>CM043017.1:31406247-31766232 GCA_023690525.1 Holotrichia oblita | reverse complement strand
ACACTGCATCGATCCATCGCTTCGCATATGTTTTTCCAATTTATTTATGAGCTCCTTCGCGATCTTACACAACGGAATAACGTCCTTGACGAGCAATGGCCCTGACATTGACTAATATAACCTTGCTGGCGTGGTATTCAGGCGCTTGTACAACTTGTACGCTTTATTTATACACTTAATCACTTTCCAAAAATGTATATCGCCAAATCTGGTACAATAACTTGTATTATATGAAGATTGTAATTGTGATAATGGCGTTTCGTGTACCGAAAAAACAGGTTTACTTCAGAGCAGCGCATGGACACCTAAAAACAAGAAAAAAATGTGAACCACGCACCGCAGAGCATTCTTTTTTCAACTCTACGTTTACATCGTTATTTATTTTTATTTTTTCGGCAACGGATCTCCTTCTAAACTTTCCTCCTCGCGATATGGATTCTCGCTCGAAAAAGCGATGTCACCGCGATTGTTGTCCATACACGTTTACAGATGTTCGTTTATGGCTCATGCAACGCTAATTGCAGCATTGTCTACAGTTTATTTTCGGCGGCGCTTTAATAATACCTTCCTAACTTGTTCAAAATCAGAAAGACAATACGGTTAATTTAGTTTTATAACGGTAAACGAAGCACTTATTTTTTTGGAAGTCAAGAAGAAAATATACCTTCAACCTCAATAAGTATATCTATTATACATAGGCACAGATGGATACCTATAGTAAGTCACAGTTTTTTACAGCTCTGAATTTTAATGAAACTATTTCGTAAATTTGAGCGTCATTACTACTTCCAAACATGTATTACACAATGTGAATATCTACAATATATTCCCAGAATATGGTTCATATTCCCATCCTTAAATGTCAATGCTAACTAACAAAAGTGTCTACTTTCAGCCTTCCAATTAATTTAAATATTACTGACGAACGCTACACGAATTCTAAGAAGGTGTTAACATGGCGAATAAAGTATTATTTTCTAAAGATGCTCAAGAGAACGTGTAGAAATCTTCAAACTATCTTTTGGAAACGATATAAATTAATATTAATTCATATAGCATCATCAAAGAGATAGATCAAAGCTACAGCGTTATTCAAACAACTATCTGAATGAAAACTTCACGCCAATCAGTATGATACGTTGGTAATTGCGAAATTGGAAGAAAATACACGAAGTGTCAAACGTATTTCTCGTCTACATACGAAATTTGAAAAGAGAATGACAAATTGTGTTCAAACGCACATAACACTTTTAGTGAATATTGGGTTTATATATACTGAACTGTTGATGGAATACGGAAAAGAAAGTTTGAGAAAAACAACAAACTATTTCGATGAAAGCTTGTTTAATTTTTCTGAACGATATAGCTTACGGAGTCACTGCAACTAAGCACCCACCACACATAAAAAAAAGACTAACACCCAAATAAAATTGACCCAACATAGCATTCTTATCTGTGAACATAGAAATGATTTAGAAGTCATCCCCTGAAGTACGTCTGGTCACTTTCATCATCAAATACCTAATTTATTCAACCCTCCGTGGGTATATCTTCAACGTGCCATCTATTCACAAACAGTCGAATTTGAGTTCCAGCTCATCTAGGTTTATATAAAGTCCTACAATCCATATTATTTTACGTCGAAGAGAAATGATATCATCAATCATATTCTAACATCGACTTCAAAGTCGCTTAATTTTGACTTAAATTAATTTAAAAAATGCTATTTCTGTTTGAAATAGTGGAATAATTATTCAATTACTCAATGAATCTTGAAGTAATCTTGAATGATTTACAAAGAATTCAGAATATTTTTGATAAGGACAAATCAGCAAGAATAACTATCTCTTTGTTGACACGGAAAGATCTAAGAGCTGTATGTTTTACGGACAAATTCTGGTAAAGACTCGGCGGAAGAAAGACTTTTTTCTGTTTTAGAATAGCATTAGCATATTCTTCATAGGATAGTGCGCGAACAGATAACTCTACTAAGGATATATTGTTCTTTAGAATGCTTTTCGAAACTACAAAAAAATTTAAACTCTTGGACAATACTAATGTTTATCATCACATGATGATAATTTTTTTCTACTATTTGATGTGTTGTAATGAACTAATGCAAATTATTCTGGTGATGCCAAGGTAATTTTGACAATTATAGCAGACTATATACAACTTACAATCTAATCATATTTTTAGTGTATAAAAATAGCTTCACTCAATCATTATCAAATTTAGTGTTAGTACATGTGCAGGAGAAAATATTAATTCATTGAGAAAGTTTCCAAGTGTCATCAGACTAGCTAAGGATACATACTATAAGCTACCTAAGTCAAAGATATCCGTCTGCATCGTCATGTCGTAATCCTTCAAGTCGTAATACAGATTTTTTGCTATCGCCACTATCTGCTACTTTAACAACTGAATCACATCGCCTTATACATTTGATATACTTTCTAGAATTTAAAATGTATGATTCCTATAGCTTAATTGTGTAAAGACCTTCCTGTAGATATTCACTAGGTTCTCATCAACAAATTCTCTGGACTTCTCTACGGGACGATAAAGCAAGATTTGATATGTGTCCCCTTTAGATCGATTTTTAGAAATATCAGATTCATTGCTTGAGTTGATCCACGCCACTGTTATAAACACCTTAATTTCTTTCTCCATCATTTGCCATCAGTAATTAGATCTATTGTACGACCGCTGTATTGCGGCACCACTATTCTATAAACCCAAAGATTTACACTAAGTATAGATAAGAGATCTTTTTGTTCTTTAAAATAATCAATCCCACTGTGATCTACAGTCCATTGGAATATTTTACTAATTTTTTGATAAACAATTGCATTGCTTTATAATTTCAAAACAAAATTTAAATATGCCAGAAAACTATAAAATGAATGTGTCTACATGGAAGTAAATAGAGTTCCTCTATATAGACTAAATCACAGCAATATATAACTACTGTTGTATATAAACCATCAAAAATTCTGTTGAGTAGATTAACCATTACTGCATAATCTAGTCGACAATTTTTTTAGCCTAATTATGCAAATCAAACTGATTTCCTTTCGCTAGTGCTATAATTACCTAAACATATGTGCTACGTATGTACATATATAAATTCATACTAATAGGCAACAAATAATTGCACCTTCTTACACACTGCAGAGATTGAAGTGTGCGTTTCTTACTAGTTCTGTTTTTCATTTATATCAATCAATTTTATTACATTCCTCGACGATGTTGTTTGATTAATGATTCTAGTCCAGCTAGTGTTATTTCCTTATCGCCACATAATCGTATCCATCTTACCTGCAGTTATCCAGCAGATAGATATACTAGGTAGTGAATGCTTTCATGCACATATATATGTACATATAAATGATTCTATATTAAATCCAATGCTTACAAAATAAACGTTTATAGGGCTGCTGATGAAAATATTAAGTGCGGAGGATATTCACGAAAATATCAGTATATATCTCCATAACTATAATAAAAGCGATTAACCTCTTAAAGAGATTAGTTCTACTCTACTTAGTGAACGATTCCAATGAATAACGTATCGAAACAATGGATCGCAAACTGCAAGCTCCTCCGAATTTAGGTTAAAGTTATAGTAGAAAGATTAGATTTACTGTTTGAAACATCGCTGAGTCAATCTACTCTGTCTCTATTACTTTCTTCAAGTCGCTTACATAGAAAAAGAATTCGTATCTGATTTGAATGCGTTTTACTTTTAATGACGCTAATGCTGACGCGTTGAACTAAACTAACTGCCACTTTGGCTTCCGAAGAAATTGAACCTGAGAGTCTATAATTACATTCGCGGAATGTCAGGAATCTGAAGAATTCATGCACATAGACAGTTAAATATTAAAATTATTATCAGGTGCTAATATTTTTTGTTATAGAAACGTGAATTTACTACGAAAGTACGGTCGTAAATTCTTAATGCTGCTGTATTCGGCTTATCGACTTTTCAATAATAATCAAAGTGAAATAGCTATATTTGCATGATTAAATGCAAGTATAATGATGGTACAAGGTAAGGTAGTTCTACTTTCTAAGTAGATATTCTTAATAGCAAAATTTAGTCCGTACGATGTATGTAAATTATATCCCTCTTAAAAAAATAATTTTCGAATGTACGCTTTCGCCACTGAAGAGTTTTGTTCTTTGGGATTCAGCCATACTCGTGTCGCATTGCGATTAGATGTGTTGCTAATCACACTGTCAACTTCATCAAATGTTATTCTACAACGGGCAGCTTTAGTTGTTATATTATACAGCGATTCACTAATCCTCAGTTTTTTATTCATACTTGCTACCGTATCAGTGTGCATTTTTTACTCATAGAAACAACCATTCCATAAGAAATAGCGATGTTATTCATTATTTTATCACAAACTATGTCGTACTGGCATATTTGTATAGAGTCGTTTTACGTCGAAGCTTATTAAAATGTCACCAGTAGCTGTAATATAGTGATGCAATGCTCGGAATTCTTTAAAATACCCAATTGGTTTCTGCAAATTATTATAGCTCGCTCGCTATATACTTTCAAGAAAAATAATTGATCAGTTACAGTAATAAGTAAGACATGCTACATGGTACAAACAGAATGTAAATAGATGATGAAGAGTTAAGGATTGCATTAGACGAACATATACACTAGTGAAGAAAATATATAATAATAATCTGACAGTCATCATAAGTCATAAAGAGATTAACAATTTCACCAGAGAACATGATACTAATTTATTGTTAGTATCACATGAAGACTAGCAATGAAAGGAAGTTATCATCCAAGAAGAATAATTATACTACTCAAGTCAGAATACAGAGAGAATACTAGAGCGGTGTAAGTGTACAACCAAATCGACATCTAAATACACCAAAAAGTGTAGAAGGCAACAAAATATGTAAACATCCAAATTAATCTTACTTATGGAGAAGAGTAAAGAAAATTCAATTCGATAATTGTTCATAAGTAAACGTAAATAAGGACAAAACATAATACTTTCAAAATTATACCAGTAAGATTAGACATACAACAGTGAAGAAGCCAAACCTTATCGTAGTTATTTCTCACTACCTATTAGATACTGCTACAGATATAAAAAAGTTGCAATATTTAGTAAAGTTAATTTTAAAGTATTTGCTAAACAACATTGTTGCGGTACATGGAAATATATAGTAGTAAATCATACATCAAGATTTATCGAGCAATCGCACTGCCATTGTTAGTATTTTTGATACTTGAATAGATTTTTTTCAACTGTAAGCTTCTTACATAACTTCTTATATGTATAGAATTTTTTCCTTATAAATCATGAATTTTATCAATAGGTTAGATGATGAGATGAGTTCAATAAAGAAAGCTATTGGTGCCTCTTTGGACTCGATAGTATGGTACATTATAGACGCTCTGATCCATGCGTGAATTTTATTGCATATCCACAACTGCAGTCAAGTTATTCAAATGGAAGATGTGTGCGGAAGATAATTCTTTGTATGCTGGAATAAAGCTAAATTATAATTAACTTAAATTAATTAATTGATTTAATTTATTGCGGCACCCATTTAAATCGCTTGTCTTTTTAGATTTACTAAAGTCATGTATATAACTCCAGATAGTAATAGGAGAAAGGTTTATAGAAAAATAAAAAATTGTAATTTATTTCAATGTTGATTAACACCGCTAAACTAACCCCTATAGTCAGATCACCAATACATCATTAATTTTTCCGTCATTACCCATTTGCCAATCACGCTGTTTAACTTCGATGAGAGCCATGTAGCTTAAACGACAAGAGCTTGTAACTGTCGTAAAAAGCATAGCTAAGAAACATATTTTTACTCGTCTTAAGTTCTTACCTGGTAAAACTGATCAAATGTTGAAAGTAAAAGTTGAGATAGCACGTACATACGTTTTATTTAGCTACTCGTAAATGCCTAAGTAAGTTCTGCTTATTTCTTTTCTTTTTTCTTTCAATCTCGTGTTACGACATACAAACCTTCGCGCAAGTACACAGCAAACGTCTGGCGCCTAGAATTTTACGACGCCAGCTTAACTCTCTTGGTGGCAAAGAAAAAAAATGTGGAAATTACATCCGCTTAGCGTAAATATGAGGTTTAAGAATAAACGATATCGGTCGAAGGTGAGAGACAACCGTTAATTGTTTATAAATGCCAATATTTACGTTACACCGCTGAATATTGCAGAACACGTGCGCTCAGTTCACAATTTCCACCTTTTTATTGTGCTATGAGAATGGCGGTGCATGCAAATTTTCCATAAATGCGTTTAGAGCACCAATTACTAACACCAAGTCTGGTATTATTTACGATAATTATTATATAGTGATTTTAGCGTTATATAGCGATTTAAACGGAGAAAGCAGAGTTGACGGAATTGTTATTTGCTAGTGTCATGCGATCAAAACTTCTCTTTCAATGTTCTTTATGTAAACTTAATTAAAAATATAATTCCTATACTACAGTCAAGGCTTACAAAATGTATTTATATAAACTTGTGAATAAAATAAAGCACAAATCTAAGTGTACAGAAATTAGAAATTAAAACTTAGAAAACGTAATAAGAATTTTCATTAAAATAATATTGGGATGTTTTAAATATTGATAGACAGTTTCTAGATTTGTAAGAAAAACAGTGGTGCTTTCTAACACAGTTGCAACTTTCTAGATCTTGTTTTCTAACATATATACTATATCTCACTATGTAAAAATGAGTTCAAACGTCATTTATTTTCCTATACCCTGTACCAATTATACTTTCATATAATTGCTACTGGACGGAATTAACGATATTAAACAATGTCATAAAAGTATACAAGTTCTAAAACGAACAATACTGGAGCGCATCAAAATGCATTCCAATGCATCATACATCAATATTCAAAAGTTTGCCTTTATGATTAGTGATCGGGATTTGAAATGATATGTGTCAGTCGAATTAGAAGCACAGCATATCTGTCCGTGGTAGAAGTATGGACTGCTATAAATTGATTGAAATATAGTAAAATAAGACAAAAAATATGCTACTAGACACAAAAATGAAAAATTACAACAAGTTTACATTAAAGCTTAGAGAAATAAGTTAATACACAATAATGTGTTTTAATGTGTTTTAACTACCTGCTGTACCTGCTTACAAATATTGTATGTGTATTAAATCAATAACTAACAACATTAGTTATGACATATTTATCAAGTAACATATTGCAAACCATCTTTTAAATATACTGACTTCCAGAAAAATTGCAACACCTAGAAGTTGTCGAATGATTTTATTGAAATTTTCAGGAAACGTTTATTTTCATTAAACAAATTGATGATTAAAATTTGAATAAAATCTAGCCAGTAGTTTTTTTTTGCATGTTGTTTCCATAGCAGATAGTAACTATAAATTTGAAGTATTAGACCATTTAGTAACTGTCAAGTTTGCAAATTGTTGTTGTTACGTCACAATTTCATTCTACACTTGATAACAATGCCGAGAGTACGTCAACATCAACATTTTGTCCAATTAAGTGATTTTGAACGTGGCCGTATTATTGGTATGAGAGAAGCTGGACTTTCGCTAAGAGAAATTGCTCGTCGTGTAAACCGAAATGTTTCAACGGTATTGAGGTGTTGGTCCAAATGGTCCGAGGAAGGGGTCCAACATCGTCGCCGTGGATCTGGACGTCCTCGAAGGACTACAGATCTCGAAGAACGTCGCTTAAGACTTTTGGCCACAAGAGATAGATTTTCAACAACTCGATCAATTGCAAATGATTGGATGAGAGGTACAGGACTCAGAAGGTCAATGTCAACTGTTTATCGCCGGATAAGATCTTACGGATTGCGTTCATATCGTCCATTTTTATGTCTTCCTCTTACACCACTTCACCGTCTACGCAGACTAGAGTGGAGCAACTTAAGGGTTAATTGGGCGCAGGAATGGCATCAAATTGTGTTTAGTGACGAGTCCCGATTTTGCTTGTGGGCCCACGATGGTCGTAGGAGAGTCAGACGGATGCGTGGAGAACGTAAAAATCCAACATTTTTTGTGGAACGCAACACAGCCCTCACTCAAGGAGTTATGATATGCAGTGCAATATGTTATGGTAGCAGATCACCCTTGGTCTTTATTGACGGCAACCTTAACGCACCTGGTTACATTGCTAATGTGCTACAACCAGTTGGCCTTCCATATCTTCAGCTGCAAAATCCCATTTTCCAGCAGGATAATGCGTGCCCTCATACGGCAAGGGCTACAACACGGTTTTTGGAAGAATCTAACATTGTCGTCGTCCCATGGCCTGCTCGGTCGCCTGATTTGTCGCCCATTGAACATGTATGGGATATGATTGGTAGGCGAATAGGTAATTACCGCACCCTCCAGATAATATACACGATCTTCAACAACGGATTCAAGAAGCTTGGGACGATATACCACAAGCAGCTATAGATCACTTGATTAATAGCATGCGAAGGCGTCTAGATGAGTGCATTATTGAAAAAACTTTTAAAGCTTTTATTCTTTTGTTTTTAAAACTTAATCATAACTTTGTTTCATAGAAATAGACGTTTTCTGAAAATTTCAATAAAATCGTTAAACAGCTTCTAGGTGTTGCAATTTTTCTGGAAGTCAGTATATGTAAAACATTTTCAGTTCTGCTTACGTGATCTATTGTCAGTATTAACTACATATATAACCATATGTATTGTTTATTTACATTATTGTTTCGACAAAGTATAAAACTTCTGATTTTGAATATATGACGGTAAAAGAATTTTCACTGGCCAACTTTCCACACGTATCTAACCTTATTTCCTACTAACCACATAGAACCTTGATATAACAATAATTCAGCGGTTAAGCGTATGTGTTTATATTTGTACCTAATAATATAGCAATACACAAGCTATTCCTCATTTTATTCATCTTAGCAAACGTGATCCGTAATAACACCGAACAAGTCGAACATTTTGCTCACGAATACGAGGTTAAACTTAAGAAAATCGGGTTAGAGACTAGAAAACAATCCAGATAAATTACATATTTATTAAATTAAATACAACTCTGCATGTATGCATGTGCGAAGCCCCTGAGGATTTTTAAAGCGTATAACGAATGCTGCGCTTTCAATTTATAACGGACATTAGGAATGGTTAAAGTTGTTCAGTGTTAATTTGCAAAGGAAATGGTCGTGTAATTCCTGGTCTCGCATTGCTTTTCTTTTGCCTTGCAACGTACAATATAAATTCCCTGCAAAAACTATTAGTTTATTCATATAATCAAGAACGCGTTTAAATCCTAAGGATAACCAACCGCTTTCACTGAGATGCATAATTACATTGTATTTTTCTGAAGAAAAAAAGCTCTGCGATGATAAAATATATCGACAAAATAACGGTGCTTGCTATGTGTCAAAAGATGTTCGCACATATGCATTTAAAATCTCCAAAATATCTAGCCCGCTAAGGTAAATACATATTTATATCAATCCCAGTCCTTCTACATACATTTGTCAAAGATAAAAGCAACGGTAATTAATATATCAATAATAAACCTGAATAACAACTAAAACTGTGCCTTTATAGAGCTTCTGTGCAGCTTTAACAGAAACCATTTTAGAACATATACTAGTGATAAATTTATTACATTTTATTACATGTTTAAATACAATGGAAAACCTAGGCAACTTACAAAATCATACAAGTTTAGTATATTGTGAGACTACATCTCTGTCTGTCAACATTGTGTCAAGGGAGGGTTATATACAGAGTGATTGATAGAAACCGACCGTTAGATAGATAGACCCTCTTAATGATAATAAATTTCTGCAAAGTTGCATATGCACATAGGGCTATTAAATCTATTCAATAAAAATATTTTCAAGATGATGGCACTTCCGAAAGTACCGGAACTTAACGTCAACTTTCGTATTTCAAATGTAATATAATCTTCTTTGCATTTTCGAAATCTAAACATTATTTTAGAGGGACTTTTATTAGTATATCCTATGCGAAAGTGTGGTTGTTTTTGAGATTTTCTGTCTATCAAACATGTTTTAATTGCGTCATATTATGTACCGTAGCCATTTTTGGAATAAAAATTCTAAAATTGAGGTTATACATAAAAGAAACGTTTCTGCTATAGTTCTTAAAATTGGTGCATACTATACAGACCATTAATACTCGATTTTCTCAAACATAATTACACATTTTGTTTTCAATAGTTTGAAGCAGAAGTAAATTCTGCATCGAACTGTTATTAACGTTAGTTATAGACGATCCGTGCTATGAAGATACGGTTCCATTATGTCAAAAAAACAATAGATAAAACATAACACAATGGCTGTAGTGTGAATTACTGTGGCATTTTGAAACAATGTTACGTAAAAGTACGATTATGAAAAGAGAATTAATGATTGCGCCATTAAATCAAAATTGCGGGCATAAGCATACAGAAACAGCCACCAGCCACCTCCTAAATATTGTAAGATGATAAAATGTTAAGTCAAACTATTAATGCAGTAATCATAAGTGGTATATGACATATGTATGTATGTACTATACATATATCGAATAACATTCAATTGTATGTATCATTCATTGCATTAATTCCTTTAAGAAAAGCAGTTTTTTTTGTAATAACCCACAGCTGTAAATTTTTACAAAAAAAATGAAACGATTCAAAAAGGGGTTAGTTTTAAAGCTTCTTCAATAATACAAGTGTATAATAAAAATTAAGAAATTAAGAAAATTCCATTTGAGATACGGAAATTAATACGTATTTCCCATGCAATCGCAAAAAGGAATAATCTAAAACTATTTTACATCAAAAGCACACAGCACGAAATTATTATTTCAAAATTTCAAATCGTGATATACTCTGTATGCATGTGCTGGTTTATTGAAAATATTTTAATCGCATTATATAAATTAAATTAAATTTTGAAGTCGATTTATTTTATGAAGCGCCGTACCATATAAAAATAATAAAATAAAATTGATTACAAGTTTTTGAAACACGCTTTATTAGCTTAGTTTTAACAAAAAAGTAAAACGACAAAGTCATTTATTTTTGGTTGCATATATTCTATGATGGGATCTTACCAAATACAGATTATAAAAATTCTTAAAACCATAACAATTAACAACTTATACTATTGTTCATAGCCATAGATTATTGTTGTGATGATAGGTACCTACAACAAACAATTATGGTATGAGTCCTAGTCCTATAATAGTTTCCCTTTCGTCCTAGAGTATCCACACAAAATACTTTATTTTCGATCGAGGCTATTTTCCTACTCTAAATGTAAAACTTCTGAATATCTATACTACAACGAACTGCGTAAAGTGCTTGAAGAAATCATCGCAAGAGATAGAAGTTGATTGTTCTTTCATTAAATGAGCGTAATTTTTGACTCCTAACTGTGCCACAACTCCTGTTATATGACTATTTATGCAATTTAAGATGAAATTTCACTGACTATACTTACAAGAAGCACCACTAAGAAAACAAAACAAATCATTGAAGAAAACAGTTTATAGCATACAATAATAGTGACAATGTTAAAGCTAATAAAATAACTATCACAGTATCCAATGGACTACACCTTTTACAAAATATCTGTAGTTAACGTAAATCTCACCATTACATATAATATTTATGTGCAATTTCACAACTGCAAATGCTGATAAAAACACGTAATTAGCAAATAGTTTACAACGAATTCTTACAAGGTTGTCGTTGTGCGGTTATATTGATTGTAAACTTATGACCAGTAAACTATGTACAAAGTAAGCCAATTTACTTCTTCAGCACTAGTGATATATCACTGTATGAGCATTGTAATTATGATGAGTTATTTCTAATTATAATGCAGAAAACTACAAGCTGTTACAGTTAACGATGGGTCAGTAGAATAGGTTAGGTTAGATCAACAACGTAAAATATCTGCTACAACATATAAAGCTAACCTACAATTATTGGTAAATATGGAAGTATGCACTAGTATACGGTAATAGATAGAATAAATATGTCAACAACAAAGTAATTCAGTGTTCAGACTAAAATGATGTCCGTAATTAAAAGTCAGTTACAGCAAATGAAGCCGTAATATGTTGAAACCGACTAATTTTCGTTTCAGTCATTTGTTTAATAAATTGTACAGTTTCTTCTTCAGATAATTAAAAATGTTTAGAAACAAACTTTTCGTAAAAGATAGGTATTGAATATACCCCAAAATAAAAAATTACTCTTACAAGTTACTTGTTAGTAAGGTTAATAGAAATATGTATATAAACACATATTTTCATCAAACTTACCTTACATTCTGAATTATGGAGTATCTACCTATATTTTTAACTGTAATTGACACTAGTCTACAAAGAAACAATTATAAACATTTAGGTGGTTTCATTTCGATATTATATGAACCAAATTTTGCAATAAAGACGAAATTATAGAGTTTCTTCCGCCCCTTTGCCTACCCTTCTAATATCTATATTTAATAATATATTGTGATTTTAAAGAAACATGGAACAAATTACCATACTATAAGAACTATCCATAACACCCCCTAAAAATCTGCTCTAAATTCAATAAAAATATCAAAAACTATAACAAATAATTATAATTAAAAATTTTGGAGAACCTTGTATCCCATGTGGATTATTTTATACTAAGATATTCTTTCTTTATGGTGCAATTAATTTCGAGGATAGTTTCTTTATTCATGTTATAAAGGAACTTTTTGGCGCCTATAATAATATTTTTTTCTGGCTCGCAATATCCAAAAAAATGTAAAAAATCATCTACTGTATTTACATTAGAATATTCTGCCTTCCGAAATCACTTAAAATCGTAATTCCGCACACTAAATATCCAAACAGTTGAAGCTTAAAGTAATATTTACAGAAAAATCCAGCCCACTAAAAGAAATTGGTTAGGTAATATAGCTAGCACGCGGACATGTACTCAAGCAAAAATGTTTGGTTGCATCAGTACGTCAGCTTCCTACCAACTGTACACTGATACAAGTGTGATACTGAAAAGACGTTTCATGTATAAAAAGATCTGTATATCGATAACATTAACTTTTCTTCGGTATCTTCTTCATAAGAGTAACACGGTGGTTTCAATCCTGAAAATTAATCGTTAACAGTTTTTCACAGCTTATTCTATTTTAAACAGAACCAACAGAACTAACTCAGCACACATCTTTTCATTTGAAGAAAGATTCAACAAAGTGTTATAATACATAATATAAGCCTCTGAAAAATAATTTAGTAAGAACATAAGCAATTCTCGTTTCACTAGAGATGAAAAGTAATAAACTAATTAAAGAATAGAGAACATTTCCGATTTTATAGTTATTTTACTACAAAAAATTATCTCTTCTTTTGAAATAATCTTCACTACTTAGTTTACTTTCGCTACAGACATTGAAATGCCTTTCAAACTTAAAAACAACTTCGGAAGGAAGAATCAACCTATGCGCAATAAACTAAAAATAAAATGAACTCCTGAATACGTTTTTGCCCTATCATTTAAACTAATTCAATTTTCACGTAACAGGATGAAAGTTTTTTGCGTCTTATCTGATCCGTCTCTACGTCCTCTTTTTACCTTTCCGCTGAAGCGGGACTAATTGTCACACTGCTACATGAATTATTTATCGATTTGCTGCATCGATATTGCTTTAAGTCAATCAACAAGAGATAAAAGAGATATACCAATCTATGCTGTATACATACAGCTACCCACGTACAATGATATTTCGCTTTCTCGTTATTATGTAGTCACAATTATTACGGAAAAGTTCCATTTACTTTCGTGTATATCTAAAAATGAGTAAGCAACCAAATGCTTCTTACAACAAATAATAAATCGTGTCATTATTACATTGCATCAAATGATACGAAATTTGAAATAAAACATTTCCTGTTTCCTGCTAGAGAGGTAAAATTCCTGAGATAAATTCTGACAATAACATCGACACTATTTCCCACCAGCAACCAGTGGAGAAGATTATATTGTTGGATATTTTTTAATACCATTACATTCGTATTACTTTAGTTACGAAACAAATTAAAATTAATACTCATTCAGTAGTATCTTATCAGCAACAATTAACAGTACCTAAAAATAGTAAAATCCAAATGTGTTACTCGTTCTTTGTCTACACATTACCTTGTATAATTTTGCAGTTGACTTTCTCCAGTGGATTCAATAATCCTTCAAACTTTTCATTATGCATCAGTAATCGTATTTGTGAACTCTAACGTTCCTTTTTTTAAATTTTGCATCACTTTCTTTTATAATCTGTTTGCATCATAATTTCTTACTGTGCTTTTCTCTTGGTAATTAGCTAATTTATTATGATATAGGGCTTAATAAAACACCTTGTTTTTGACCTTTCAGTGTTATATTTACAGAATGTGTAGGAATCTACAATAAAAATATAGAAAAATTTACCCGTTATTCGCCCAAAACTTACTTAGGTAGCTATCATTAGTTAATCATCTTTTAGAAAAGCTAAATAGCTACAACATATGATTACATCAAAATTCAGTAAAAAACACATTGCAATTTACATACCGATAAGAACACTCACCTGCACTTTTTATATTTGCAAATTGTGGCCATCTATTAGAAAGTTACTGATTAGGGGATAATAAAATTTAGATCAACCCAAAATGTTTACCTATTTTTGTTTTCTCTTTTCAATATTGTATATCATTTGTAAGGTGTTTCGCAATCTTTGTATTTTCCATTAGCAATATTTTGATATAAAAAAAAAATATGGCGCACGTCTTGTATATGTAATATACAAAAAACATATTATGTTTTTTTCAAAGCTCAAAATTAGTCAATTACTATTGGCCTTGCGTACATTTAACTGATCATGCAAGTACTGTTCATAATAATTGTCTGATATAAACTTTTAGGCAATGATTACAAGGAATTTTGTAAATAAAATGTGATTTTTTGAGGTTAAGAGTTTTTTAATTTAGTTCGGTGTATTAATAAATTGCCTAATTACTAAAACACTAAACACTTTAACCCACTAAACACCAAAAAAGTTTTACACTTTTTTGGTGTTTAGTGGGTTAAAATGTTTAGTGTTCTACTTCTGCACCAAGAGATTCAGTGAAGAACTAATTACTAAAAATCAACCCCAGCAAATATTCAAAAGATGGAAAATAAAATACTAAGGAAATTATAATCTATATCTTAATACCACAACTGGAACTATTTTTTGAATGTGGTTTCTCTGCGTCTTGTTTTCTAATTTATAAGAGATCTTTAAAATACCTCATTATTGATTGTTGATATTTGGAATGCTTTTCCTTTTTTCCATATGTTTAGAATTTTACCGTATTTTCTTTGATAGAATAACGTAGAATTATCGAATGTAACGCTAGAAAATATTTAACAAAGATGTCACTTTGTCCACATGTTTTCTATTCTTTGGAGATTTGTCGCTTTTGAGCAATGTCTTTAGCTTCGGTGATAAAAATATTATATAAAATCTTTATAGTTTAGCGTTAATCTTGTAACTAACGCTAATAATTTATGTTGTAACGCTATATGCTTTTAACGAAAACATATCAAAAACAAACAAAAAAGAAGTGGAAAATCTATAAAGGTTTATCCAATATTGCAGTACAACAGCTGTTACAATGGAATATTGTTGGTGTTACTCGAATTGGTAAAACTGCAAACAATCGCACAAAAGACTCCGGAAACGACCATTTTCACACTATAGGAAATATAATGTCTACGATGGCATCCAGAACATATAGATAGTTTTAAGGCCAAACGCGTCACTATAATTGATAATAAATAATAAAACCACCGAGCATAACGAGAATACGGAAAATCTCCGTAGATTAAAAAGGGCGAACTGATCAGGTACCTCGTAAATTCGCAAGCTTCCAATAATGACGTTGATTCCTTGGTCACGATCGCGTACACGGCAGCCACTTGTACGCTTTAATGCGACGAAGTCTTACAAAACGAAATATGAGTACATTTATTTCATGTTTTGTGTATAGTACGTATATGTTGTGAATTTATTACAATGACAATGCAAGTTGTCACTGTTGTTCGGTCTCCTTCAGCTTCCTAATCTATAAAAGATTATATGCTGCTGCTTTGTAAACAATCTATTCGCTAAAGCTAATTTAAATTTTATGCCTTTAAACATTTATTCGATACCTACATATATGTCCAGTTAAAGTTGCTAACAGGGTATATTCTACTGTTTTGGAATATTAGAGAAGATGAATGTTTGTATATTAAAAACCCAGCAGATTCTCTTCATAGTAAAGAGTTACATAAACCGAAGCTTTCAATACTATTGTGGAAGCAAGTACTAAATAGAATACAATAGTAATGGAAGTTACATATATGCTACAACATGTATACAGTGAGATTTATAGGTATTGTATATGCCTTCATCACCCTATGCTATCAATTTATTTCCAATGTACTTTTAGACACAAAAGAACAAAGACCTCAAGGATAGTCACAAAATATTTATTAATAGTTTAAACGATCTGAAAGTATATTACTTAATAAGTACAGTGTTAAGTGCGAGTTACCACAAAGGCGACTGCAATTGAGCTACCAGTCCCTGTTGGGATACAATTGACAGCGCAATATTACTTATGGTGAGATAGTACTACAATAAAGCCGGGAAACTGTGATCGCATTTTCGAACTCATTATAGATTAAGTGGTAATATTACAGTGAGTTAATTATGTTTTGCTAATTATAGACATAGGGAATACTATACAGTTCGGGCATATTTTTGTATGAGTCACGCTGAACTATTTTAACGCCATTAAATTTGAAAAAAGTTTACAGAAACCTAGATTAGAAAAACAGAATGAGATCGTGTACTGCATATGTTTCCGATATACATAGTTTGTGTACACAATTTTCCAGATACTAATGATTTCTTGCCTACTGAACAATCCAAATTTTGAAAAGATTATAGTTGTGAATCTACAATGGCTCATGTTGGCGATATAATGTATTTCAAAGAATCGACAAAAATCGCATTGGTTTTATTGCATTACTCTAAAGCTTTTGATACTACGAAACACACTTTTGCTTTCAATTTTACGATTTTTCAAAAGATCTTTTCAGTTTTTTCTCTTTACTTACCGAATAGAACTCAACGGGTTTCTTATAATGTCTGAAGCTTCATTTACATAGAGGGTAGTGGGAGTTGTAGTGTAAGAGTAGTGAAGTGCCGAAGTTAGTTTTCATGTATTTAAACGAGAGCATTTACATAAACAGTGCTACAGTAACGGTAGTGGAGAAGTAGTGCCAAAGTTCGCAAACTCCAAACATTCCCACTACTCTACCGATACTTATACCAACGCGTCTGCGCAGAACAATCTACCGATAACAGCTGTTTTGTTGTGTTTACATTTGACTATACATCCATTACCAACTACCGTCGTTACGCATGCGAAACAAAGCAGTAGCATCGCCACTACTTTTCTTATGTAAATGCATTTCTGCACTACAATACACCTTCCACTACTCTTACACTACAATTGCCACTACCCTCTATGTAAATGAAGCTTTACTCTTCAACCCCTTCCAATTGTTTCAGGAATCACTTAAATGGTATATTCTAGGTCCGATGCACATTGTTTACACGTGCAACGTTATAAAGTGTTTACAACACTGCAAGCATCATCTTTATATGGATGATATTGAGATTTATTACTCTTTCTGTGATATGAATCTGCACTAACAATACGCTACGAGTTAAATGCTGATATTTGATCTCTTATGAATGAATCCACTAGTCATTGCCTGAAAATTAACACGAAAAAACCGTGTATTTCGATATTTGCTAATACAAAGTTAATACAAAGGTAGAAGTTTAGAATGAAATACAGTTTATTGAAGGATTCTAAATATATTTTTGCTACCAATAAATCACTATTATTATCATTAATATGATTATATATAGATAAATCAAATGAAATGCATTTGGTTATTTTGAGACGGTGTACACCCACTAAAGAAGCAAAATGTGAAAACACACTTTTTAAAATTTAACGAAATACCAACAAAGTAACATCACCCCAGAAATAAAAATGCAATCAAAATCGCTAATATTCTTACCTTCGTACATTGAAGGTGAGAATATTCGCGATTTTTTAGATAAAACAACAATTCGAAAGCGATCCTGTGATTGAATATATGTGTATAGCTTCACGTTGGTAGATCTAGAGACTGGCTATTTGCAAAGGCATTCTTTATTTTCATTGAATTAACTACCAATTTGTATATAACCATGTAAGGCATGTCTTAAGTCTACGACAATAGAATTCATTTTTATATTATACACTACTTAAATTCTTCGCGAAGAAGGATGCACGCAAATTATCAAAACAGTTAACACTATTCATTATAATTCGGTGTGCACAGTAGCGCTTTCGAAGATTAATGTCATTAATACCTTTAAATTTAAAATTAAAATATAATACGAGAAAAAGGGAGAGCGATGACACTTGAATCTGTCGACGCGATATCGTGATGCTTCTGCTCGATCCGGCAACCACCGAGCTTAATTTACGTGTCTCCAAAATAAATTAAAAAAAGAACAGGCGCGGCCATTAAATTTAAGCCGCCAAATTTATGAATGCATTTAAGTCTAGACGGTCATGTTCATCGCGATTTTATTTATTTTTCGTAGTTATCCATTCGGCACCGCTAATATTTACGAGGCATTCGTCTTCGTATATACAAGAAGCTCAAAAGCATATATCGCACCATATGTAAACGTTCGTAATATTACAAAGCAGCAAATCTAAGAAATAAAAATTATGAAACGATTACGCATGAGATTCAATATTGTATAGTTCAGCAAGAGTGTTTGATTGAAGATCACGCCTCTAGAATTTTAGTGTTGGAAAGCACAAAATTCTATTAACAAGCACGACCAAGGACGGAGATAGTAAAACATGCCAATTAGAAAACTACTAATACTTATTAAATTAGCAAAAAATCCTGGAAGCGCTACATAAGCGCCGAAAACAAATCCATCTCTCGAGATGAAGTTTATTAGTTTTGTTTCTGAACCAAACATATCTAACGAATAATAAATATTTGCCATGAACAAAATGGAATGTGGAAGACATGGCTGGTAAAATACACATACAAATTATGCTTAATTATTGAAAAGATGAAAAGAATCTGTAATGAAATCACTAACATTTGTTCCGCATGTAGTTGCACAGTAGTACATTTACAAAGCCTTTCCAAATTCTTTTTCGCTGCTCAAATCCACGATGTAAAAGTTTATAATATTTTAACAAATTTATCGTACTTTATGATAAATATTCACAGAAACCGTATTTCAGTATCAAAAATAAAGCGCATTCCCAAGTGCAGAAGATATCTGGTTTTTCATTTTCTAATTCGTTTGGCAATAACACGATCAGGGAAATCAATCTACTCAATCTTTCAATTGCGTTTTTTTACTACCATCTCAGACTATCAATATAAACTTATCTGTCTTGAACTATCTTTTACGTCGCCTTGAAGGATCCTTTGTTAACATAAAGGAGGTTAAAATTATTGGACGATAACCGCAAAATTTAATTAATGTTATTTTGTAGTCTTCACTAATCAGCTAATCTGCAGGTCTTCAACCTTTCGTTTAAGTTCATTGTGTTCGTAAAATATTGGCTCCTGTAATTTTATGTACTAAGGCATTTATATGAAAAAATCTGGTCAGCACTGCACATAGTGACACCAATTACGCCTTTTATCCTAACTAATTGTTTTGTGTATGCTACCTTATTGTAGGGCAACATTTGTTATCCTATGGATTCTCCCTTAATCTTTCAATAAGATCTTATCTTCCAAATATTTTTCATCGATTCTACTTTTTGCAACGATTGTACCATAGGCGTGTCGCAGACAAATTGCTTGTATTGATCCCTCTCAATTTATTTTTATTTAATTTTATTTCATCAAAATATCATTGACTTCGGGTACGGTTTTTACTGATATTTTCTTTTTTAGTTCTATTTTTTAATCCTGTATTACCATTTGTGATCTCTCATCTGAATTAAATCTTAAATAGAATGGCGGAAGTACGGCATACATAAGCAAACACGTGTCCCACGTCAGGTTAACCAAAGTGAATTATATTCGATTGCAAAACTAATTTATATATAAACTTGGCCAATTCGTTGATTTTACATTTCATTTAAATTATAAGAAAAAATCTTCTTTACTGGATGTGGTAAGTATAAGCCATGTTTATTTCCGCATATAAATAAATACATACTAGTCGCATATTTAAACTTATCTAAGGCGTATATTACGATATAATCATCTGATTGCATATTCACAGTTGGCTATAATTTACAAACACATCCCATATAACCTAAACAGTTCAACAAAGCCCAACAAAATTCGACTAGGGACTGAATGATACGCGGAAGAATCGCTAACCATTTAGCTTCAACTCACCTGAAGAAGATCCAGTACGCGATACTATCGCAGGATGAAGCGATAAGCGATCCTCACACTTCACGATCATTTGGAATCATACTAAGCCCAGGCCATGCGTTTTGTCTTGCACGATATTTCGGAAGGACAAAGTTACTTGATACATCTCAACAACTTGGTGTCTCTCGAACTCGCTCGTATTACTGTAGACTCTTCATACATTTCTACATACATTTTTCACCCAGATTTAAAAATTCACGTTTTCATTTCGATTTTCAAACCGCTACTAAACCTAAACCACCACTATCATTTAATATTATATAGTCCCATATAGTCGTCATTTTATAAAACATACTAAAATGGTCTCATTACTAAATCAATAATTTAGGTCACTAATATGATTATTTTAGCTAACACGGTTTTGTTTTTCTTATAATGTTTTCAATGCAACATTAAAATACTACAGCTCTTTCTACAACTGTATAAGCATTAACCTAAACAACCATTAAATCAAATAATTATAAAGATAAATCTATGCTTAAGAAATTCTTCTCGTAGAGTGCAAGATTTCACGCGCAATAAAACACAGAAAAACCAAACCTATACATAGTTGAAACGTTATACGGAATATCTGATAAGGAATAGATACCATCGTCGTTAATTCACTCTATAATTCGAAAACACCCAGCGCCAACGTTTAGTACAAGCCTTTTTTCAACTCTTTCCTTTTTACGGATTCGCCATAATTTAACTGCACATAGCTGCATACACGAACAAGTATTAACAGGCGTTTTAGATCTGTATCACAGAGACACCGCATCGTTCACATTTCAACGTCAATAATTCTTCAGTCATATACATGGAATGTAAGAAGTAGAATTATATTCTAGTCACGTGTGATCATAAGCTCAGAACTTAGTCGCGTGAGACATAAAAATTTAGATCTGTCGACCCTGTAGATGCAGAAACTATCAATTACATACTACACACACATAGGTGTTGGATTTTGTATTTTTTATTCGATCCGGTCAGAAAATGTATACGTGAACAGCTTTATCGTTAATACAGAACTTCGACTAATTTATTTTTATGTCGCTCTTTTTATAGAAATGTCCATATACATAACACGACTAGAGACATAAAAATTTGAATAAACAAGTTGGTGTATTTTGAAAACTTTCTATTGTACGCACTTTACTATGCTAGTATAATCTGTAAACCTTATATACTTTTTATACTTAAAGATATACATATCAACGATTACAATTCCTTCAGAATAAAAAGCATTGAAAATAAATTACTTTGTAACACCTTTTCACAGGATCATTTTCTTTATCTGATTACTTCTGTAATAACTTAATTAGAGGTTATAAGCCGTGTTACGTGAATATGATTTTTCTTCTTCTTACTTAAAGTTTCAATACTTCAAAATTTTGTGTCAGGTCCAGACATGAATACAAGTACCATTATCTTTTGCTTCCATATACAGCCATCAGTACAAATTTCGTGTAGTAACTATAGCAGCAATGGTTTCCCAAGCTGTATTGCTTATCAAAACTACCACTCAGCTCCTTCCTTATACAAACAATTTCTATTAGACAATTTTTTGTAGGTAACAAATAAATAAGGCGACGAAGTGAACACCCTGTTTTCAGCCATCTTTGCACATTTTATTTCAATACAGTGTTGTGTAACAGATATATGTAGGTATATTAAATCATGCTTGCTTGTGTCTCTTAAAAGTAAAGTTAACTTACTCAACCTCTGTCAAAACTAATGGTAAGATAAACATTACGAACATATAAATCACAATCACTTCACCTTGAATTTATCCCAATATCAATCAATTAAATACCTAGATATTATCTATTCAGTCCTGGATGTTTTCAGAAAACTTATGCAGGTGAAGCCACCAAATGATTGCATACGCTGATGATGTTGTAATTCTTGCACACGAAGAAAAAGAGTTAGTTCAAGTTTTAAGAAGATTTGAAAAAGAGGCAGCAGTTGTAGGTTTGAACATAAATTATAAAAACACTGTGGAATTAGGAACTAATAAAAGAAGAGGGAGTAAAGTAAAGTTAATTTTGGAAGAAGATCGGAAGTCAAAGAAGGTGGAAATAGAAAAAGTCGCCAGTTTTATTTATTTGGGATCTGTAATAAACGAGAAAGGTGGAACTGAAGAAGAAATTAGATACAGTACTGCCAGAGGATCTGCGAGTGCGGGTGCGCTTACAAGCGCTCTAAGATCGAAAATAATATCTAGGTCTGCTAAGATTAGGATATATAAAACCACTATAAAACCAGTAATACTGTATGCAAGTGAAACATGGGCATTAACAAAGAAAGCAGAGGAAAAACTGGAAGTGTGAGAAACGAAAATGCTAAGGAGAATTTATGGAGAAAGGAAAGAGAATGAAATATGGAGAAGAAGAACTAACCAGGACATGTATACTTTATATGGAGAGCCGAAGTTGTCGAAGGTTATAAAAGCCCAGGAGATTAGGTGGCTTGGCCATATCTTAAGGAAGGAAGAAGGTCGAATGATTTATGATATTATGGATACGCGAATGATCGGAAATAGAGGCAAAGGAAGACCCGGAGTCAGTTGGAACAAACAAGTAGAAGAACTGCTGAGAAATCTAGGCATAACAAGATGGAAAGAGACTGCTACAGATAGAAAAAAGTGAAGAGAAGTGGTGCGAAGAGTAGTAGAAGAACAGTCTCACAAGCCAAGGGCAGCATGGCCTGTAGTGCTTATATACAGGTGAAACAAACTAATTTTTGGTTGTGGCTAACAAAATCAGTTATTGGTTGATCTTAATATACGACAAGTAACGGCGTCAACCATAGCATCCCTTTTACGGTTACACAACCTTAAGATAAGGTAAACCGTGGAAAATTTTCTGAATACTCATTAAACTTTATTCAAATCCAATATCTAGCAACTACTATGTGTTTGGTGTACTTTAAAGAACTACGTAAAAGAAAGCTTCAGCAACAATGAAAATTCTATTACAACTTGCCGTGATTCCTTTTCTGGCGAAGAAATCAAGTTTCCAAAGCTGTAGAAGAAATAAATATTTTCATGAAGATTTTTTTTTAATTCAATTTCAGTTAACTATTTCAACAGTTTTTCTTTCACCTATAAGTAGAGCAGACTTAGAAGAAAAATAGTAATATGCAAAAATAATAAATTGCGTTTTAGTTAAAAGTCTGTAAAACTTTATACTTGTGTCGTTAACCACTACAAAATAACAGCAAGTTGACATTTGATTCACCCTACTACTAAAGTTGTTGTAAATGTTATTAATAGGTATGTCAATTAGAAACAAAGTGAAAATCATAAAATATTCTAATTGACTAATAATTTCGCTTTCATTTAAAATAAGGACAGATAATAAAGAATGTTATTTGGAAATAGACAGTTAATTTACAAATCCTAAAAAATTAGAAGCGTAACTAGTTGTTAAGTTTCCAAGATACCTATCTACATGTATACTCGGTACGAATTGTTTATGTTTACATGGTCGTAACTATCACCAATTGCCATATTTAAATGCACGTATATCACTTTAAAAACGTAACTAAAATATGTTGCTGATATAGACACAGGAGCTTGAAAATTACGCAATTCTACTTGAAATCAATTTTAATGAGACATGAAGCGCTTCGCGAAACTCCTAAAGCGAAATAAATAACAACCGCTTCAGTTTGACGAATCGGTGAAATTTACAAAGAACGAACTATAATCTACTATAATCTGTGGAACAGTTAAATAGCCACAATTTATCTTGCTTCGCTACTTCTCTGGCTATAAAACATAAGAACTGCATTAGTCCACAAAATTACATCATTAAATAATAATATTCCTTGGAATGTATACTGACATGTATCAAAAATTCATCTACTTTTAACTCAATGTAAGAACAATTAGCCACAACAGTCTTATTATGCATGCTTACCTCATCACTAGTTTCTGTTATTTCGTTCGCTTTCACTTTCGGGAAGAGAATCGTCTCTGTACAATTCCGAAAGAATCCCGGCGTGTTATTTTAACACGTGTTCCTATTAAGCATGAACGAATGAAAGAATGGAACATGATATGCAAGACATTGACTCAGATGAAAACTGGGTTAGAAATTAGTGTCTTTGTATTATGTTATGCATGAGATTTATGGTTGAACATGTTAAGATGGATCCAGGGTTACCATTTTTTATATCGTAATTCATTCCTTTTGATTACTGAACGTTTATAACGTATGGTTATACGTGTATGCACATGTACACATGAATGAAGGTGATATAGTTCGGGAAAAGCTGTAACGAATAGATTTAGATCACGATATGAAGTCAGTGGTATAGAAATTTAAAGAATGATGCAACAGGTTTAAATACAACGAATCATTGTAGTTAATAATCTTGATTGTGGGGTATAAGTAGATCCAACCTAAAACACATTGAAAAAGTAAAACTTTTCAGTTTTTCAATGTTATAATTGCATATCCTTACAAACCTATATTAATGATGATATGAAAATGATTGATGGAAAAGTAGATCAATTCATTAACTCGTGTGCATTTTCACTTATAAAAGGAGTTTGAGCGAATCTTAAATCGTATTGGTTACAATAAACTAAAATACCGAACATATAAAAAAAGCAAAACACATACTGAACAATTTTTAATTATTTTTTAATTGCTCTCTGTGCATAAAGTCTAAGTTTTCTGATCAATTTAATAGTGAGAAGTAAGAATACAATATTGAAACATTATTGAAACAAAATTATGATTTCAGTCGCTGGAATTGATAATAAGTCATTAATACCGGCAATGATTACAATTTTCTCCAGCCCATATTTCTACTTCTATGTTCATTTTTACGGTCTTAATAAGCACATTTCGTGTTTTATTTCGGTCAGTGTCTACTCTGTTCGTTCATCATTTCATTGCATTTCTGGTTAGCGCTAGAATTTCTTAGTAGATTTTATGAAACCAATGAAGCTTTGTTAAAATTTGGAAACATTTTTTGGAACATTGGAAATACACAACTAGATATCATAGACATCTGGATATATTCTGGCTACATCTTAAGAAGTCAAAAATACTCAAATGATACATAGGAATATACACTGTGTGCAGCAGTGATTAAAAGGCGTTTGAATTGCTCACGTTTTTTCTTTTGTTAGAGGGTTGGTACTTTTAGAACATATGTATATCGTTAATGATCCAGTAGTGTCTTAGTATCATATTGTTTTTATTTTCATTTTCTACATTTTCTGTTTCGTCTAATTAATTTATCATTTTGGTTGCTTATTATTAGAGAGACTTAGTTTTACATCCGCATATTTGTGACTGGTCAGCAACAAAGTAGTTATAATAAATCCGTATAAATATAATCAACATTAGCTTTCAGGCTAATGATGGTTTTCACAGATCTGCACAACAAATCTATCGCTGAAGCACATTTTTGGCCGGCAATACGCAATCATGAAGGAATATGGGATTATTCCTACCAAAATTACCGCCAGTAATTTCAAGAATTGCAAGATGTCAACCGCTTTCAATACTATCTTAAACGCATTTGAGGAGAATAACGTATTATCTTCCTAAAATGCGTCTAAGATGGTATTGAAAAATTAGATAGGTATCTCTAGCGGTTCCCAACTATATGAAAACGCAATAGACATATCTATTGCGTTTTTATACAGTTGGGAACCGCTCGAGATATCTTTCAAACAAGTTTTCGAGTTATAAGAAGTATCTACATATGTATAATTATCCATGATCTAAAGTAGGAATCTACTGTTCCATCTACTTGCAAACGACATGAAACTAGACTATATGTGCAGAGGATTTGTACATTCCACTGAATTGACACACTAGAGTAACCGCTCAAAGGTTAATTACAAATTAATTTGTTTCGGAAAATAAGATACTGCAAACCAAGTTATCGTCGCATCATGGTATAATCGAGCCTGTACAAGTACAAGTCTTTTTTTGCTAAGTTTGTTTGCATATTCTGAGAAACGAGAACTAATAATAAAAGAAATGCTAATGAAGTAGCAACAAATCTCACTTCACATGCCTCGTCGTGCAACTTATGCATAAATCACAACACACTTAATACAGATTGTTCGACTGCTCTTGAAGTGTCATCATCAGTGTCATAGTCAATGTTGAGAATATTACTTGGCGAGAGTTTACTACATCTTATACTGTTCCACGTTGAAATAACAAGTAGACATATACAGAAACATATTTGTGCAATTTCCAGTAGATCGTCAATGCTTCTTCACAAATAATTTGCTTAACTCTTTTGAAATACTTACGTTTTTCCGATTATTGCATTTCGTGTTTTATCATTTCCCTATGATCTACACATATAGCAAAAGAAGCAAACTCGATCGTTTATTTCTAAGAATTAGTAGCAAAGGAATACGCACAAATTCCTGACGTGATTTAATAATTTGTCAACATTTATAGAGACGTTAAGATTAATTTAAAATTTCTTAAGATTGCTTAGTTCATACCGCTAGCATTTCATTTGCGTTAAAGATAGTCGCCTGTAATAAGTACTACATTAATATCTTACACTCGAAACAATTACAATACTTCAACCTGTCTTCACGCAATTAAATATTGCCTATTGTGGATTAACGAAAGACAGCTGTAATATATTTTGGTAAAGATTACATAATGGACTCAGTTAAAAACTAATAGAAATGCATTTATACTTACAATCACTAAACGAACCAGACATACGTAGGATGAAGGCAGGAAAAGGAAGATGGATTATTCATAAGAATGTCTAGACTGCCACAAGATCTATGTACCTTTCAAGTAGTACAGTAAGTAGAGAAATACCCACTGTAATATAAATATGTCGATGAAATAAGAATAAGTAATCTAAAATACACATTTTGCATCGAACATAGAAATATAGATTTTTACATTAGGTACTTCTGCTATTTTTAGTTTTATAGTTTGCATAGTTACTGCAATTGAAAACAAGATTCCATGTCGTTTCGCTGGTCAGTCGGCCACTTTCTACAATTACTGCACTTACATAATTTATAGAGTAAATTTGTGATGAAATATAACCGACGATGTCAACGAGATATGCACCGGCAACGCATTGTGTGTATGCAAATTCCTAAACGCCTCCATGTGTGCTAAAGAAATTAACAAATTTAATTAGTGTACAAGCACAGAATTAATGTCAGTTGATGAATTCCAGCAGAATTATAACTAGCCTGATCACAAAATATCTGTTTATGCTCCGTTGTAGCTCTTTCCTTTTAATGTTTCTCTTATAAAATTATTTATATGTTAATAAATCAAGTGAAAGTTGCAAGTCAAAATTCTATTTTTAATAAGATTAAATAACATAGCATGCAAGTAGCAGACACTGTCATTATATACAGAGTGAGTACCTTTAACAGGGTCAACAAAAGAAAATGGAAAGATTTAAATGAAACTTTTCTTGTATTTTAGCGCCTAAATAAGCACAGCTTTTAAACATGGTCGTCAATTTGTTTCTTATAGCAGAACGTTCATGTAATACATTGTTTTAAAGATAAAAATTTGTTCTTTTCGACTACTTTAAACATATATAAGGTTGCTTAACAAAATAACATAAAAGTCGAAAAACGTATGCTGCACACATGTTGAATAAAAATCCATTTAAATCAGCAAAATATAAAGAATGGCCAGAACCTAATTCATTCATTCATTTAACATATTTCTATTATTTTAACTATTTCTAATACTGGATCTATTTTTATAGCTGTTACTAGTAGGCTGATTCCCGCAATTATATCATGAAGCCTATTATAGGCATTTTTTGGCTTTTAACAATAAACATACTTTTTATATATCATTTGCAAACCCTTTTCTGCTTCAACAATTTTTACACGCATTTTCTTTACAACCTAGGGTATTATATTTACTACATGAGGAAACTAAACTTTTAATAATTGAATATATATGAATTATGTAATAGCAGAGACTAGTCGTAAATAATAAGGAATCCAGGAGACTAGCACTGACCTTATGGACATACTTTGAGGTACAAAAATATTCTTGTGAAGCATAGTATAACTGTTCAGAGTTTTGGTTATAGGTAACTGCTAAACGTAATCTTACAAATTAATTATCACTTCCGTTTAGACATATCTCAT
The DNA here is from genome assembly GCA_023690525.1 of Holotrichia oblita. Taxonomy (NCBI): domain Eukaryota; kingdom Metazoa; phylum Arthropoda; class Insecta; order Coleoptera; family Scarabaeidae; genus Holotrichia; species Holotrichia oblita. Next base: position 31,737,520 of record CM043017.1, on the reverse strand, counting down.
TTAGATAGATTAGACGTAAAATGGACTCAAAATAAAACAGCAAGCAGAAGCAAGAAGTTACATTATGAATATAATTGGCATCTACCGATTATACTATAATATCTAATCAATCCAAAAAATGCTGTTGATCATTGTGCCACTAACTAGAAACATGCTTTCACCATTATTTTACCGTCCCTAATATATTAAACATGTTATATATGTGGCTACATATACTCTTTACTTGTCAGTCAATGCGTCAACCATCGTATAAGATGAATATTATTGCTTATATTATTTATATGAGTGTTCACAAGGTATAAATAAATCGACCTCTTATAATCTTGTTCATATTTACGCCTTTTATTACAAAGTTGTCATCAAATCTTCATACACTTATAATTCTATAACGTCATGCCTAAATTGTATGTTATCCTCTGACGTACTATCTAAGAATATATCCTAACGATTAGTACGCCCTGCAAATATTTCGAGTACTTAGTTACTAATGCTCAACACAACACTTACAGATCCAAACTATGAATAATAAAGGATCAGTAACGCATAAAAACGCATCCTATGCCTGGATTAAGAAATGATATAGCAATTACTAAAGCAAAGAAGTAACTAACAAAATTTAGCATTACAAAATGAATATGTTAAAAATGATCTTTGAAATGTTGAACATGAAAGAAGAATTACCACTAAAATCAATCAATGTAACGTTTTCTTTGTATATACCTGTGACCACTAGCTATGAATTTTGATTGTATTTTCGTTTGAATATCCGTTTGAATGAAGTCTTAACGTGTATCATAAGAAGGGATCAGCAGAAGTATAATGTAGTACATCTGCTAGCACCTAAATTACACTTTCCATCTTAATTCCACAGTAGCCTTTTCATTTATCAATCAACGTAAATCGCATAATTGTGGAGCTTATTTATCATGATCTACTTGAATAAGAGATAATTGTTTTGGTAGTAATCATTCATAAAGTGACTTGAGCTTTCTTACAATGCCAAGTATATTCGCTTAGCGAGGAGTTAAGTTCGAATCAACGTCACGCCCTAGAAGTTTTGTTGTGTAAATCAAAATTAAATAGGTATCGACCAGACACTTCGTGGGCAATTTACCTACGAATTCACTTAAACGCACGCGTGCATCGTACAGCAAACCACGATCCAGTCGATTTCAATACGATCATACATTAAACACTCATACTCGTAGATATTGTACACGTATATACATTTATACATACGTACAGATTTAAATGTGAGACCTGTGTGAGCCGCATAGCAGTTATCACGGTTCAAGCACGAAACCGACGCGGATAAAGGTGATATTACGCCGAGTATTTATAAGCGACCATAACCTAAGTTAGGGGAAGACTTTTTCGTAGAGAGCGTACGTCATTTGATAAAACACCGTACAAACTATAATCAACACATCGGCAATATCTCTTCTGCGCGGATATCTATGTGCCTGCATCTTGAAGTCGTGTTGATGTCTCTAATTATACGTTTATCATGGTTTTGCCAGGGTAGTTTGTATTGCTGCTTATTAGCAAGTCAGGAAATATGGTTGAAACATCATATTTTATTGGTTCTACAATCTATATCGTTACACCCTTTAATGAATAAGACTGACTAATCCATAAATCGTTTTAAAGTATGAGTTGTTTCAATACCAACTTTGTCGTTGGTATTAACCCAGTTAAAATACTTAAATGATAATACAGAACCTTCAGCAAATACAGTTATCAGATAGAGTAGAATTGAAATATGAATAATGTGCCGGTCAATTGCAGTAAACACTAAACCATTTAATTGTTTATAGATATCATCTTACATTCCATAAAAAAATGTAAACTACTATATTAAACTTTCTACCTATACCTATATTTGTTTAAACGGTTCGTTCAACAATCTTCAATAGAATCGATTTATGATTAAACAAAATAAACAACAAATATATAATATAGACATATCGAAGTTATTTTCTCTAAAAATATCTAACAGACATACAATAATTCAGTCAAAGTATGTATCCTCAGTAAGCAATTTAACAACTCTACATTTTTCTTTGATCTTAGCCTGCATAGGCCGTTATACTGCCCAGAGGTATTGCTAGCGTTGTCATTAGAGTTAAGGTTGCAATCTCGATATTCAGTGTTTTGAATGTGACCATACGGGTAGTAACATGGTAACACTTACACTTTATGAACATGCTTAGCTGAAAGCAAAGAAATCATTCAACTGCTTTGCATTATCTTGAGCAAATTTCACGATTAAAGGAAGATTATCTGCGCTTGCAATATCAAGCTTCATTTACATAGAGGGTAGTGGCAATTGTAGTGTAAGAGTAGTGGAAGGTGTATTGTAGTGCAGAAATGCATTTACATAAAAAAAGTAGTGGCGATGCGCCTGCTTTGTTGCGCATGTGTAACGACGATAGTTGGTAATGGAAGTATAGTCAAATGTAAACACAACAAAACAGCTGTTATCGGTAGATTGTTCTGCGCAGGCTCAATGGTATAAGTATCGGTAGTGTAGTGGGAAAGTTTGGAGTTTGCGAAGTTTAGCTCTATACTTCTCCACTACCGTTACTGTAGCACTGTTTATGTAAATGCTCTCGTTTAAATACATGAAAATTAACTTCGACACTCCACTACTCTTACACTATAACTCCCACTACCCTCTATGTAAATGAAGCTTCAGTCATAGCACAGAATGGAAAGTATTTAGCCTTATTTGCAGTTGTTCCGTTATTATTGTTGCGACTTTAAATGCCGCGATTTTTATTATTTATCGTAAATTGCAAAAGACAAATATGATGTATTGTTTTGCCGTAATCGCTGAAACGTTGTGTATGCTTTACTATATATCAAATGCAAATATTGCATCCAAAAGCATAATAAAACATCCGTTATTTGTAGATTTAAATGTATGGCTGACAAAGAAGGAAGACTACGCCAAGCTTGACATTTGACACCTACAACAACGTTAAGCAACACATTGCACCAGTATTTGGTACACCTTCTAACTGCCCAAATAGTTTGGAGCCAATTCTGGATTAGCCAAACTTTTGATTTTGCATTTTTAGAACACCATTTTGTGTCTTCAATTAGGTTTATGCACATGAACTCCTTCATATACATGTTTCGAGTCACTAACGTCTTAACTAGAACCAGTTTAACTTTGCCCACTATCGAAAAAACCACTTGGTGCTCAAAATACAGACCCCAATGACTATAAGTAAATTAAATAATGCGGAGATTAAGTGTTAATAGATGTAGTTGAGGATAGAATCACTAATCCTTGAATGAAAAACTATAACATTTAGATTTGCAAAATCGAATAAGGTATGAAATTAGACGAATTTGTGCTGACGTCCTTCGCAATGCACAACAAGAACGTATTCATAAATTGGTTCATTGACACTTAATTTAAATGAAGCAATAGCTTCTGCTGTTGAACAAACAACATTTAACTTCACCTTTTGCTACTAATAACAATTATGTTTTCCAATCTTTAAATAACAGTCGAAAATTTAATTATGTAAGGTATTAAAATTATATATAACAAAGTGAAAAACATGACCTGTCCCAGCATTTGTACTGAAGACAACTACAGATTTAATTAATTTATTCCGTAACTTTGTCACGGACAGTGTATAAATTGCTTAATTGCTAAATTGTTTAGACACGATTTCTCATAAACCAAGGTATATACATACATATGTTTATCAACACTTTCTAAAGATAAAATTTACATAAAAAAAGAATCATTAGGCATACTATTAATGTCGCGTATGGCATACTTAAAGCGTCAACTTTATTTTCGGCGGGTAATTAATTGTAATTTCAGTTGAATTAATAAATTGACACGGTTATGTAGATCACCTCGAAAAATGTACTACATTAGCACTTTTCGAACACATCTCCACGACATGGAAATCCAACTTCCTATTTTTATTTAGAAAACATACAATTATTCCTAATTTAAAATTATGATAATTTAAAAGCGAAACGCAAAGGAATATAATTCATCTGAAAAAAGTACACCGAGGGTACGATGGCCCGCAGAAAAACAGTCAATTACCAGCAATTATGTAATTAATTTCGAATACATCGATTTCAGGAACACCATGTTAGCACTCCATAAAAATTCTGTTTTTTATAAGTAAGTTTCTGGCAGGTGGCAACGTGTAATAGAGAAAATATTCAACCTTATAAAATAATAACTCCAATAAATTTTATTGAAAAGTCGATAACGTCGTGTTCTACCGTGTACTACATCGGTATTTACTAAACGTAAAAAAAAATTTGAATTAATTTGTTGGTGCGTGTGGTGAATTGAAAACGTCAATAGGACAACATAATAATACATAAATCTCTGCGATAGCAATCTCACGTTGCTATAAATTATCGTCGCCAAAGACCGAAAAATCAATTAGTGAGTTTCTTCGATAATACGTCTGTCTTAGTAGAAATTAATTGTTGGAACTTCTTCATATATGCAAGTTTGAGAAACTGTTTATTGGTTTTTCGTTGTCACTTAAACAATTTACGATTAGTACTAGACACAATTATATAACTGCTACTACTATGTTTGTTCTGTTATTTAATTTACCGTTCCTATAATAGAAAAAAGACTATTATGGATGACATAATAGTAGAATAAACTAACTGCTGCTAATTGGTGCCTTAATAATAAAACACGTAAAAGATAATCTTAAAAAAAACAATAAAAAATAGATTATACAAGAACATTGATTGGTATAATTTGAAGTTTGGTATTTACTAACCACAAATAACAAATCTATCTGGCCGCCCATAAATTCGATACTACTTTTGAGTATCCTATTGAGCAAAACCGAAGAGTAAAAAATTTTTTTTGATTCAATCCATGATGAAAGCAAAACATTCTTATTGCAATGGAATTTAGAATATACAATATGCTAACTGTATAAGGAAATGACTATATTTAAATAGCTATCAACGTACTTAAACCCTATTACGTACACTTAGTTGCAAAAAAAATAATACAAGTCACTCAATGTTATTTTGACAACTAAATAATAATAAAATGAAATAATATTTGTCGTTGCTATAGTTTCGTGTTAATTTAGATTGAAATTGAATGTCCCTTTTTTTTGCAACCAAATGTACCAATCATGTAAATGATGATTTTTTGTATTTTTCTTTTTCAGTTTTGCTTTATTTTATCTTGTTTTGTATATGTATATGTACTTTACTATGACGCGGTCAAAAGCCGGAAGCCCTCATAATAGAGACTCAGACCGTGGAAGCCTTCGAAATCATTTATACATACGTTCTACAAAAGTAACTGTTTAAACCTAAATTAGTCTAAATATTTCCTGTTGGAAGGCTGCTAAGGTATGAATTATTATTACATATTATTAAATCTAGGTATATAAAATTGATTCATATTCGTAGTTCTAGATACATAAGAACAAATTTCTCATATTAACGCTGAACTATCATATACCGTACAGATCTTGTACCTACATACATATAATCGGAGCTCGGCTTAACCACAAACAAAATTGACTCGAGAGCTTGAAAACCATAATAATTAGCAAAGTGCTCTCTGGGACTTTTTTGCAGAAAATTTTAATCTCTGCAAAAAAGATCTTATAAGTTTTCTTGATGACTTATATGGTTCAAGTTGGATTCGCAAAAAAAGGAAAAATATGGCAAATATATAACCCTGATTTTGCGTTTCTTTTCAGACCTTTTTGTAGAGCATGAAATTTTCTACAAAAAAGTCTGGGAGGGCACTATTCTAATTGTTATGGATTTCAAGTTATCTAGCTAATTTTGTTCGTGATTACGCCGAGCCCCGACCATAGATGCAAGATTTGTACTGTATTTTTACTATGTATTAATTTTATGTCGTTCTTCCAGTCTTTTCATATTGAAATTTGGAGCAGTTTCTCTCTACATGGTCCCCGCATTTTTTAATCGTAAAAGCAGTGAATCTCTGCACTAAACAGATCCAACACGATTTATATGCAGTTGATAATAGAGAGGCATTACAATACTAATTAATCTGCAATGGAGACTAAACTACACTGCAGATGTGATGATAAGACAAAAACTCGTACGGAAGCAAAATACTACGTGTGACTCAAGATAAGTTCAAATAAGTTGTTCCATTTACTAGTGATAATATCTATACACTGTCTAAAGTTCAACCACCCACCTAGAATTATGCCAAGATCTCTAATTTCTGCAAAAGCTGCAAATTATTGTTTTGCTAGTTTATAGATGTCCTGATGATATTGACACTTTCACGTGAAAATGATATGCATATCACATTTTTTATATTTAACTGAAAGTGATTATTATCACACTAGTCAGTCAAGGTTGTCAGATTTTGCTATAAACTTATAGAAGTAACGTTATCTCTAATTACAGAAAACAATTTGAAGTCATAAAAAAAGTAAAAACAGTGATGATAAAGATTTCGAAAGAGTTTATAACTACAAGTGGTAAATTCGACACACATTTCAGCAGCGCACAAATACAATTTTGCATTTAATTTAAATTATAAGAAAAAAATTCACATTGAACGCTAAGCTTAAGCTAGCACATCGATCGTGACATATGTATTTATAGATGACACGACTGCATACTAATTTACAATTCAAAGTTTCTCTCATTCGGATGACTAACTGACGATCGCAAACCCAATAACGGTCAAAGTACCTCCGGTTATGTATGTGGCATCAATATGCCAGCTCTATTTATATCCATTTAATACCAAATATTGGTATCGCCTCGCGGATTGTAACTCAAAAAAATTCAACATAGTTCTTACAACTCCATAATATCACGGTTTTTAATTAATAAATACAAATCCCTGTACGATATCAATATATATCGTATCTATACGTAGCTTACTATCAATTGCAGTTGATATAAAGTTAATAAAGAATTAATCAATTATACAAAGCACGTAAAATCCCTTGACTTGGCAAATTGGTCTTAATTTATGAGACGATAATCGGTCATCTAGGGAAAGATCTTATATTTATATCTATATATACAGATCGTTGCATCGCAAGTGCCGTCAAAATATTATATCGATAGTTGAACGGTATGTCTTAGTTAAGTCCATATGCCACGCCGGCGCCGATACATGTTGCAGAGAATGCGTATGAATATTTGAATATTTGCAGTCTCCAGTTAGGCATTGTAGAAGGTAGTTGTCGCATATGTTCTAGCGCTTTGCGATATTTTATTACATTTTCATTTTTTTATTATTCTTGTTGAAACAATATTCTTTTCATTTGCATTTTCTTATTATATCCTAATCTGTTAATTGTCTCATTCTTCAAGCATTTTTGCTAAACATATTCGTTTAGTTAGTGTTTTGTCGTCGTTTCTATTAGGTTTTCTGCAGAGTTTAGTGTAAGATACATACATAAGTATTTATTTAGTTTGTTAATTTGGTATTTATATGTTATAAAAATAATGGATGTTTATAATTTAGTTCAAAGAAAACAAATTATTAAGTGGTATCATCAGGAAATACCCTTAAGGCAAATAATAGAGCGCTTTTATGAGAATTATCAATCACGACCCGCTCTAAAAACAATTCAGCGAATAATAAATAATTTTGAAAGATTGGGCTGTATTATGCCGAACAAGCACAAACGTAATAGGCAGCCATTTGTTCGCCAAGACGAAAGGAATCTTTTAATTTGTGCCAGTGTCGAACAGAACCCGAAAATATCTTCATTGGGTATTAGTGAGCAGCTGGATATTTGTAAAAGCACAGTATGCCGTGCTTTAAAGAAAAATAAATACCATGCCTACAGATTACAGAAAACAAATGAAATATTTCCCAAAGATGAAGAACAGAGAATGGAATTTTGCGAAAATATGATGCATATTTGCAATCAAAACGCAAATTTTATTGCAAATATATTATTTACGGATGAAAATACTTTCCCGTTGCACGGAAGACATAATCCCGCTGTACCTCGACACTGGGCAAGAGAAAACCCGCACCTAACATACAATGCTAGAACTCAGTATCCCCAAAAATTAAACGTTTGGGCGGGATTACTTGGAGAGCATAAAATTGGACCATTTTTTATAGATGGCAATTTAACAGACGAGAAGTATCTTAACTTGCTCCAGAATCGAATTATCCCACACCTCCACGAATTGGCGCTCAACTTGGATAACATATGGTTTCAACAGGATGGGTGTCCCGCTCATAATATTAGAGTTGTACGGGAATATCTTCATAATGTATTTCCAAACCGTGTTCTAAGTACCTGGGGAACTATTCGCTGGCCACCTAGATCACCAGATCTCTCCCTAATGACTTTTTCTTATGGGGATACATGAAAACTAAGATCTATACATTTGAAAACGATAGACCAAACAATTCGGCAGAATTGCAACAAAAAATGTAAAACACTTTTGATGACATTCCTCCAGCAATTTTACAGAATGCGCAACGAGGCTTCTACGATCGTTTAGCATATTGCTTTGAGGCGACCGGAAGACGTTTCGAGCATTTAATGCATTAGAAAAGTGGTCGCTTTTATGTTAACTTATAAAATAATAATTTATGACTAATAATAGATTCCTTCTGTTGTAACATATGCATATTTTTTTAACGTTTATTCCTGCAAATATGAGAATATTCATTTTTTATTTAGCTACTAATTACAGAATTTAAATTTCATTATTTTACTGTGAATTGTTGTGATAATACATAGTATTACTATTCTCCACATTGCTTTAATATTTTACATTTTTCATTCGTTATAAACATCTTCTTACAATACATATTCTGTGCACAAGTTTGCTATTCTTGTTATAACTACATATTTAATTTTTATGAGGATAAAAACAGCGGGCACATTGTGCACGTTAAAGAAAATTTTACCATATGAGTCTACCTACATGACTTATAATTCATACCACCGGCGCAGCTATGCACGTACATACATACTACAACACTAAGACCTGCTCAACGAAGTAACACGTCAATCGGAGCGAGCGTTTGACGGCACTTGCGATGCAACGATCTGTATAAGGCGTAATAAATTCTATATATACATGTTTTGATAAGACAGTGTCACCCCTTCCGGATCCGATCCGTTATTACAGTGAAGTCCTTTTAAGCTATCTTTAACATTATTTAGTATGATATTAATATTATTCAATACATTGGTACAATATCAACATTTGTGTAAAGCTCATACACTGATTTAAAGATGCATGCAAACAATTTGAAGTGTTTTCTATGTCCAAACTTGTTTACAATTAGTTGCCCCCACATTATTCATGCAATAACCATCATAGAGTAAGTACGCAACGTATTTTTAAAGTTGCAATCAGGTTCTTTACCTTAAAGTGAAAAATTCTAACTATGAGGTCGTAGCAAACAGGCACTAAATAATTTTATTTCACGCATGTGACAATTCAATACATCATACTACTTCCCGCTCCCTAACTTACATCGTACCTTTCATGTGGCATGTTTGTAAATGATAAAAAACGTTAATAAGTATACTTTACTTCACATACTTCTTGATTTCGTTGTGTACTTACTAGCAAAAACGCACAATTTCCTATTTCCCTATCGGTTTAACACTTATGACATTGGTGAGTAATTACTTTTTGTTTCCGTGTGTTAGCAGTAATCGGGTGGTTAGAAATCTTTCCTGAGACCAAAATTGATTCGACTAACCTTACATTCTAATAAATCATCGACCTCAAATAGAAAAACATCAACAGTAAACTAAACGCTAATAGCGAAACTATTAGAAGCAAACAAAAACTAATCCTTAAAATTACAGTAAAGTGATAGTACATACAAGTGGCTTTCATAGTACACCAACAATACATATATCATTTTTTATCAACATTCCGTAACATTGATTTCGAGACTCTTTCAATCTTAGTTAGTGTGTTGATTAATTTAAGAACAAGGTCAAAAACACGAATTTAATTAATTTCGGTAATACCTATTGTGAACTTTACATAGAAAAAAATCGATGTAAGTATATATTGGAACCTTATGCTAAAATTATCTAACATAATTAATTAAAGGGGTTAATAGAAAAATACCAAATTAGATGGTCGGCATTATAAGCAGCGTAACACCTTACAGTATGATTTCGGTTTAAACTGTTGTCTGTGTAGTTGAAAGGCATATTTCCATTAATATAACAAGAGTATGGATACAGTAAGCATAAAAACCGAATATATAATTAACAATGAAGAACAATCCGTGTAATTTAATCCATAAAAGCTGTCAAGTATAAATTACTTTGCTATTTAAACTATACGTAATCAGACGTCCATTATTTTAAAAATATATCAGATAAGCAAATAGCGCGAAACAAAAAATTTCATACAGTATACATTTAATGTTACTTTATTTTACTAGATGAATTTAAAATAGTAACAGTACACAGTTAGAAATTTAGTGTAAATAATTAACACTAGCCGGTGTTTATATAGGTCCACTCTTTTTAGAGTAAAATATTAACACGGAGTGCACAGGTAAATTTAAAGCAAACATCTCTCTACGTAGTGTAAACACATTTACTCTACTTTTGCACGTTATAGATATATAGGGTGAAGTTAACACTGTTTTCATAAGAAATTTTACACTATCTTCTACCGTCTTTGATTGGATGCATGCTTGCCATCCTTTACTGCTCGATTTACTGTGAAATTACTATTAGAAATAATTTAAAATAGGTATATATACTCTACATGTTTTATTCTAAAATATTTGCCAGTAACACTAGACACTTTACACAGCTCTATTTTCGAACTGTGTACGAACCAATAGAAATATATAGTGTTATGTCACGAATGACAAAAAATTATAAGAATGAAAAATATTAAAATTTTAAAAATAAAAAAATTATAATGTGAATCACAAATTTTTTACAATAAATGAAATAAATGCCACCTAGCACCCTTACCCTTTCCCAATTATGTTGTGTGTATGTGTTTGTGTAGAATAAAATTCCTGGTTTTCTCTGCTACTTCCCTGCGTTTTTTAATCCAAATCCTCTTCCTTAACAATTGGTTTTCTTTTCACCTCACTTCAATTTCTAACTTTTGGAGTTCTAAACGGCACCTTCAATTAAATTACTTTCTTTGTAGCTTTATTACGTGATTTTCTTTTTTACTAGTTTTTGTGACTTTTTTTCTTCTGTCCAATCTTTTTTTTAACTCTCCCCTCCTCCTACTTGATATATTTTTAAAACATGGTTTTTTGTCATTTGCTGTTGTTGCGCCGAAATGATGATGTGTCATGTGTGTTTCTGATGTGTTTCATAATAATTTTAAAGAAATAAAATTTTTCACATTATAATGGTGATTAAAATGGTCATTGTGAAAGTCAGTCAATTATAACATAACAATAGATAGTATTATTGCTTCAATAAAATGAATTCCGTAGAAGTAAGTTGACAGTTTTAAATAAATTTTAGATTCAGGGAAGAAACTGAAAACTACATCTCTGCCAAAATACTTTAAGCAGTATATGTAGGTATGTTACCTATGTATATACTGCTGAGTCATACTAGTCTACAGTATTCCTTAAATTATTTTTATCTGAGCAACAACGACCAAATTACACTTTAGGATGATTCAGAAATCATCCTAAAGGGTAATTTGGTTGGTTAGAAATTTACTGTCAGAACAGTAAATTTCTAATTCTCTTATGCCCACAATTATCTTAGTAATACAATGTATCTGGTTTGCCAGCTTTATTCGAATCACAACTTTTGGTGTTACTAAAAATGTTACCAACATATGTAGTGCCAATAAAACAGGTGCTTGCATTTTAAGAATAAATAGAATATAATAGCGAATCTGGTGGCAATACTATGAGTACCGTTCGATTGCTTTTGAGGAGTAATTACTGAGTGAGAATCTTCATAATGACGGATAATGAACCAAATTTTACTATGCTAATATTTCACTAACAGCAAGTCATATCAGATTTAACCTGAAAGTGTCTCAATATAGGTATTATGCAATAAAAGCTGATAAATATTAACTGTTAAAGTGCACTAGCTAGTGGCAGTCCAATGTAGAAAAAGAAAACAGAATACTGATAGACTGACTCTAAATATATTAACAGTGGGAAAGAAACACTTTAAACTTTTGCATTGCAGATCATATGTCTCAAAGGTGCGAAAAGCATGATAAACCATTATGAAACATTGCGGATCATTCAATTGTATTAGTAAGCAAACCCTTGGTGTAAGCAAAGATAATAAACGATTACTCACGAAAGAGATACAACGATTCCTCTCTAAGACATCACCTTCTAAGTGCATGTAATAAGTGAGGATCATAAGATGCTTGCATCATCATTAGTGTTAAAATCAGTTGGGTGACTCCACAATTGTTATTAATAATAGTGAAAAATTAGTATTCACATTACAATTTCATATTTGTCCCTATGCAATAGTACTTTATCTTTCTATGCGAAGTAAACAATTAATGATCACTACTTGTTGCTGGCTTCTCCGTTTATGCATATATTAGTCTAATTTTGCATTTTTGTTAAATGTTACTCTGGTATAAAGTCAAATATATCTGTAGATTTTCCTTTCGACAAAGATTTTAAATAAATCCAAAGTTTGAAGTCAACACAAACGAGTATTGTTTCAATTGTGTCATCTAGAACATCTATTCAGCAAGAATAGAAAATGATTTGTAAATTTATCCATTCACAGCCTTTCGACTCATGTGTATATCTAGAATACTGGTACTTGAACCAAAATATGCTATTTCTCCGCCAAAAAGGGATCCTAATGTAATTTCGCTGCTTATGGATGCAGGTGAGTTTATTAGTGCTTTAAAAGTAGGTATCAGAAATACTATAACAGCTAGTTTAATTACCAATGCTTTTTGTCGTAATAGACCTAATAATTATTTATGTAATATCTTAAATACAAATTACATTTAAATATAAATTGCTGGAACATAATGCTGCCAGATGGTCTAACTATGTCCTCATTGCCAGGGCAATCAGAGTCTGTCACCGTCGCACTCATCTTTTTGGATTATAATCTTCTGAACAATGATTCCATCTACATCCGATTACCATCGAATCCAACGCCATCTATTCGATATCAAACGAACAGACTTGTTAGATTCACGGACAGAGGATTATATTTATTTGTACATTATTTGATAACTAAGCCTTCGATTAACTATAATGAATTTTTTTCTAAATTTTATCATCTTCCTAAAATCTTATCTACAACCCACATCTGAGATACTTTTGAATTTGTTAATAATATGCCTACTAAGGCAATTCCAGTTAAATACATTGTTGTCTAAAAAGTTTAACACGCCAATGGGGGAATTGAACTACTATCTCACTTTAACCGGTGCGAATGCAGGGAAGATATGATGGAGACAGTGTTAGGATAGAATACCGTTGAGTTTCAATACATTTCTAGGAATTGTAAAATAAATTTTGGAGGTATATATTCGAAACAAAGTAAATCTAAACTAATCAATCTCTTCAATGTTTGTATTTCCCAGTTTCGCGCTGATTTTTTGCGATTTTCAATTAATTTATGAGCAATATTACCCTTTATTACAAACAAATAATTCTGTACCGTGGAAAGTATATGATACTTCAGGAACATTTCTTTAAAATACTTAGCATTGAATCTTTTGAAAACACTATCTCTACATTTTTTAAATGTTCCTTGAGCAACATACATTTTTTCATTTAAGTCAGTTTCTTCCCGAGTTTACTGTACTGCTGTACTGCTATTCCTAATAATACTATAAGTATCTCTGGAATATAGCTATGCACAACGTTGCTATTACAAGCCGCATTTCTTATTAGCAAAAGATGATAAAACCATTCATTACAAGTTGTGCGGGACAGCGCCGCGTAAGATGTAAAAAAATATGTCAGAGCGTTCGTCTAGTTCATTAACACGATACAGAAGAGCTGTCTTGATCTCAATACCTTTCTCAAATTAGTATGCGCCAATAACCTGTAATTTGACGCGGAACACTTTTGTATGTGTATACGTATATATTGACGTAACGCGTAGTAAGCTGGTTGCTTGACCGCGAGACGTCTCAGTTTGACTGACTGCCTGGATTTATTCGAGTCTGCTGTAGCGTGCAGGTCGTCCTTTTTCCTGTCGTCGTCTGAATCCATTTCGAAGCTTCTCCTCTAGGCAAAGGTCCGTGTTGTTAATATGATGTACAGGTGTACATATATTAAAGACTGAAAGTGTTTTGAAGAGTAACGTATGGAAGAACGTCTTTTCTTTTTTTATATAATTTCAAGACAACCCTAATTAGCAGAAGTCTTTATTAAATATGAATAAAAAAATTAAGACGTGTTTACTCTGTATCAGTAACTTAGAAATAAGTTATAATAGGCCCAAGAAGTCGCAGAAACTTGGGCAAGATACATATAAAAGTAATGTGGCTGAGCATTTAAGCTTTCAATTTAATGTTAAGTGAAGTATAAAAGCATTAGGTTAGGTATATCTATTTTCCATGAACTATGGACATTTACTATTATCTCTAGAGAAGTCCCAGGAGATACTGCAACCATAGGCCTATTGTGCTCTCTTTACAAACCATTAACTGTATACGGGTACTGTCTTGCAGTAAATAGTCCCAGAGAAGTTTTAGATGGATAAACAGATCTTAAAACACCGTGTATTCTTTCTAAAACGCTGCCTTAAATTATCGGATTTTGTATATTGCAGTTTCAACTGCACAAAGCTTGGTGGTTGCTTCTGGTTTTGAGTACTGGCTTAACTGACACCAGGAACGTGTTTTCAAGCGCCAGTTCGTTGTCTACACATGCTCCCAAAGCAATTGTTTTGCTCTGAGGAGTACCTTCTAACTTGCTAACCACCAATATGTATGGTAAACTAGCACAATTTACCTGCGATCTGTGTTGTAGTACCTCATTCCTAATGTACCCTTCTAACAGCTTCACATTTGTTTGGAAAAATGAAAATTAAGATAAAAGATTATGCTCTGTCAAACGTCTGTTTGCCCGCTTTAGGCATGAACACCATTTTTAACTTTCTCTAGTTCATTGAAACACAGGCTAGTGTCCGACTGACCCTTCAAAGTGTGCACAAGAGGGAGGCCAACAGGTTAATATCCTCTTGTATCAGACCCGGAAGGATGTCTTCTGTTCCATGAGCATATTTAAAAGAATAAAAATTTTACGTCTTGCCGCATCTACTCTATATCAACAACCCAAAAACATAAAGTAAACTCAAGAGGTTGCAGTGTGCTAGACGGCTTAATAGATTAGCTATACTTTTAGTACTCCTACTTACTGTCAGTACTATGAAAATATATAAATGATATATACGTGGTGCAATAAAGAGGACTAATACGAGTGACTAAATTTACATGTATCACAGTGCTACTAAAAGAGAAAAAAAAATCCTTAGATTTGTATTTTAGAAATTTTAGCTAGTGCCATAAGAAGAACTATTTGAGGATGAAAAAACCTATTCAATTAATTATGATGATAAAGTAATCCATATTGTTGGTACCATACATTTCTCACTGTAATAATTTTATTTTCTATAAACCTCATGCCTATCGTGTAAAACGGTCAAGCCATTGGCTTCGACTTCTCCGTAACTTCAACACAAGACGCATCAGCTTAGAAGGAGGAACACGAAATAAGTAACTAATGTGAGTAGGACCTAGAAGCCATACGGACTCGTCTTGTACGGACGTCACTCAAAGAGTGCGGTCAATAATACGACTGCCTCATACTATCCTAGATATAATAATGAATAGAAATATATTTCTGTTGTTAACACACTATTATTGAATGATTAGTTTTCGTGCTTCTCAGTTCACAAGTTAACATCAAGAAAATAACTACAGCTAATAATAATTTACCGCCGGAAAAACCAGCTTCTGAAAATTATCTACTAATTAGATATTACTGCGCTTCAATTTCAAATTGAAATTTTAAACAGGTTTTCTTAAAATTAATTGGATGTAGCAATTACCTATACATTTGTCCTTCTACATATTTTTCGACAAAAGTTCTCCAAAAGAAACCGAAATACATGGTAAACTTTTTCCATTTACGAAATAAAGTAGCGTACTAGCTACGTTCCCATTTGAGAAAGACATTAGATCCTTGGAATTGGACATTACAATAAATTTTATGTTAAATGTCTCTAGAATTCGAAAGATAGTTGGGTAATCAAGCAATAAGCGCAACAAAATTTTTAACGACAAATTGATCTTTAGGGACCGGTTTTAAAAGAAAAGCATTTATTTTACAATATACATCTTTAAACAAGAATGAAATTACTAGAATAGTATTCATTATTGATTTTATTTTTTGAAAACTATATTTAACTTCGTAAATATTTGTACCAGATTTCTTGTACAGTGAGGTGCAAAGATATCCGGACACGTCTAAATAGAGAAATACCGCTCAATACTTTATTCCAAAGAGCCGCAGGGCACCTTACTACCTGCTGAGAGTAATATACATATTACTCTTTTAGTTAATAATAAATCACTCAGCTTACTGTAATAGAAGTTATAATGGAAACTAAATTTTTAAGGCTTCATAAAGGTATTAATATAGAGATAATTCAATTCTGTTTAATAATAACTAATGTATTTATATTTATTTTATGTTTTGACATGTAGTTAGTGTTCTTATTTATGGTTCTATATAATATGATTTATTGTATGAGTTTTCGGTTAGTTGTAAGGTAAAATGGAAAACAACTTACTAAAAGTGCTTTGACAGATTAACAACTTTAAGTCAATTACGTATTGAAAACAAAAATATTTCATTTACATTATAATAATTAGTATAAATAGTAGATAAATATAGTTTAAAATGATAAAAGCGATCTGGAGCTTTCGCCGATCACTTACTGAAAATATAAAAACCCTCATATCAGCACAAAATTCGAAACAAAAGTTCTCAAAAACTAGCCAGTTCCGCATAATAAGGACGCTGCAGTAATTAAAATTACATCTTCCACATATACAAACGCGTATTGACGAATTACGTGTAAAACCAAATGTGCACGTATAGCAATATAATTTTAGTAATACCGTACCTAGTTTTAAAAACATTTTTCATCTGAAGATGATTCGCTTAATACAAGCGCAGGTAACAACAGGTAACTTATTTAATTAGAAATTTCATTTAAATACTTCTTAGTATTACTAAAACCGAAATACATATACATATTATATTAAGAAAAACGTAAGAAGAGATTAAAGATGTATGTATGTTATGAGTATTTGTCAAGTTTATAGGTGCTTATGATTGGATAATCCACAAACACAACTCTATTAATCTATATATCTTATTCTAGAATTAAAGTGTAGTATTCTGTTGAAAATTAATTATTTATTTTATACACAAACATGCTTATTGTTGTTTTTAATGTATTTTACTATAAAAGTTAATATACTCGTACATTTTTATGAAGTTTTACTTATCGTTTATTCCTTATCATTAATTACAACTTAAATTTATTCTAGTTCACATCTTCGATTACAACTTTATCGTCGTATTCTCTTTGTAAGGTAAATGACAAATAATATCAAAATTTCATGACATGCCTGTTAAAAATATTTGTAACCAAATTAATCATTGATATATTGAGCCATGAATGAACACTAACTTAATGTTAAAAAATTGTTAATATAAATAAAGTGATTTTCACTAAACAGAATTAAACAATTAAACAATTTACTTTCTATTATGACTTCACAAAATATTTTATGAGTTTGCTACATAAATAATCAGGTACACTAAAGTCTACGTAAAAAAAAATTATAATGTATTCTTCCGCGAACGCTTCATTACTGCATCTTATAACAAAAGGCACCTGATAGCTTTTCACCTGCTGAAGATATATAATGTGAACATACATATAGATATTACTATTTTGTATCGGAGGACAACAATCTTTTTTTTTGTATATATATTTGCAAAAATGATATTCCTCTTAATAGTAGGTTGAATGATTACAATTCAATAAAGGAGTCATATATTTATTAATTTTTAGTAAAACGGACAACTCTGAAAATATCCGTGGTATAGAACAACCGTCCTAAATTCTAACATTTTAATTTATATAATATGTCTAGATATATGCGTTTATATTATACAATGTTATTGTACGAGTGATAAACTACGGTCCCACCCAGCAGGTACTAAGCTGCCCTGCGGCTCTTTGGAATAAAGTATAATAATATAATGTAATAATAATTTATTGACTAATAATTACACATAATTATAATTGTAAATAGCAATACAAAAGTCAAATGGTGCAGATTCAGATATGATCAGAGATCAATCTGTTCTACGTATTGAGCGCAGGGTATTTCTCTATCTAGACGTGTCCGGATACCTTTGCACCTCACTGTACATTATACATATATTACATACGCGTAGACCATATGTTGTTTACCTAGTTTAGTATATCATTTCTTTACCTAGAATCAACTCGGCGCTTAACATATTGGAAATTTCTTTTAATTCACAAAGTGTTCTTTGTTATATATATTTTGTATGCTACCTACATAGATACAGTAAACGTAAGTGATTTCCAATATTTTGTTACACATTTACGTAGATAACGAATTGCTCCTTCCACATTATCCGAATCTACGTTTTTTTTTTAATATTTGATATGCCTCGGATGCATCTCACTCTTAGCAAACAAGTTACTGGTAACGCTTGTACATCTTCGTCAATTCCCTCTGTCCTGGAAGGCACCACTTTCAGTTTTACCCTTATCTATAATAGTCCACTGATGATAAACTTATTGGAATGTCTTGTCATTCGAACTTTTTGGTGGCATCTACTGATAGCTTATCAAACGATTACAACTTAATTAATGTTAATTGAAACGTTACTTTTATTTTATTCTTTATCATGAAATTTGCGTTTGCGCTTGTATTGTTAAAATAACGACAGATTCTTACATCATGTTATAAAATTGTGCTTATGACATCTAAATAACATACATGTTCAGAACTTATAGTACTGATGAATACAATGGAAATAAGTGACGAAGATTTTATGTTAATATAGACACTAACACCTATTAGTACACGTGTCAGTATCTATATATTGTTGTATACATACATACAATCCGAATGCTGTATGTATGCATATAATCTCATTCCACTCGCATAGATTTGTTTTAAGTATTACTATTCAATATCTTTAAAGTAAAATGACTGCGAAATTCTGACTTTTGCAAATCACAACAGTAAGTAATTCTGATGCAAAGAAACCGTAAGAAATTGACTCTTTCTGTACTTTTCTCCTATATGGCGAAAGGTCACCTTTACTAGAACATCCGGCATTCGTTCCATAAATTACATAAGGATGCAATTGCTTATTATTTATAAAACCAATATTGAAACACCATTGTTTATCAACCCTGAGAAATACATTCCTAAATAAATATTATATCTCTTGCAGTTTAAATAATTTACCTTATTACTGTGCAAACAGTTCTCACAAAAACATCTAATCCCATTTATTAATTTTGTTTAATATCAATTAACACTATTGACAATCCATCGTTTGCATACTTGCACACAATAAAGCAACAGGTAAAAAACATTTCATTTAAAACCACAAGTATTTATCACTGGCGCTTTGAGTTTCTGTTAATATCAATAATCACTATTGACATAATTACCAATACCAACATGAAGATCATGTTCAAGTATCCAACGGACGATGCTTTATTCGTAACGGCAAACCGCAATATTGTTATGAAGAAACGGAAAGGTTTTAATTCCAAACATTAACAGGTTGCGTTTTATGCATATTTACACGACTGAGAGTAGAACGACCCGAAACAAAGGAAGGCACAAATGTTTTTTTACTAATATCGCGCTCAGTGCATGTATCTACATTACGGCCGCGCTTCAGTAACAACTGGTTCTGCACTCAAGTGTTGACAAAAATATTTGCCGTTCGCGTTAATATACTGTTACTAGCAAGTTGAATAAATACTCTCCTGCTCTTGGGCTCTTTGTAACTGTATACTTAAAAGCTAGGAAAAGCTATTAACTTGGACGTAATTTACAACATTATATAATTACCTGTAATATATGAAGACGAAGGATACTGGATACGTTGTATAAATTTTCGCAATAGACTCATAAACACTCAGTATATCTTAAATTGTATAGCTGGATGAAATACAACTTTTAATATCTGATTTCCTTTGGTATTGTATGAGAAGTGATAATTTAATTAACTGTATATAAAACGTATAGTACTGCAATAAAATTCTAGAACTGCAATAAAATAAAAATAAGTAATAGTTAGACCTATCACTGAAAGTTAATAACATAAACAGTTACGTCTTATAGAAATTACAATGAAGTATCATTCAAAAAATGGCAACGGTCATAATAAATTTTAAAAGTTTTAGCTAATGCTTTAAATATTGCACTTGATAATACAATTACCTATTTTAAGAGCCACTCGATTTAGTGTGAAATTACTATTAGAGACAATTTAAAATAGGTATATACTCTACATTTTTTACTTTAAAATATTTACCAGTAACACTAGACACTTTACACGGCTCTATTTTCTAACTGTGTACTTACATCCGTTTTTGATCACGATTACAACAAAATATATAACGAATACGGCAAAAATAATTTTCACATAAAATCGTTTTCTTTATATGACTATTATAATAATAAGTTAAGGAATCAGTACTAAGCGTACTAGTAGATTACTATTACCATAAATTAAATCTCCCATGTTCTCTTACTGCAAACGCGTTTTCTTCGTTGCAGAATTTATATACCTGAGATAGCCTCCGAAAACGAGCAAACTTCGCACCAAGATACATCGTAAGTACATCCTTCAGTTAGAGAGAAGTGTGCTGGGTAATTAATAGTAATATATGTGGCGAGCCTCCTAGCGAGTGGTGAGGTCAAAACACTGGCGCCGCAGACTGGAGGTGTGTAATTTCATATTTATCTTGCAGAGTCTAGCTATAAAGTGTCCACACACATCGATTTACAGAGGTTACTGAAATAATTGAACGGACTTAGCTATACTGTAAGATAAACCACTCAATAATACATTGCCATGCATACCAAGAAGAACAAATGTTGGAAATAGCCAAAATACTGCTAATCAATAAATTTTCATTACCTCTTCAACTTGTATTGTAAAGTGAACTTTGCAATATATAATTTACTAGAAGCGATTTCAAACTCACTGACTTATACATCCTATTTTGTTATTTAAAGTTACTAACTATGTAGCATCACGCACATCAAAATAAATGTCTCTGTGAATAGTAATTTCCGTGTTCGCTATCCGCTATCGCAAGATAACACCACTGGTATTACCAACAAAAAAACCTAAGCCATTGAATTGAAATTTGACAAATACTTGTGTAAGCTTGTTATAATTACAAAAAGTTATAACATATATATCTATACATTTATTTTGATGTGCGCGACTTTTAGCTCTCACTGTAGAATTGTAATTCCGAACAAATACCGCAAACCACAGGCGCACACAAAACGGAACAAACGCTTCGTTTCTATTGTATGCACTAGTCACGTACTGACTGCAAATTCCATACCAGTATTACTTCGCGCATTAACAGCTTACTGTCAAATTTTGGATAACGTTTTACGCGGTGAAAGGACGCACACTCGCCTATAAATTATTTCGTGTGCACGCTATTTATTCGTAGCAGTATTTGCAAGTCAGCACGCACTATAACAGTCGTCAAGAATCGGAACCATTTTTTAAAAGTAGTAGCAAACAACATCCAAGCTGTTATGTGACAAAGTATCCTAGGCAATACATTACACTTTTGTAAATCACACTGTTGGATATAATTTATCAACGTTCCCTGTATAACCACAACCTGTGAGCATAGCGCAATGAAATTTGGTATTGAAGAGGTATGTAGAGGAATAACCAACAATTCTGCTTCAACTAGTCTCCATACCTCTTCAACATTAACCGGAAAAGTTCAATAATATTTAAGTTTCCAATCGATAATATTCCGGACATAAGTATGTGATGATATTTAAATGTAGCGTGTAAGTTAGGCATAGAAACACTCATATATGATCTGATGCGGAAAGGTCCGTACATATGATCGTGCATATAAGCCAAATTAACGCGGCGCTGAATGTAGAAGAGTACGACAGGACACAGCGCCCCGTCTACATACTGGCGACCCATTATTGTCTGTTCTACACATAAAATATATCTACACTGCACCAGCAGCCCGCGGGTCGGCGTTCACCCTATAGCGTCGACCCTTAAAACTCTGCGGCTGCACTACCCCATCCCTGGTTTCATAGTTCCAGGGTAACGGGCGTGGCGGGAGTAGACTTCGTATATAGGGGAGGATTCTTGGGCGTAAGCATGGGCATACGCTCCGGCAGTCCGGCCGCTAACCGTCGGAATATACGGTGGGTAAGTGAGGCACCCTACGGCGCTTACCTAGAGAACTCTGCAGCTGCACTACCCCATCCTTGGTGGCCACACTCAGGGAAACGGGCGTGGCGAGAGAATTTGGCGAAGATAGTAGGGGAGGATAAAAGTCGGTTCGCCGAGGAGTAGTCCGACCGCTGGTTGTCTGGTTGGGCAAACCTTGGGTTTCATCCTAAAACAACTCGGTGACTCTGGGACCCTACGGTTTCACTAGCTAATGTTTGACACATTCACGTAGCTGCCGCGGATACTTGATCGCCGGAGGGGCGAAAGGGTTGCCGCGGTTGGCATTTTGGGGTAGGGCTTTTGCCCGGCCGTCCCCGTAGTTCAGGCTTAATTCACGGGCGGGCTGGTTGTACCTCACGGCCAGATTCCGTTTCCCACGCTTGGCCGATAGTAGCCATCCGCAAGGAGGCCTAGGCCCCGTGGGGTTAGATGTGAGGTAGGAGTTCGCTAAAGCGTCTCCAACGGTGACCCGTCCAACGTTGACAAGAAAACTTGTCTAACATGGGTAGCACGGGAGAGAGGAGCCCACCGGTTCGCCGGGCCTCTCGGAGAGGTGTCGGTCTCGTGCGGGCAACTGGTTTCGTGCCTCTTTGTCCTGAGGAGTGTGTGCACTTTTCCTGTTTTTGCCGCATACCTAACGGTCGGTCGGCAGCTGGTGCTCCTTTGGGGTCCAGCAACCACTTTCGTGCACCAGCAGCCCATACAATTATGCGCAGCTACTGGTGAACTTGTACATGCATCAATTTGCTACTCGCAAAAATTCGCGGATCACGCAGACCTTGCAGTATTTAACAAATCCGCAAGTTATACCCAGTCTCGGCAACTGCCGAGAAGACGAAATACACGACGCTAGCGCCCTACGAATTCCGGCTGAGGCCGTACATTACTTCGGCCTTGAACATTCCTCTCTCGCCATGCGCAGTAAATACTACTCAGTAGTAACTCTAGATGCTGCGTTGCGACATATATCTGAGGGACAAAGTGATTAAATGGATTGCAACAACTGGTCCTACCTGAAACTCATTCAGATAGTGCCGTGGATCCTCCATTGCACACGTACTAGGTACACTCTCTGAAACATAGTCTGCCAATTATGACTACCTGCTGTTCTTATCCTTCAATGTAGTGACCGCATTTAGAAACCTGTATATGCCCACTGTAGCAGTGTACAAATATGAAACTCACTGACTTAAGTTGTATACTGGTACATCAAAGATTACGTTTGTATCTCTGGGCATGGGAAATATACAGATTGTTATCGTGAGTGTTAGAAAGAGAAAGTTATGAATTAATATAAATTTTGTGACTAGCCAACAGTATATCCCATTTAATATAGCTGATCTTAAGTAGTACGTTTTGACGCTGTATTGTAACAGTACCACAGTCAGATTTTTCCTCTTCTCTACATGGACACCAGCCCTACATACTAAGATACAATGGAACTTGCGGGATTTAAACTTATTAACCCAGTACCCTGATGAGCTGCTTTCAGAAAAAAGTGCATTACATGCAATACGTAAGTAAGAGTCTGACTATAATTGTCGAGAAAATAATCATGCAAAATAACACAAAAAATTTCTATTGTTACAACAACGACTATCGTGTTAGTACTTATCTTTCGTACCGCATTTGATGTTCTTCATAAGAAGTAGAAAATTAATGGGAAGATTGTGAACATTTCATGTTCGTCAAAATTAATGGTAAATTAATCGTAAGTATCTAGCAAAAGAGTTGTCTTTTACAATCAAAGAGAGTCAACCTACGAGCGTAAAGTCATTTGGATCAACTGTGCACACTTTGATATATGAAATCACGAATGACCAATTTTATATTAAGCTATCGATTTATAAACTGTACAAATGGTATGTGTAAACCAACAAGTATGAAATACAAAGAATATAGTGTCATATCTAGTTGTGTTAAACTTTGGATCCCGTTCTTACACATCTCCAAGTTAATGATAGATTAATATGGTGGAACCAAGCATCTAAAAAAGAGAGATCTTAATAGATCTGAATGAATATTACCTGACGTCATGCGAATACCTCTTAAATTTGTTACAAAGAACTTAAACAAATGATTCGTGTGCCTAGTAGTTCCTATTCAATACTCACATTCAATACCTATCGATCCTCTTACGAATGTTAATGTGAATTAACGGGTCGATGGCCGCAGTGGTTAGGCGGCTGACTATTGTTGTGAGAGAACGATAGGTGCCGGAGTTCAATTCTCTGGAGGGACGGTGACATTTTTTCAGAGAGTTTAATCCCGGATCGACTTGCCATTCGCGGTTGGGAGCAAAGTGATTAACAGCGCGGCATCATAAAAGGCGATATGATGCTGTCACAAAGCCATTTAAACACAACTTACACACACTAAAACTACACCGCAAGAGTTGCGGTGATAGCCAGACAAGTAATACAGCTTACGGAGTCACTGCAACTAAGCACCCACCACACATTAAAACAAAAAAAATGTAATTAAACCTCATCATCAGACTTTTTACTTTTTACCCGTTTCTGCGATTGAGATAAGAAACATTACCTTAAAATTAAACAATACTATGGCTAGCGGTTATGACGAAATTCCAGTAAACATAATTAAATTAGTAATAGATCATATCAGTCAACCTTTAGAAAATATGTATTTACCTGTATAATGTTAATATTCAACACCACTGGTATCGAATAAATGTATCTATCTATCTATATATCTACATAAGTTACAGTAAGAGAGTATGTCACAAATTAATAACTAATAAAAAGGAATTGTAATCGAATATTACATGTAACAAAAACTTTAAAAAAAAATCGGACAAAACATTTTGGAAACATTGTCGATTTATAGAAAATAGAAAAAAATTGTCGAAATTTGCTTCAGCACATTCCATAACGCCTACTATATCAGTACTCCTGAAAATCTTTCCAGGTACTATTCCGTATTCAGATAAACACCACGCATAACAATTTGCACCGGATATATTTTTTTTTTGTGGTGGGTGCTTAGTTGCAGTGACTCCGTAAACTGTATCGCTTGTCTGGCTATCACTGCAACTCTCGCGATGTAGTTTTTTTGTGTGTGTATGTTGTGTTCAATTGGCTTTGTGACAGCATCATATCGCTTTTTATGATGCCGCGCTGTTAATCACTTTGCTCCCAACAGCGAATGACAAGTCGATCCGGGATTAAACTCTCTGAAAAAATGTCAACGACCCTCCAGAGAATTGAACTCCGGCGCCTATCGTCCTCTCACAACAATAGTCAGCCGCCTAACCACTGCGGCCATCGTCCCGATATAAATGTAGTATTACAGCAGTCGCCTATTAGTTTTCCCATATATTTTCAAGAATTATTAGAAATTCATCTACTTTATTACTTTGTTTTCTCTTTATTAGTGACTTTTCGTTACACAGCTTCATTCGGCAAACGTTTATAAAAAATCTCGTATACTAATACAAAATACATATCAAACAAAACATTGCTCATGATTTAGTTAACTGGAGAAGAGCAACAGATATTAGCAATTCAACGCGATTTCACTCTAATTTCACTGAATTATTCATTTCGTCTGAAGCACAATAAGACAGTTCCTTCATATTAGAAAGGTTACGCTAATTTGTCTTGACAACTTTACAAGAGTAGACTGTTATGACAATAGATAACCTAAATATCTGTATACTTTTGGAACACAACCGTCTTCAAACTACTTTTTTGACGAGCCACATAATCATTCGATATTACCATAAAATTACAAATTTTACCACCCATTTACGAGCTGTCAACTTGTAAAAGTAATAAAAGCGAATCGGGGATTGTGCGAGAGTGCTCATGAATTAATCAAAAGCGTAAGTGGAATGTACATTCGGCAACTTCTGCACAATCTTTCATTCTTTAATAGATGAGTCATATCGGTAATGTAGTGGGCTGCTTTCCGGCAGACCCATTCCATACCTATGTATATGATGTCTGGATTCCTACGAGCTGACCTCTACCGATCTAGGTTTATGTGCCCGGTTGTAAAGCTTGTTTAAGTATTTACGTTCATTTTACGCATGGTACGTGGGTCGTTCGAAAAAGAATACTATAATTAAATCCGACTTCATTTTTATGAATAGCAGTATCGAAAATTTCGCAACCAGGGAATATTATTGTTGCGGTAATGATTGAAAACATTTGTGTTAATGTCATGCAAACAGGTCACTTTATGTATTTACAACTTTTATTTAAACGATTTAGACCTACTTTTATCAAAATGGCATCTAACAAAATTGAAGAATAAGAAGCTACAACTTTACCAAAAAACCGAAAAATAATGTAAAAATACACAGCTTATTAAGCTAATGTTTCAAATTAATTTTAAAATTAATATATGTATTTTTTGACCTTTATGTACTTATCTTTTAATTCCTGATTTATTTCCACTTAGAGGTATTTAATTATTTATTGTTTTATTGACCTCTAAGTGGACATAAATCAGGAATTAAAAGATTAATTTTAAACAAATCGAAACAAAAAAAAAATATTTTATATTTTGTTTACCGCGATAAACACATAAAAGGATAACATGTACGACTTTCAACAAACCTCATTGTACGCAACTATTCTTACGCTCTCTGTCTAATATAGACTGCAATTCCTTACCGATCGTTGCCTGATAATAATCTATCAGGTGTTCATCTAAAATTTTTATTTCTTTAGCAGTATCTAGACGATGCCTACGTAGAAGCACTATAATTTATTGCGTAATTATTTTATTCAAATCTAAACTGTTCATCAGTGGAGGAATGAACGTTTACACGTATGGTATAGGCATAACGAAGCATTCTAAAATAACTCGGTTCGAACATCGTAGAGCAAAAGAACAATGTTTCTTTAGTTCATAGTAACCGATATTTAAGATGACGCAGTGTTGCATGACAGTTATTATATAATTAAATATATTCTTTTTTCAGTTGAACAACTGCATGTAGTTTTGTGCTA
This sequence comes from Holotrichia oblita, assembly GCA_023690525.1. Taxonomy (NCBI): domain Eukaryota; kingdom Metazoa; phylum Arthropoda; class Insecta; order Coleoptera; family Scarabaeidae; genus Holotrichia; species Holotrichia oblita. The sequence continues at coordinate 31,710,016 of CM043017.1, read as the reverse complement.
AGTGAGAAGTGTGCTTAATTACATATTGTCATTATGTATGTACGTAGTAAGTTACATGCTTTAACGTCTCACCAAAGGTGCATTGCAAAATTTTAGAGCGATCGGTTGATTAACTTTTGTTCCACTTATTTAAAATATCCATTGAAGTTTATCAAATTTCGCCACTCTTAATAAAGCCTCCACATTTAGTGGAGTGTAAACACTAATTTTAAGAAAGAATTAAGAGGAATAATATACGGGTACAAACAAGCTAAATCCAAATTCAAAGACGCTGTCGTTAGTCCTTTAAACTCAAGTCTGAATTTTGTCAAAGTTGTTACAAATTAGTAAAAGTTCGTTACTGTTGTTGTTGTTGTTGTTGTTGTTGATGTTCGAAAATCTTTTGCCGGTCTAATGCACACGCACACCTGTGCATATGGGTGTGTGGTCTTTTGTGCCCACCTTTTCCTGTAGATATACTACAGATTCAACATCCCAGTAACTGTAGTTCAACATGACTAAATACAATCCAAAAATGTTTCTAGGTGAGAACTATTGTAACCGAGAAACCTGGGTAAATCTGATAGAAATTTCTGTCCTTTATGGACCAAAAATGTCTAATGCTGGCAATTAAAGTACATCTTGACAAGGATCTAAAAACTAAAGTTATGAAACGCAGCATTCAATCTGTCTCTTAAGAAAAACCTTTCGCAAACTAAATACACTCTTTAGCAGACTCGGCAAAGAGGGGCAATTTCCAATGCTAGGTGGTGAGCAACATAGCCACCCCCTATGTTGCTCACCACAGGAAATTGCCCCACGGAAACTCGAGTGTCCGTCTCAAAGCATACTATTTCAACATTATTCCACTGTTCATTGTGGGTACTTATCAGTATACACATACTTAGAAAATGTCGCAATTAGATACGTTTCGGAAACGGCGTATTTCAAAGAAACTATAAAACGTAATAGCGAGTATGCCCGATTCAGAATACGAAGGTTAGAATTAAATGTGTAAGGCGCGGCAACTATTTGACGTGTATCAGCAGGTGGAATTGTGAACGCCGCCTAAAAAGTATAAAACAGTGTTCTACAATCCGTGGCAAACGATACAACAAACAATTGGCATTGATATAGGTGTTTGTTTCATTCTATGTAATCTACTGTTCACTTTACTAGACCAAGAAGAATTTGTTGCCTTCTGGAGCAAGTATTCGGATTATACATTACCAATTCGGACATCGATAAGGAACGTTATGCTATCTACTCGTGACTATGGTGAAAGAAAATTTAAAGCAGAATTGAAAGATAAAAAATTGTGGTTATGTGTTATTTGAAAGTGTTATTGACAAGGATTCAGGTTTTCTCGTACTAACACAAATTTGTGAAGGTTCGTCGAAAGATCCATTAAGTTGTTATAAGGATTACTTTAAATTTGCAAATATAATATCACTCAATGTGGAACGGTCGTTTTCATCGTTAAAAAAGATTTATTCCGCATGCCGTATTCATTTGACTGAAACAAGTGTGGGAACATCCGATTCAAATATTTAATAGATGTCACCCAGTTTGTGATTTCATGGAAGCTTCTTTAAACAGTAAAGGTTTCAGCACGTTATATAATATATTTTTTGTCATTATTTTATGTGTAAACATTCATGCGTCAGTATCGCCTATGCTCATTCGTGAAAGTCACGAACGTAAATGATGCGAGTACGTAAACGTTAGTGAACATTCGCCTTGATGCGGCTACTCGGCTCCTCCACGTTGTTCTTGGCACTGCATTGAAACTAGCCCCTCTTTGCCGACTCTACTTATGAGACACAGCATTCAAGCCGCCTCTCGGCAAATCCCTTTCGCTAACTAAATTACGCTTATAAGAACACCAAAAAAAGAAAATAAACGCAATGTACAAGAACAGTTTCGTCGATAAATAAATTACGTCTACTTGACAAAATCAGGAAACAGTATAGAGGATAAGAATAAGCTAAATATGTATTAAATAAACGGTAACAAAATTAAAGGCACCGAGTTTCTGTGAACATCAGTGTAAAGTTTCTAAGACATTTCAATATCACATCTTTATATAGCGAAATATCAATTACTACAGTTCATTTTGCGCAAACTAGTATCTGACGTATTTCGAACGTTAAAAGGTAAGAAATAACCACAACTTTAACCTGATTTACATAGAAATGGTACAGGAAAGAACATTAAACCGAGTTTCTCGTTTATCAGATTAAACGGATATTGAAGATTAGTATAGTCAGTACTCGTTTTTTTCCGCAATGATTGATAGAACGCAAACAAGTTCTGTTCAACCACAACTTCATGTCGTATAAACAATCCAGATGTCCATTCTAATTATCGTCCCTACTTTACACAAATACATGTTAGCTTAAGTATTATCATTACAATTATAAATGATTTACAATTACAAAAATTACATACATATGACTATTTTTAGTTTATAAGTTTTTAAAAGTGTAAAAGTTATATATGTATTAAGCATTGACTCGCAAAGATTTTAGGTTCGTTACTGGTATCCAGATATACTATATGACGTAATGCATAAGAGAATCCACTATAAGAGAACTTACCACAAACTCCAAGAAAACTATTTATGTATTTAATTAAATGAAGTGATTTCAAAGAATAGAATAGGAAAATAATATAAATCAATAGATTATTATAGTTTTAATATATCATTACGTCGCAGAAGAGTATACATATATTATACTTATGTCAAGTAAATTACACAATGTTTGATTGTAGATCCGCAACAGTTGAATACAAAACTGATGGACATGATCATACGGCAAAGCCAACAAACAAATACCTTAATACAAGAACCATGCAGAAACCGTTAATACTTGAATAGATTTTTTTTTCTTGATGCCAGAATATGAGCGTGCAATTTTGTTCTTATCAGATGAGCAGTTTACAATGATTTGCAATTTATTGGAATACGCGTACATATATGTTTATGATTGTCGATCCACGTAGATATAATAGCTAATACACGCCATTATAATGAACTCCTACGCCTGAAGACATTTAGAAAAACAATAATTTTTATCTCTAACAGTATACCGTAGTTGTCAATACATACTTATTACTTGTATTAATTTATAAAATTGAGTGACTCTTCATAATAGAAATAAATCAAATATTTCAGTGCAATATGCACTAATTTTTTGTGTTAACGACTTCATAGCATAATATATAACGAGCTTACAATAAATGCATCGGCCGTGAATTTCGTCATTGAGAATACTATATAATTCGAACTATATAATTTATACAGCACCAAATTGTTTCAATTATCAATATAATTATAACTGCCATCAATAAAAAAACTTAATATTAAGACTAGCTAAGACGATTCGCCCTATTTACAGCCAGTTTCTAAATATGCAAACACGCATAGAAAGTTAAAAAACATATAAATCGTTTACCTACCTAGCGCCTAAAATGCCGAAATAGTTATTAATTAAGAAAAATTAAAGATAAATTGTTTGCTTTAAACGTAGTCTTAAAGAAATGATTTTTGTCGTACACTTTGCATACTATTTTGCGGCTACATATGCAAGGTTATTCACGAAAGTGGTTCGTTAAAACTTTTCGAAATTCGTGAAATCCTACAATTCTGAAAACTTACATTTAGAGATAGTGTCATCCGGTCTCGTTGGAAAAATTATTTATGCTTCAGTATCACTTCCGGTTTACCGGAAGTTCACGTCAACTCTCTTAATTTAAATTGCACAGTGTATATTTCAGATTGCGAAAAACTTCATCTTATCTTCAAAATCAGCTGTTTTTGAGTTATTCGATTTTTTTCAAAAATGTATCTGTATTTCTGGAACCACTGCAGATGAAGACTTCATATTTGACATGTTATTAGCTGAAATATAGCAAAATGTTGTGTATGTATACAGCGCCGTCCAAAATTAACGCTCATTTCATCTAAGTTCACCGATGAAAGTCACTTTTTTAAATGGAACGCCCTATATATTATTGCTTTTTTGAATACACGTAATAATTCTTTATCATTCCTTATTAGACGTATTTCTGGTGATAGTCCAAAAAATACGCCTTTTTAATACATTTAAAATCTTAGTAACTCTTGAATGTCAAAATAATTGATATTATATTTGTACTATAAATACATATAGTTTATAACTATCAAGCAACATAACAAATGAAACACGTTACAGAAAAGGATCGATATTTTAGATTTATTTTTCATTAGCGGAGAATGTAGTAGAATTGTAAATGGTATATATCGAGTATATAACGACAGATACGGTAAACCGGAAGTGATATAAGAGCGTATATAATTTGGCCAATGAGACCGAATGACACTATCTCTAACTGGAAGTTTTCAAAATTGTAGGATTTCAGGAACATCGAAACATTTTAACAAACCAGTTCCGTAAATAACCCTGTATAGCACATAAGTGTAGCATCTCAGACTGAGATCTACTAAAGTTTCGAGAACCAGAAAGCAACTAGAATATTTATTACTACCCCGAGAATTCGCTCGTCTACAGGTAGGTACTCGCGGAGAAGAATTTACAATTGTGATCCAACAAAACCAAAAATAATATGTAGAAGATAAACTAGCAAATAGTCTATAGCCGGGTTTGCGAATACAATAAAAGACACTACCATGAAATTATACGTGCTTATATAAAACTCGTTTCTGGGTTTTTCTCAAATAATAAGAGATATTAATAGGTGTAGTGCAACGTATACTCTACAACTAGTGAGTACCTTATTCCAATTTGATTCAAAGAATGTTATTGCAGCTTAAGAATTATTAAAGTATAGACATGATTCAATACGAATATCTAGCATCTTAGACGCTGAGAACTTTGAGTGCTGTTAGGTACCCATAAAACTTACTCTAGAGGACCACAGTTACATCATATCTACTGAAGGTTGTAACCAGTAAGAGTTAACTGTATTACATACACTGGAACCTCGTGTATATCGGCGGTCGGAAAACGTAAACATTCATTTACATCCGCTCAAGAGGGGTCCCCACTCTTATTCCGTTAGCGGAGAGGAAAGGCCGTGCTACGCGTTGATTGGCTCATGTGAATACGTGCACTATCGGGTGGTGGATGCTGAGCAAATATAAATGAGCGCTATAGTGCGGATATGAATGAGGGTGGATATAAGTGAGCGCGGAGATAAGCGAGGTTGCAGTGTACTTCTATTTGATGACCATAAATAAAACTTAATTAATTTTTGTACTATAAAAGATATAAAATACTCCTTTGGATAAGAATAAAAATAATTCGAGAATAATATCCGTAGAAAATATCATCGAACAGATTTAGATCAAAGATACGAGGTAATTAAAAAAAAACTATAAACCCCAAACAAATTTACAATTTGATAAATTTACAAATGATTTACAAAAGCGACTTTCTATGTAAGGAGTGATTGATGATTTGAAACAGTAGAAATATGCAAAACGAATGTTAGCTCAACAACGAATGAAAGAACGAAGATTCAATATACATATACAATACTTTACAATTTAATACGTAATTCTTCAGGCACAAGGAAAGAATAACATAGAAAACCAGCCTCAATAAATGGTTATATATTCAAAAAAAAATGGCTAGGAGGCAACTTGTGAGACGTAACATTAGAGGCTCACAAAGGAAAATATGGTGGATTCAGAGACTCCCTAGGAAGTCAATTGCGATGGACCAAATTTCGGAAGTCTTTGGTTTCTCTACGGTATGCAATATAGTTATCTGTGCTGCACTGGAATCTGGAGTGTCTTATGGCCATTCTTATTATTTTTGCAGGCAGAAATAATTGCTGCCCAGACTTGCGTAGCGAATATCCTGAGCTGTTTGGACGAGAATAAATTGGTATATATTTCTAATAGACAAGTTGCCTCCTAGATGGTCTTCAAATGCCACAAAGAAATTTGAACAACTAGCTGAATTCCGCTCTGATTCCATGTGATGGACGCCGAATTAATCATAAATTAAAAATAATGAAATCAACGACTCTCATGTTGATGGACAATGATTTAGGGGTTTATTCTAGCATCTATACAAACTAGAAAAAAAAAATCTGCAAGGCTGTGTTTATGACTAGAAACATATTAAGGTTACTTATACTGATTTTAACGACTTACCTCGCACTGAATAAGTACCTGTATTGTATTGACATGCAAAGTAGAGTAAAAGATTAGTAGGATAGGTAAACAAAAGACCGCAGAAATTTAATTGTAGATTCGTCAAAATACATAGAAAGAAAAATGATGAGGAGAATATCAATTAAAAACATAACCAATAACAAATTATTAGTATATGCTGTATCTAAGATTAAACCAGACGAAGCCCCAACATTGGAGGTGGTATCTATCGCTCCAGTAAAGTTGATAACGAAAACTGTCTACATTGCGCCTGAATGTTCTCAACCATCAACAGGAACTATCTAGCCAATGGAATTATGTGCTAATATGGAAGAGAAAATGATGGCGTCGCCGTAGGCATATACAGATCAATCTATTTCTTGAATGCTGTGGATATCAATGTATGGTGGAGGAGAAGCTGGAGGCAGAGTTAAAAGAAGAAATTAGAATATCTGAGACACAGTTTGGTTTCATTGAGAGGCGATCGATAGTACACGCGGTGAAAAGTTGAATGCAAATCGCAAAAATATCGAAGGGGAAGCGATGACTATATATTCATTAGTCATTAGAAACGGTTTCAATATGGCGTCCTGGAACAGGAAGATTAGTTAAAGAAAAATAATGTATCGCAGTATTTAGTGAACATAATGGACGATTAATTCAGTCAACGGTTAAAAGCGTTAAGTAAAAAATAAACAAATTGAAGGTGGGTGCCGGTGGTCGGCAGGTTATTTTATTGTTCATGTACTTACCTAGTACTTAATTCAAGAAACGTCAAAGTTTCATTAAAACGCAACAGAAACAGCTCTGCTAGTGTGATATAACGTATTAGTAATACTACTACATTATTTTTACAGAGTGCGTATATCGTAAAGCCTCTTCTCATCTTACTTAAAGTAGAACATCGTTACTACTGAGTATAGTCGATAATCTACTCGTAAACCGTTTGTATTTATAATACAGGACAGTAATATGAATATCTATTATTGATTAATACAAGTATCTAGGTAGTATGTTTTTAAAGCATACCAAATAGGTACACATACCATTTTCAGCTTCGTTTAAAGAGTTCATCAGCATTAATACTACTAGTCTTATTTTATAAATTCTGAAGCAATTACACAAACCGCAGACTACAAATAGCAAAGCGCGCACAGAAACTGTAACAAGTTTAATTTCAATGGCTATTAGAACCAGTAATACTATGTCTCTTATTGAGAAATCGTATATAATTAGGGACTGTAGTCAAGGACATTTCTTATACTCTTTTTTATGTCAATTATTGTCATTATCCAACATTTAATTTTGCTAAATCTCATGAAGTACACGACAACGTTTACGTTTTCTCCTCCTCTTCTATAATTGCGCTTCGTTTTTTTGTATGTCGTTTTCGTATTTCTCTTCTTTCGATCTGCCATCGCATCGACATCTCGGTCTTTTCACTAAAACATTTTTTACACGTTTTCTTACCGCAAGCGTCCAGTCACGATGAAATCGAATGCAATTGTCTGTATTTCTGAATGGAGGAGTCCTATTTCGAGACCAACAATTGCGGGCAGAGCGTACTGGAACGATCCTTTTAGTCATTGTATATTAAAAAGACCTCTCTACTTCTTCTTCGTCATTATCGTCTTCGAACTATATTTCGAAAAGAAATAATTTCTCTTCTATTTGGTGTCGATGATGATGATGATGATGATGCGGCCCCCGATGGCACAATTATGATTTCGAATTGTATTTTGTTGTTCGTGCGGTGCTACCAACGGTTCGCTGCCCGGTATATCATGTACGGATGAGAAAGCAGATATAAAACGATAAAAAATCGATTACTGAGAAAGACAAAAAGTGAGGGTGGTCCGTAATGCAACAGAAGCAATCCAATTTACTTCGAAACTCTATATAAATGAAAAGCCTTTTTAACTAAATAAAAAATAAAACAAGTTACTTCATGTTCTATAGGGTAAATCTTATTTTTATGTTTTATATTTAGTCATGTTAAAAAAGCTGTATAAGCTCTCTAAATTTATAATATTACTCAATGGGTCCATACTGCTTATATCAAGTTGTCTTCGCAATTACCACGCACCTGTCTATGACAATCAAATCAATCAACCAACAATGAACGACCATTTATATCTATGAATCCCTAGTTGAACTCGCAAATGAATACATCTGTTTTAGTGGTAGATATACTGTATTGCCAATGTAATATCATATTCAATATTCTCGTAATAAACGAATGATTTCCTTTGCATTGTCAGCACAATATCGCGAGAACTACGACATATGTACATCTATTGTTTATTATGTGGACAAAAAGATCATTGTTCGTAGGTCTTCTAACGGAATAAGTTTAAAAAGTTGTGATTATTCGTATGTCTGGTTGATCATACCTTTAATAGGTTGGTGACACTTCCTATAGTGTTTCGTATTTGTTAATGATTTTTCAACCTCACTACTTTTACAGCGAGCTATCGAAACGTTTGGTGATCGTTAGACTTGCCACGTTTCAAATTGCATAGAAAATTCGCTATAAGTGGCTTCATATCTTGCCACCAACTGTTACGACTGTTATTGCGAACTTGCCATGTAACGCGATAACGCAAGTGTGGTTTGTCGTAAATTACCTGGCAATAATTCTAAAAAAAACTGACACTTAATATTTGTCAAATAATATTAAAACAAAGCCAAATGCCTATCAATAAAATTATCTATGAACAAAAAAATCATTGACACATGGGATTATGTTTATTTACATTCTCAAACAATATTAAAACGTTGACTGAGGTAAATTTATTGTAACTCTAAAAATAATTTGAATGATCACTATATCAATATATTTTTGTTAAGCCTTTAAAGAAGCTAATATACAGGTTTTGTGAAACGAGTCATATTTGAAGTTCGTGGTTAAGATTGTGCCGATGCTAAATGCTAAATGTCAGTACAAATCTGTCAAAATCACATGCTCAAGCATGGACACAACCTCAAGTATGAATTTTAAATATGACTCCTAAACACTCGCTGTTAGTAGTGTAGTGGTGTAGTCTACAAAATCGCTTTATATGAGAGCCTTCCTCTTTAAAGGATATATTCTACTAAAGAAAAATATTTTGTCGCGGATAACTGTTATAAACCACGTTAGACATTAGTTACTATTGTGGCTAGACTAATCACTATATTACTCAACTCAAGCTTTTAACTTCTTTTATATGTCTGCTAAGAAACCTCCGAATTCGTAACTAGAACTACTCTGTAGTAAAAATATTTCAATTAGAAATATGAGCAGCTACCTACAGCCCCACTATCTATTAAAACTATGACCCTGAAAATTCTGCTTTCATTTTTACAACAGAAGTTGACCACTATTAATTAATAACTGTACAAATTAGAAACTGATACAAATTTAGTAATTAAAATTAGTTCAAAGAAATATTCGAAAAGCTTTTTAAATAAATTGGTAGCTTAATATATATCTGCAAAGTAAAAGTTATCCTAACGGTATCTTTTTTATTTTGCAAGTTTTTTTCTCCTCATTCCAGCACAGTTGTTTTAAAATTAATTATCTTACTCATTTGCATTTTTCTATGTAGTTTTTACAGGATACTTATTAAATTTCTATTAGCAAATACTTCATTCTCTATAATACTCAATACATATTAAACGATGTTTCAGGATTAATTATGTCTGGGCTAATTATCTTCATGGGCAAAGTGAAATGTTTTTTTAGGAAAAACATAAAAACATAAAATTGATAATCTTCCATAACAATAATAATATATCTTACTTGGTTTAATTTTCAAGGAGAATTTAAGAAAGGACAGATTTAAAAAAAATGAGTAAAACTGTAAGTCATAGATACCGTTGCGTCACATGGCTAGATCAACGTTCCAAGATAATTTGCAGTAACATGTTAAATCCGTCTACATTTACTTATACTTACGTATGTTACTAGTAAAATAATTGTGATACAATTTATTACCACTGAAACGAGCGTAAATTTACTTGATGGGATAATTAGAAAGAAAGTTAGATAATGAGACATTAAGTGTTTTAGATTATGAAATTTAACGTGCTCGTAATTCACTACTTGCCATAGTTATCTTTTTAATATTGCCTAATTAACTTTCAAGAGCAAGTGGCAAAGGTGTACCTGCTGTGAATTTTATTGTTTGTCAAGTGCCATTAAACAGAATGCAATATTCGGATATACTCAGATAAATTGCACGAAGTAAAGTAACTCACACACGTTAGTGGCTCCATAATTAGATGCACTAAACACATCAGGTACACCAAACTTATTTTATATAAATAAGTAAATACAAGATATCTAGCCGTAATAACCCTAACGGTTTCCAAATGAAAAAGTGCGTGACTTGATTAACCTAGAATTGAGATTACATTTGCATTACCGTAACATTAGTCTCATGCCTACATGCAAAACATTATCATTGTAGTTAGCCGACAGTACAAGTCATCTGGAAAAAAATTACTCTACACAGTTCGAAAATAGAACCGTGTAAAGTGCCTAGTGTTACTGGTAAATATTTTAGAGTAAAAAGTATAGAGTGTATACCTATTTTAAATTGTCTCTAATAGTAATTTCACATTTAATGGAGCAGTAAAGGATAGTAAGCATGCATCCAAACAAAGACGGTAGAGATAGTGTAAAATTTCTTATGAAAACAGGGTTAACTTCACCCTTACATATGTATTTATAACGTGTAAAAGTAGAGTAAATATGTTTACACTATGTAGAGAGATGTTTACTCTAAAATTTACCTTTGCACTTCGTGTTAATATTTTACTCCAAAAAGAGTAGACCTATATAAACACCGGCTAGTGTTAATTATTTACACTAAATTTCTAACTGTGTACTGACTCTACTACCTGTTGTTGGTTGGAAATTTAAAATAAGAATTAAGAATGTGAAAGATAAGGATTCTATTGGTTACATCTTTCAAGATTAATTTTCTGGTATTTTGCTACCCCGATTTTGCTACCCCATCGTATCGACCCCAAATCTATTATACATATGTATATCTGCATTTTTAGAACGTAGAGCTAAATCAAATATACCTACTATTCGAATAATATCGAATATATTCGAATATTCGAAAACTTTACCAAGTTAATTTACATACAATACTAGCCCTAGAAGTGACTAACGTAACTACTGTTACGTCCAATTTTTGCTAGCTTTCGAAAGTATCACCCTTAAATATAAATCGCAAGCTATAAGAATATAATGCTATCATAAAACTTTGCCTCACTTTAGAAAACCGTCATGAAGAATATGGAATTAAAACAATCTCATTGGAACAATCAAAGCAACAATAGTCAAAGCTCTACTTGCAGCATTCCAGTAAATGCAATTCAGTTGCAATTATTCAGTATAGAAAATACTATACAGCAACTAATGTTACTAATTTCTCTTTAAAATAATTTAAATACACTAATAAGAATAACAGTCATTAGTCTATACTTAAAACCAAACTATTAGTTTCGATATTCTCTTATCGAAGATTACAATCTGCGAATAGGAACACGTCCGAAGCAAAACTCGAAAATGGAGACGTACCAATCAACTCTTTAAGACAATACGTCTAGTAAGTGGGACTAACACGAGAACACAAAAGGTTTCTACAAATATTAAATCGTATTTCTGATAAAAAAAACAGTACAGTCTATAAAATTGTATATTGTGGTTAGTAATGAATCAAACTCAAGTCAATTAATTCCCTCGACTGATGCCTATTGAATCTTTATCTTAAAAGTTAGAGATCGCTAATCTGCTCATGACCCAGGCTAACGGCTCTCAAAGAGTCTGTTGATAATAATAGTAACAATAGCTATACCAATAAATAATAGCTTCCGCACGATTTCGTACGTCTTGCCAAATTTAATCTAAGATCTTTAATTTAGTTCGCGTCTCGCTGTAGGGTGGATTATACTGTTAGAACAAACGAATCTTCATATCTCTGCTCTTGATTTATTCGTCTAACGAACGTCGAACTTGAGCGAATGAGTTGCTTCGTGTATATGCCATTCATGTGTCAAATTAGCGCCTTGGCAGCTGAATATTTTGCAAATTAAAGCTTCGCTAATCTGCTTACATTTTTTTCTCGTCTTCTTTTTTAAGTATAAAGTATCTTAGCCTAAATACATAAATATTTCGTGTTAGCATATTTTATTGGATTATCTCAAAGCAAGACACCAATATTCTAATGATTATTAATAGTAGTATTGTATACGGAGGTTTTCGTACCTAAATAGGATTCTTTATTTGTAGAAGTGATTAAAGTAGTTCAAAAAATGTGTTATGAGAAACACAAACAAAACGTTTAAGACAAAAGTAAGGAAATGTAAAAGTGTTTACGTTCCATAAATATAATGGTGTGGTTTAACCTCAATTAACATACATATTTGGATCTTGTATATTCTAAAAACCAACGAAGATTAAAGAGTCTGAGAGTAAAGCTTTTCATTATCACATCTTTGTTAATTTAAAGTTTCGGACCAAAACCGCTTTGTTTATCATTACCTTATTTCATATTTTAAAATTCCAAGAATCTTATCCTCTTAAAATTATAACAAATTTTACAGGAGTTGAGTTAAGATAAACTACTATCATTAGTCCTACCACAATACACAGTTCGACCAACAGATTGCATTTTTTAGTCTAACTAGTGCGCATCTAGGTACCACTGTTAGGGAGTGAAACTAAAGTAATTTGTTTACTGCATTCTTTATTATTATTCATGACCATACATATACAATGCACTCCTATTGAGGTATGAAATCTTGCGTACCCACCAAATATCAAGCGACCTTAGTTTCTGTTTAGTGATGGTATAATATGTATACTGTAAATAGAATTTTATAGTACCACTCAAACAGTACACCAACTTATACTGCCACTGCTACATAAATGGTGACAGAATGGTGTAACATTTAAAAAGTAGTAGATGGGGTAAACTGAGCTAACGCTACAACTGATTCACATCACCATTTTAGAGATAATTGTACTCTATATCATTTTTTTTTGACGAACTTTAGTGTTAAATGTACATGCACTCTTTTAAAGTATACATTAGAACATAAAGAGTTTTGTCGAATAGATACCAGAGTAAAATTGTCACAATATATTTCACTCGGCTTCACGAGTAAGATATATATATAGTTCTGGAAAAAATCATACCAGACCAAACGTGTATACGAAAACATGTTTGCGGATTATGCGAATAAACAACAAATGGATTTACATTGCTGGAAAAAAGTAACGAGCACACCCTGAATAATCTGAACGTGTGTGTCTAACGCAATGAACTTTGGTATGGAAGTAGTACTAAAGTAATAATAATATCGTAGGCTTCCACGGCCCGAGTCTCTGTTATGAGGGCTTCCGTGTCATAGTAAAATAAATATATCCAAAACAAAAGCAAAAATAAAATAAAAATACAAAATCTGTACAAAAACATAGTCAAACTCAAACCAGCAGCATACCATCGCTACACGACGAGGCATGGAGTCGATAAATCGTTGTATGGTGCGGGAAGGATGGCCAACCATGCTGCTTCATCCAGCATGCTGCTCCAAAACTCCCCAATGTTAACTGGAGAAGCCGAATAACGTCGAAGCGTCCCGTCAATTATATCCCAGACATATTCGATCGTATTCAGATGCAGAGAACGAGCCGGCCATGGGAGCATTCGTATGTGGTGCTCTTCCACAACGCGTGACGTGCGGTTGAGCGTTGTCGTACATGTACAGTAGATGTGGGCACCGCCGAACATAGGGAAGCACAACGAGCCGTAGCAACTCATCTATGTATCGGCGACCCGTCATCGTTTGCTGTACACGTAGCAGACGTGTACGTCCACTATGTGTAGTCGCACCCCACATCATAATGCCCTTCTGGCGGTGGATTTGGCGTGGTTGGATGCACTGTTCGAAGTATCGCTCACCACATCTCGGAAGAACCAAAATTCGCGCGTCACTTACCCTCAATTAGAATCTGGATTCGTCGGAAAACAAAATGTGCTTCCACTTGGCAACCCACAGATGTCTTGCCTCGACCCACTGATGCCGTGTACGGCGGTGCTCGTGACTCAGTGGAATCCGCTGCGACGCATGATGCGCTCGCAGTCCACTCTCTAGAAATGCCCCTTGTACAGTTGGCGTAGTGAGAACACCTTCTCTTCCTGAGGGCCAAACAGCACCAGATTGTCTTGTCTGCGCGACTGTAGAGCGCTGAACACAAGGATGTGATTCTTACGTGCTGTAGTCACGCGGAGCCGCCTGCTCGTGGCTGAAAGTTCGTATGTTGCATGCCCGTTGCCGCTTAAGGCGGATTCAGGCTCGCACGTAGAAAACTGTTGCCGTAGAATTCCGTACAACTCCGTTGCCGTAATAAGTTCGACCAGCATTCGCTAACGTACCGATTCATATACGTACGTGGAACTCAGTGACGCAGCTGGCCGTATGTTGCTGCTGATCGTTGTAGAAACTCGATGTCGCAGAAGTACGTACTATTTCAACTTTGCACGGAGAAGTACGTGGACGTATGCATGAGTTGTCTTTCAAATTGCTAACTTTATACACAACGGATCAAACTGTTATGAATGCCTCCGTACGACCTAGAACTCTGACTTTTTTGGCACTAAACTTCAAGTATATATCGTGATTTTAAAAGACTTTTACGAAGTTCTACGGCAACGGAGTTGTACGGAATTCTACCTCAACGGTTTTCTACGTGCGAGCCTGAATCCGCCTTTATAGTGCCGACAACAACCGCACGAGACGGTGCACGATTTCATGGAAGGATATACCTACCATGTGCATACCCACAACCATTCCTCCCTCAAACTCGTTTGGGTAACGCAAACGGTACTCCATAACGCACAAAGTAAGACTACATAGTACACCTTCGCACCATAGTAAGAATGGATGTTTCCTTTTTTTAATATAAAATGCTATAACTTCTTTGTTTTTATTTTTCTTAATGATGTATTAAAACTTTGTTCGGAATTAAGTTCTAAATTAGATTGTAATGAAACATATAGCCTGCGATCGTCACAGAAATATACCCATTTAACCGAATTTTTTGTTTCAATAATAACAAAGTTAGCAACGTTACAAAATTAACTCAGAACAGCCTGTATACAACAAACAAACATTTTGCTTAATTTTGTCCGTTGTAGTAGTAATAATAACATAGTATTGATAATTTAGTTGCGTGCTGTTTTCTAACAAGTTAACCTTTGACCTTAATAGACACGACAACTGTATACGCTATAGAATAAAACAAGAGTGATTTAAAATTCGTGTTCTTATACAGATCTCTTCAGGTAGTACTAACGGTAAGTTCTAAAGATAACCGCTTTTTTCCTACTGCAATCTTAGTAAACAAAACTAAAGTATGTGAAAGTTCAACACATATTTCATTTGTTTTTAGACGAACATAATACCTACCAAATTGTTGTCTCTCTATCAGTACAGAGGAAAATGTTTACTATAGATTTCCTGTGAAAAAATTAAAGCACTAAATTATTGATACTATCAATAAATGTCACCGAAATTTAAGCGAAAAATGGAAAAAAAATTATAACTTAAAAAAAAATTCGGTCTCATATGTTCTAAACTAGATAGAAATAATACTATTGCACATTAGTGTACCGTATGTAGGTAACAAATTCTTATGATAAAAGCACCTTTACATTCATAAATACATATGTGTGTCAACATTATTTTAGTGTATTTATACATCTCTGTTAATAAAATTAAACAACTTGTTTTAAAAGTTGTACCGAGTTTTCTCACCGAAAACGTATCATATCAATCAATCAATCAATTCTCTCTTTCATCCGGTTTTATTCACTTATTCTTCATGGATTTGTTTTTCAATTGGTTCCGATGGTCAGTTCTCATTGTATATAGCGCCTATTTCCTTTAACGAACCGCTCGTTATGGTACCTATCTCGTGTTCATCAATATCAACAATAATTTAAATACTTCACATATCATGATGTAACGGTTCATAGTTTTTCTGCCAGCAGGAATCAACTTACGGGCGTTCCTCTTCTATATGTATACCTATGGCGCAGTAGAATACGGCTTCAGAGTTAAAGACAACGAAATAGAAAAAAAACTAATCCGTCTTGTTTAGATTACGTAGCAAAGGTACCTCTGCTACGTGGAGCCTTCAGCTTTGTTGTTGGCGAAACGTGATTTTTTCATCTAGATTGTGGTGGCTATGAGAGATAAACAATTGTCATTTAATCGGTGTTCTCTTCCGGCAAAATCGATTAGATCGATTATTGTGAATGTAATATTAACTTCCTTTAAGCTGCGTGCATAGATATAAACTAAATCAAGAACTTACTTATATGTTGCAAGTAGAAGCCTGAAGATACACGAACACAAAATTATAAACTTCGCTTTATATCTCGTACAAGATCAGGCGCTCGCAATGTATTGCGCAAATCAAAAATTTACTAACTGATTAAGTATGTATGTAAACACATAACAGCTACTAGAACAAACACTTTGAGTAAAATATGAAGTCATAAGGTATACACTAATCATCATTTAGGTCGTATTGTCTCTAATTTATTACTTCAAATCACTGCAACATCAATTTTCAAGGAAATTTCTTAATATTAATAATTAATAATAAACGGGTCGATGGCCGCAGTGGTTAGGCGACTGACTATCGTTGTGAGAGGACGATAGGCGCCGGGGTTCAATTCTCTGGAGGGACGGTGACATTTTTTCAGAGAGTTTAATCCCTGATCGACTTGCCATTCGCTGTTGGGAGCAAAGTGATTAACAGCGCGGCATCATAAAAGGCGATATGATGCTGTCACAAAGCCAATTGAACATAACATACACACACAAAACTACACCGCGAGAGTTGTAGTGATAGCCAGACAAGCGATACAGCTTACGGAGTCACTGCAACTAAGCACCCACCACATTAACAAACAAAAAAATTAAAATGTAAAAAAATGCTCTTTGAAAATGCTCCCACGGAAATATCTTTTGTACTTTTAAACGATCTTTATGTAACTCCGATAATAATCGGTGACACCAGACACCGCGACCCGTAATCAACTCGATATACGTGTTTGGACAACCTATGGCTCATCATTATCAACTGAATACCCATTGTCCTTGAACTCAGAATATATAATTAGTTGTTCGATTTGTTATAACTTTAACTGTTTTTCATGAACAAATCCCACGACTTTTTATATGGATTTCATAAGGCATCTCCTAAATTTTATTGATATGTAGTATTACTAAAGGCTTGGCAACAATAATAGAAGCAATGCAATGATACTTACTTTCGTTGCGTATTGGTATATTGAAGGATGCAATAAAAGTTATAAGTAAATCCAGAGAAAGTGGAAGTTTCAATTTGAATATGAGAATATTAAACATTTTCAGTAAGGACGTAGAATATTCTTCGTGTTTATAAGTGATACTTTAGACACGAATATACATTATGATATAAGATGCCTACATTCTTTGTTTTTACCATCAAAATTTGCTTCAGTTTTATAAGATGAAGTACAGACAGATACTTGCAAATGTATGCGAAATGTGTTCAAATTTATTAAAAATATACGTACAATATTACATTGCAATCTTTTAACAGAAAATAAAGTGTACTTAAATAATTTTGTGTACAAACACAACAATTTTTATCAGTACATTCAGATTCTAGCACTGCAGTAACTGCCAATAATTATTAATATTTATTCTAACAGAAGCCATAAATAAAGAAGCCATATGTTTCATCATAATTCCATATGAATTATCTTGATTCTAGTTTTTCAAGCGCTCATTTTCTTTAATTTAAGCAGAGACTTATTTAGAGCAATCCAATTCTTTTGTTGTAATTACCCATATTTGTTGAAAAAAATAAATGAATGTTTAATCACACTCTACAATATACCATAGTATCCAACGCGGCTATTCGATTTACGATCCAGATGAAAATCACATAAAGTGCAGAACCGCAGCAAAAAAGATCGCATCCTTTACATTTTTGCTTCTATTTTCTCTCAATATATTATTGAGTTGTAACGCAATACTGCAAAAAGCATTCGCAAAAAGGAATAGAAAAGACGAAGGAAAAAATATCACGCAGAAATACTCACAGCGAGCTAAGCGTATATATCCGAAACCCGGAAACATAAATAATTAAAATATATAAGAGCTGTATATATAAATAACAGTCTCAAGCACGGTGTTTCAGCCGGCGTAGCACGGAGTCTTATTTCGTATTTCTTTCACGTGTACACGGGCGCGCAATTGTTCGCAATTTATAGACAGACTCCAGTCTAATCGAGAGAGCCAGAATACGGTATAGTGGCCTATTTTATTAATGTATCTTGTAAATCATTGCAAATTTATTGCATAAACGCAATCAATATCAAATCAAGGTTACGCAGCACTATACACACATACATATACAGAAGTTAAAGGGAAGTCATTTGAATTGTAAAAGCATGACATGATACTCCACATACAGTCGTTTTAAACTGTTATACTCCTCTATTCAATATTACCGGTAACTACTCAAGCACTACTGATACTTTTTGTTATTGGCTGTATACAAGGCTGCTGGGATTAATCATAACTATATTTTCCTGTACAATATATGTATATAATAGCCGATTGTTTATATACATATATAGTTTTAATTATCAAACATCTCCTAACTTTTAGTTTTCGTAACGCAAAATATACATTGTCGTTTCCAATATCACCTCTTGAAATAATGATTCATTTTCAAATGGATTTAATGAACAATAGAAATTGTATATATTATGATTTACGTAAGGTAGTGTCATGTTATGTCATTTCGATAATATACACCAAAATTAGTAATATATTAAACACTGTAAATTTGGAATGGATTGAATTGTCAAAATTACACGTAAACATACACAACGCTACTGATATTTGGAAATACTTTTAAGAAAAAATAGGTCAAGAAAAGAGAAGAACGAACAATTGAATTGATTCGAAGAGAAGAAAAAAATAAATGACAGGTCAGAAAGATAAGATTAGAAAAAAGATTTGAAAATGGTTGAAAAATAAAAAAGGAAAAAGGAGAAAAGAAAAGAAAAAAAGAAAGAAGTTTGGAAATAGTGCTTGATTATCCAGTTCAATACAGTTTAATTCCTGGAAAGTAAATAAAGGACCGAAGTCGAGCAAATTCGAAATTGAATAGCAATAGTTTTATTTTACATTTACACCTTAGATTAAGATAACAGGCGGTGGGTTTCAAATTCAAAGTGTAAACTGTTTAATATATATTGTGTTATGATGGCCTTCTGACACCTTCTGACGGTCACAAGATTTTTGCCTCAAGCATGGTTGTCACGTCGAGTTACCGTGACCTTCTGGCGCCTCTCACCTAGTTTTACTCCTGAAGAAGCCACTTACATTTGTGGCGAAACGTCGAGTTTGAGTAAGTTGTATATATATATATTTTTTTGTATTTTATTTTTAATTTTCATTTTTGTTTTTATTTTGTATTGTATACATATATGTACTTTACTATGACGCCGTCAAAACCCGGAAGTCCACATAGAGAGACTCGGACCGTGGAAGCCTTCGATGTCATTTAATATACTTAATTTTGAGCATTGCAGTAAATTAGTTATTACTTTCTGGGCTTTATGTTTTTCTGTCTCAAATTAGAAGAATCGTTATCCATCGTGGTTCACAGCTGAATTATGCAGAAGTTAAAAATGAGTAAAACTATAGCAGCTGTTTAAGAGACACACAATGTTCATATTACTATACGGAATTTAAGCAAACGCTAAGTGGAAGAAAAATTTAGCGTGCTTATATTATATGTATATACGCAAGCAGTACAATATGTGATTAGTACTGACTCGCCTGAACTGTTCACATTTGTGACATCAAAAGAAGATTCCGCTAAAAATGAAAACTCTCTCTCTCTCTCTATTGGCGAATATAAACTATTTGCAAAACTACAATTCCTCGAGATCTGTATATTCTGATGACAAATTAGTTGAATCTCTCACTGATATAGTTAATGCTTATGTAAGCTTCTTTTATCGAAACCAAAAGGAAAAATTAATGTGCTCATTAGGCTACACGGAATTTTTTTTTTTTTTAAATATGTGGTGGGTGCTTAGTTGCAGTGACTCCGTAAACTGTATCGCTTGTCTGGCTATCACTGCAACTCTCGCGGTGTAGTTTTTATGTGTGTATGTTGTGTTCAATGGCTTTGTGACAGCATCATATCGCCTTTTATGATGCCGCGCTGTTAATCACTTTGCTCCCAACAGCGAATGGCAAGTCGATCCGGGATTAAACTCTCTGAAAAAATGTCACCGTCCCTCCAGAGAATTGAACCCCGGCAGCTATCGTCCTCTCACAACAATAGTCAGCCGCCTAACCACTGCGGCCATCGACCCGTTAATGCATTATCTTTTAGCAATAGGCAAATATACTATAACCAATATAACTATAACTACTGCAATCCATTTGCTGTTGGAGAGAGAGATCATATGACAAAAGAGTCTCCTTAGTGTCCTCAGAACTGATTCCTAAGCATCTTATGGCTAAATCTGCCACACCGTCAAATTCATTATTCTGGACGTTCTAGTGTATAAAAGAATCAGAAAGCTAATAGACAAGCATTAGACTCAACCTATGTATAACCTGGGTGGTTATCAATGAGCAGAATAGAACGTTAAAGAGAAACTATTGTGACTATTAGTAGAGAATTAACCAACCGAAAACTGGCTTTGCTGGCGAGATATAGCAATTCAACTAACAATCTATAGTTATAGTAGAACAAATCTGAGACAAGTTACCGAGGTAATAATTGAACACTGCTACCTGAAAAGGATTTATGTACCATGAGCTTTTATAGCTGCCGAGGTTATCAGAAACATGAGCAGAATAGACCTATAACCGCAGTACGGGTACTACTTGACACCACCGCATGAAATCATAATAATATCTTTTGCAATTCCTACTGTAACTGAAGATGCTGTATTCAATGTGTATCTTCTTTTTCTACTACATGTATGTACTATTGCCGATAATATCCTACTAAATTTCATAGTACATGACACTATACATACAGTGGCGTACATTTTAATGTCAATAAGCAATCTGTCAATTAAAACATCAATGTTTCCTGGTCTTTATGGAAACGATCACAAAATGTTTCAGTTTACAAAAGAGATTATGAAACACAATGGAATAATTATGAACTTGGCTTTGTTACTAGACTATGAACTATTACGAATCTAACAACAATTATGGCAGTTATAACTGAACAAATTGAGAAAGAAATAACAAAATTAGTTATGTCCACTATAAGACCTTCAGTCTCCATCTCTATCCAGCGTTCCCCAAGGCATTAATTTAAGAGCTTTCCTCTATACAGTTTATATTAATGCAAATGGCGTAAAGGTCTAGAGTATCACTGATACAACTATAATTACGTTGATTTTCTATAAAAGAATAATTTGTTTAATTGGTGCACCTAAGATTAATATAGACAATCGTTGTCCAGTATACTACAACAAAAATCGCAATACATTTAATTTATCGCACAATATCGAAGATGTAAGAATAGATAAAAATATTAATTTCGGAAATCTTAGCTTATTATTTCAAGGAATTGGTAATTGATTATCTAGAGTTCTAAATAGTTTGCTAATCCAACTAAAATCTCTATATTTTGTATTTTCACTAAATTCTTGAAACGTTCCTCACGAATTTAATCGCCATATTAAGCCTCTTATTAGCTGGCTATGGTACTTTTCCAGCACATACTTCTAACACTTTAAAATGAATAGTAAATGTCCTCCTATTGGTCTTGATTAGAAATACCATGTAGATAGACAGGGCATGAAACCTTTGGCTATACGTTGACAAGTTCACTGTGCACGTTTTCTCAAAAAATTACTCGACAGCCGGATAAACTCTAATTTATTAGGGCTTTTAAATGCTCATGTATTTCGGTTGTCTATTCGTTATTTTGTCATCTTTGTATTGGCAATACCAAAAACTAATATATTAAATTAATAAAGGCACCTGTCTAATGTGTAGAACTGCAATTCCTATTTCACTTATACGTTTTCCAATCAATGCCAAAAAATGTAAGTAATATAATTTATTAAAATGGGTAGACTGTTATTTGGAAAAAAACGCAAAACCAAACAACCCGCTATTTCAAACTTCTTCATTTTTCATAAATTATGTACCGTACACATTATATACTATAATTACATATAATATACCAATCAATAACAATGATTATGCAATTATGCTCCTGTGGTTCTCTAAACGTCCTTGAGAGAGACTTTTGTTTAAATAGTGTGAAATTATTCTACTATTACTTAGAAGATACATTACTGTTAAACATTCCTCACAACCAGCTTGACAGTACGTTACTGTTGTACATACAGTACCATGTCGAGAATTCGCAAGTTTTAAAAATACCGCCCAAATCAAATACTTCTCTCGTATAAGTCAATGTATAAATTATGAGTATTATCGTAGAGAGAATATATATAGAGAATCCATGCAATGTTATTTTTTGGGCACGCCATTGTGGATCTGGAGGAAAGGACGGCTACATCCAAAACTAACAGCAGCACCGTCTCCTGGGCTTAAGCTCATGTATGGTAGATGTCGTGGTGTATTTTCAAATATTCTTTTAGTATTAGCCATAATAAAATAGTACCTAATAACTAGTATTAACGCTCATATTTAATAATAAATTTTATTATTTAGATTTAGAAAGAAAATGAATACAAGCTGTCATATAAATTCCACCAAAATATGTATATAGCAAAGGTATGAACCTTGTTAAAAGACGTATATATAATAAAACTTATGAATGAATGTGTAAAATCAAGACCGACTCTTTCTGACAAGGAAAAAAATACATAAAGAACTTACACATCCAATTTGTGTTTGCACAGATGGTCATAAAATAATATATTTTATAGAAATGCCAGACTTTATATTCAAGTTTATATCTTAAAATATGTATTTGCAATATAGATCCGAAAATGTAAAACAATTTTTTTTTTATTCCTTTAATTAATTGTCCGATCATCAAAACAAATTGTATGCACTGAGTGGTGCTTCGAAAGATTTGATGAATACACCGATTGTGTGCATGATATAAAAACACACCGAAAACTTTAAATATAAAGAAATTGAAAAGGAATAAATGCTTAAAAAATACCGTGTCAGCTTAATCTGGAAATGCCTTTTATTTTTAAATTGGATCATACTTTTTTCTGCATACACGTTAAAAATAATTTCAAACTAATACCTATTTACATCTATATTGCACATTTACAAAATAGAAGAATATTAGAAAATAGAATTGTTTTATTTAATGGGGTCATCCTAAATATTAACAATTACGTTTCATAAAACCTGTTATGACAGTAAAATATTTGATTGACGGATATTAAAACCTCTAATTTTTATAAAACAGGAGCAACTTACTGTCCGAATTTAATTTCTAAAATTCTCTAACAGTTGAATTGAAAAATTAATATTAACACGAGAGCAATGGATAATAAAAAAGCAACTAGATTGACGTCAAAAGCATCAATGTTTGATATGTCAATTCTAAATATTATTCCATAAACCGTGAATCTAAACACTCCCTGTGCGATTGGATAATTTCGTCTGGCTGCCACATCCGGAACTCCAGTTATAACTGTTATAAGTAATAAAGATATAAATATATGAAATTCTATAAAGTAAGGAATATACATACAACTTTAAACACCATGAATTGCTTCCGTAAATTATTTAATAACTGAAAGTAATATTGAAAAAGAGTAAAGAATCAAACTTGCCCCCAAAAACTAAAAATACAAACGCTATTGTATCGTGGGCTTCCGTGAAGTTCTGTTTAGAGTACTAAAATCGTATGCATATACAGGGTTAGTCAAAAGTATGGAGTAGGCGGTTTATTTCCGTAAATATGAACTTTATAACAAAATGTCTTTAACAAAAGTTTTTTACTAACTATTCTCCATGTCTTAGACTACTCGTGGTTTTTTTATGTCAACGTATTTCCATGGAAGTGCTGATTTTTGTTTCTTTTTTTTTTTTTCTTGAAATGACTTGATATTTTTCATATGCTTTAATACTATATAATTTTTGGATCATCTTAATTTACGTTTAGATATGCTTTAATAATAAAATTTTAGAGAAAATACTCATAATACTTTATTTACTCAAATAATATTTAACTCAAATTGAATGTTCAATCTGAAGACCCTGTCCAGCTTGACAATAACCTAATCAATCACAAAAATAGCGCAATGAATTTTGCAGCCAGTTAGGTGGTATTTCTTCAATTTCATGAATGATTGTGGGTACCAGGTCATGTAAATTTTGTGGTTTCTCTTTGTAAATTTTATTTTTTAAATGACCTCCGAGGAAAAAATTTAAGGGACTCAAATGGGGCGACCTAGCAGGCCATTCAATAGATCCTCGACGTCCAATCCAACGACCTGGAAAGACGTTATTCAGAAACATGCGAACATCAACTCCAATGTGGTGGAGCGCTGTCTTGCCGAAACCAAACATTGTCGTTTGGCATTGCTTGTCGATCTTCATTCGGAAATAAATGTGCGATGTCAGGTACAATGTAGGTTTAGGTTATTTCCATCATTATTGCACAAAACTGCATTCTTCTGTTAGGGTCATCTTCGTTTAGCTCATGGAGAAAGTGTATCTTGTAAGGTTTGTATTTGTTCTTTTGTAATATTCGAACTAACGACGATCGACTATCATTATTCAAAGCAAGTTGGGTGGTTGACGTAATTGGATTATCGATAACACTAAGTAATACATCAAAAGCTTGATGCTGATTTGTGGCGGATTTTGGACGTCCAGACCTTGGAATATATCTTTCACATTTCCAGTTACTCTAAATTTTCTAACCAATTTAGACACTGTGGATTGTACAATAGAATTTCTCTTCGGATGAACGTTATTAAATAAATGACAAACGTCTTGATGTGAACGTTGTCGATCTCCATAACCAACCATAAGATTTCAATTCTTTCAGTTTCTCTGAGTTTGACCATGTTTACAAATTAAAATGAAACTATTTTGATTAAATTAACTTGTTAACTTATTGAAAGGTACTTCACAATGATATGGAAAACGACATTAAGAAAACAGAGACCACTATAATTTTTTGTAGAATTATCCTCACATGAATAAAAAGAAGTATTAAAAACTGGAGAATCTGATTTGAAATCACATTTTGCCGTTTATTGAAAACTATGATTTTATACAGAAATTTTGTTATTAAAGCATATGAAAAAAAGTATCAAGTCATTTCAAGAAAAAATAAGAGGAATAAAGTTCAGCAAAAACTTGGTTGCCATTAAAAAAAAATTAATACCTTTCCATGGAAATACGTTGACATGAAAAACCAACGAGTAGTCTAAGATATTGACAATAATTAGTAAAAAAACCTTTTTGCTAAAGACATTTTGTTGTAAAGTTCATATTTACGGAAATAAACCGCCTACTCCATACTTTTGACTAACCCCGTATAAATAATCAGCATAGATGTGTGGAAGAGTAAAGTAATTATGTTGCAAAATATTACTACAGTTTTAAGGCGTAATATATAGGTATACCTAGAGTAAAAACCAAATCATTTATAAGATAGAAATACTCGTGTCTGAATTATGTTTAAAGTTTTTTTAAAACAGCAATACATTTTTTTATTGACAGTAGGTAATAAATCACTTTGATACCGTATGTAGTTATGAATGGAGTTATTTCATTCACAGTTTTGTTGGGTTAGTTTTCCAATTACAGTTGGAAATAAATTCGGTTTGGTTTAGTTTCACTCTTAGTGTATAGCTGGTCATTACAGTCTTTTCTGCTTTCTACCACCAGATACCAGCACATTACTGGGTAATACACAAAGATTTACCCGAAATTTTATGTTGCCTGATTTGCCTATTCAATGGGCTCTCTATATATATTCTCTCTACGGTATTATCAAAAAGCCTACACAAACCAACGACGTATTTGAACCATTATCTTTCAGTCGGTAATAGATCAACAGTGTCCTGGTATTTCAAATCGATATAACTACCGCGTATTTGCAATTTTCACATTTTATTTTCCATATGAGAACTCTTGTGCGGCCCAACCATTTGAAGCTGGTGGAACAGGAGCCCGATGTTGCGAAACGTGAGTCTATGTCGGCAGCCACAGCAGTGCCGGCCGGCCGGCATTCAATGTGTTATGTCAGAGTGCGAAAGAAGACGGTGCGACGGCCCGATCAAGAACTAGCTCACGACGTAATTATTACAAAAGCGTTGACGTAGGTCCGAATGCGCGCCTTGAGAAAATTTCTGTAACATTATTTTTATTGGCGTACACCAAATCATGTCGTAGAGAGGATAAAAGAGAAAAGAAACTAGATATCGGCGTTCGCTCCATATTAGTTTCATAAAACAACCTGTCAGGCTTGACTGATGCAGCAGAATATGGTAGAAAGATAAAGAAACACCGCTATGTATACGCATCATTATCGTTTAAGCTTGGAATGATGAACCTCGGCAGCAGAATTAGTAGCAACTGACTACGTTTACTAATTCTAACTTTAATAGTGTAATAGTAAATTCGTAATTACTGTACTAGATAAATACAGGTTACTGTGCGAGACATAGACTACGCGTCAACATAGTTCGAGAAATAATGCATATATATAGAAGCATAAGCTTGTATTATCTACATATTATATGTATATAGAATAAATAGCAAGTATCTGCTACTATCCTTTTCTATTTATAATTATTGTCGTTACTAAGCACCGGTGTTTTTGCGTTATTATCATGTAAAACAGTTTTTTTTTCCTAATATGTATAATGAGACTAAGTTGTACTTAATAGTAGTAACCAATGTCTTGATTACAGTGCTAGCAAGGATTGTTATGTATAAAACTCAATTATTACAATGATATGTAGACAAAAACAGGACGACATTCTTTTTAAGTGTACACTATAAAAGTTGTACACCGGATACTTAGCATCAAGCCACTCTTACGCGCGCACAGCGGTACGTATCACTTGTAGAGTGCATACCAAATCTGAATACACTAAGCAGAAACATTTAGCAAACAAGAAAATACAATATATTGTGATAAGGAAAAATTATTAAGTAAAGACTGCTTTAACCTTTGGCGTACCAAGCTTTTAAGCAACGCGTAACTCCAAGCGGGGTACAAATTGTACCCCATCTAGAATCTCATGTTTTCTCTTTTTAAGTAAATTCTTCGGAGACTGTGGTTTGACACTACACAAAATACACTTAAATACCGCACTAATGCACAAACTGCTAAATACATATTTCGATAAACAAGCAGTCATCATCAGTAGCGCTGATTAAAATATAGTCTGTATACTGTAAAATACAAAACAACACTATCAGTGTCAGGTTAATCAGTGCTACTGGTGATGGCGTCTTGGTTGTCGAAATACGTATTTAGCAGTTTGTTCATTAGTGTGGTTACGGTGTTTAAGTGTATTTTGTGTTTTCTCTTTTTGCATGAAGCTATAAATAAAATTTTCTGCCAAAAATAAACACATTTTATTATAAAGGAATATTGTGGATAAAATATGTATATGTACCTAATTAGTTTCAGGTGCCGTTTGTCTTGCCACTGTTACAATAATTATTTTTCTTTTGAAGACCGTGATTTTTGCAGAAAATTTTTTTGCATGTTGCACAATAATTACGGCACTTCTTATCATCCTTTCTTGGGCAATAATTACCGAAACACTAAACATTCACTTTAGGTGAGAAGCGCAAATGAAGGTTAGAAAACGCTGTGGCTTTTGTTACATATATGCATGCGTATATTTTGACACGTTAATACATATAAACCCAAGCGGGGTACAAAGTGTACCCCAGCAAACAGAATTAATTATATTTTTAATACCATAAAAAGTATATTACCGATTATGTCATTATAGGTTACTTAAAACGTTCTACGAGGCTGTCGCAAAGGAAGAATACATTTTAAACTATAGTATTTAAAATACACGTAATTTTATATGTCTGGGGTACAAAATGTACCCCCTTGGTAGGCTAAAGGTTAAAATTATCATACGTCAAACTACGCAATAAATGTGTGTAACTTTTAAACTTTCGTAATGATATTTTTCGAACAAAAAATCATTAGACTTTTACCTCTATACGTAAAAAATCTTTAGCAAAATCTTTACAACTTTACAAGTATGATAAGCTTTGATCTCGACATTCCCCTAGAACAAATTCATATGTAGTATTTGTCAAATATTATTACAATATATAGGCATGTGTGTTTTTTAGTATTATATGATAGCTATTACAAGTCAATTTACATCTCAATTCATTAATTCTTGTGCATCGTTCTATTAACCTATAAGTGAAATTTTGGAGATAAGAAAAAACAAATGTAGCAAACAAAGGTGAATACACTGAATTACGATTTGTACCTTCAATGCATATGACGACGCTTTATTAGCGTGACTATAAGGTCATGATGTGGTACATATCTGCATATGCACTGATTTAACAAGACCTTGATTTTAAATAGATACTAATAACTTCCACGAATAATCACATGCGGCAACATAATTTGAAAATTATAAAATAAATATATATTAAACAAACTACAGTTGCAGTTCTATTTTGATACTAAACCATAAGTTAAGTAATACATATGTACTTACAATAATATAACAAGTTCCAACGTAAAGGAAAAAATAAGGTCAGGAAAAGTACTTACACACTACACCGATTGCTAATTGAATTGCCGACTGTAGAGCAAAGTCTGCTCCCAAGACTCATGTAACAACAAACCAGTTCTTTCAAATTCGACTATGTAATTGTCGTAGTTTATATGCCTCGCTTCGTAGTTAACAAGATATGTGTTTATTATTGTCTTTAAATTCCCATCTCTACTTTAAAGCGCCTTACTTTTTTGAGTTCAAATTTATACGTTATTATTGTTAAATATTTGCCCAAAGAATTACGAAAATCTGAATGGAAATAATAGAACATCTACAGCTGAAATTGCTTAGTAGTTCTGCACAATTAGTATTACTATAAAATTGTTTTAATTCGCTAATGCCAACATATGTATTTGCTCCGAGTCCATTATGCATTTTTTGTTTCACACGTTCCCTTTCCATTATAACCGAATTTTATTATACACTACATATACTTATACCACTTGCGAGCCAGTATAGTTTAAATTATTCTTCCTACATAATTGTTTATCCCTCACATTTATATTGATTTTCGATATGCACAACACAAAATCACTTTGAACTGATAGACTTTGAACACTGATAGACAAAGAATTGATAGATAAAGGCACATAGGTACACATGTCTACGAATCTATCAAATATTACGATTATGGAAGTAAACTGCAATCCTCGACCTCTATTTTTTTTATTTTAATTATTGATATCTATTACTTAAGAAAAAAGAAGGCATAAACGCCTATCTTAAAAAGTGCACAATATCAAGTATATAAAAATAGCTACATTTATTATTTAGTACTATTGATAGGTTTATAATATGTACTTATGTCAGCTGTATATTATGTACATACATTGATAATGTTAAGATATCTCCTACAAATTATAACAGTATTTATATTATATATATAATATTATTTGTTATAGGTTACTTAAGCAGATGGAATCACACAAATACCTTTTTATAAAACGTGAATTACTTTCACAAAACTTAGAAATGAATCCGGATTCTGTTGCCAGATAGATAGGCAATATAGGTAATGGTGTAGGCAATGAACTTGTCCACCTACAGAAATCAGCTGGTCAAGACACTCTAGAAAAGTAGATCTGACGGCCACTCGGTTTCCTGTTCAACACAACAAAAAATCACCATCATACAAAGCTGCAGAACATGTTAGGTCTATTTTAAACTTGAAAAAAAGCAACGTGCAACGATACTTTTTGCATTCCTCGCGAAAATTTATGGTGTTAAGGAAAAGTGGTAACCGTTAATAGGTACGCTGAGGTAATTGACATTTGTAAGTCTTATATATGCCTATGTGCGACGATGTAGTCAGATAAGTAACGTTTTAGCGGCAAAGTCATTGCATTAGTATATTATTTTACATGTCCAGTGAATTTTACATGCAAATATTATTTACACAAGTTCGAAATGATCGAATAAAGTATGAAACAAGTATGATTTTCTTTGAATTGGTATAAGTAATTGCTAGAATTCCCTAAAATTATTCATTGTTTTGATTTAAAGAAAATATAAATAAATATTGTCATTTGTAAGTACTAGATAAAAAAGGAAGTGTCAATCTATACAAAATTAGAGTTTCAAAAGATAATGGAAATGCCTTCTGTAAGAATCAACTTCTTAAAAATATTATGCTAACTCTTTTGTTTAGAATGGAGTTTCCTTCCAACTTCCATAAGAAACACAGCTACTATTTATTGTAAATGTTGTTAATTTACTAATACATATGTAATTAGTAGATATTTAAGTATTTATACTAGGGACCACACTAGTGCGTCAGCGACTTTCCAGGACATTTGACCAAAAACGACACACAGCATCGACAACTTGTTAGACAATTTTATAGATTTGCAATCATGTAGCACAACTCTCTTATATTTAATATAACACTGTGTGTTATGTTAAATCAGGTTTTGTTTATGGGAATTTGAGGTATTCATAATTAATTTCTAACATTTTATGAATTTGGATGAAACCCATACTGTCAGATAAAAGTATATAACGTACATCATTGAATAGATAAAAAAACTTCCTGTCAAACACAACAAACAAACTTACTAAAATATAAATTTTTACATTATGAAAAATAATCTCAAATGTCTCGAAAATTTATAATTAAATATAATTTTACATTAAATATAAATTTACATTAACAGATCTATTATGGTCTGGTAAGTTTGTGTTAGCACTTTTTTGTTGGATGTCCTGGAAAGGCGCTACTAACACTCTAAACAGCCATCCCCTGTACATTGCATAAATTGCAAACGCAGAGTCTCGTCTGATATCTTCATAAACAATTATATTTAGATATAAGTATTACAAGTTAGTTTTCAACGTTATACTAATAGCATACATGTAACGATAATAGTGACAAATGAAGAATACAATATAGAAGATATAAATAAGCAGTTCTGTAATAATTCCAATTTTGCCGAAACATTCATATAATACCTTCTCTTTTCACTCTAGTTCTATTTATTATTGCTACTACCTTATTACTGTTAGGATCCCAAAGCCACTAAAAACAAATTGAACAATGGAAAGCCCACTCACCATTATCAATTATCACGTACCAATTATAAATGGAGTAGGAAATATGTTAGTTGAAGGGATGAGAAACTCATAAAATGTTAAAGTTGTGAACATATCACATCACTATCCGTCATATTAATGACGAGAACCCTGTGCTGATAACAATGAAAACATTTATAAAGGAATTTTTATGATTATTACCTCATTATCTGGCCTTTTTATACATATTTAAATCTTTCGTAATGTCAGACTCATGTGCGGTTTAAAAATGCTATCGCCGGAGAAATCTGTCTCATGTTTTTGTACCTAAAGATTAAAGAAGGCAACGTTACTTATACTACTCAAATGGACTCTCGAGATACTTTTAAAAAGGTATATAAATCAAAAACTTAATCGAAACTGTAATCTTCGTAAAGTACAACGAAAACCTGGCCCAAATAAATGATTTTTAAACTAAAAAAAGTTGCCTTGTAAAACTTAAAATTGCTTAATGTATGTAATTTGTAGAATACAAATACACTTTCCCGAGACAATAAACTACGCTGCATTCAAAAACAGCTTCGTAATAATTAGTAAACATAAAAAGAAAACTGTTTCCAAAACTATTGGAGCGGCAAACATCGATTTAAATTCCATTTCAGTGTTTTTAAAAGGCGCCCGTTGGTTCTGGTCTTACAACATATACGCGGATCGTATTTAACATTAATTCATATTGCTTAGGTCAAGGTTTACACTTCACAAATACGTGCCATTCAACAGAGTTTATAGTTAGTACATAAATACATGTATGTACTACAAGACGGGCAGTAAATAAGAACAAGAACGTTTTTACCGAGATCTGTGCTATTAAAATTTTATTATTAGATTGTTATGTTTTCATTTTTAAAACAATAGAATAAGTTATGAGTTGTGCATTGACTGAATAAAAATAAACAATACTAAACATATTTCGCAAGAGCGTAAATCAAAAATTGTTGTTCATAACGGGTACATATTTATGTATACGTAAAAAAAGAAATGTGCAGGGTTGTTCGTTACTAGAAATATAATTAGATACTATGGAAGTGCTGATACATAATGTGCACAAAAAATACTCCGATTATTTTGCTGACAATTAGTGACTGCACGTAAACAGTTTTGACTGGTGCCATAAATGAATTTCATAATTTTTCACGCCAATGACAATTACTGGTTTGATATTGCTATTGATAGAAATGTAATTCAACGAATTGGCTATTAAACAAATCTTCTTTTGTCGAACATTTTATATTTAAAGCCTGAATATGAAATACAATTCATGTCTCACAGACAGATAAAAGCAAACATAAAAAGATGGAAATCAACAACTGAACTATTTTGAACATCCGCGAATATATTACCGTATAAAAGCAAACACGCAACGCCATGTTCGTTTGTACACGGTATGATATCGACATCGCGCGCGCAAAATATTTGCGAAGGTTTTGTTCGGCTCGGCTCACTAAACCTGGACGTTATATGTATGTTCATTATACCTTAAAGACGGATCCAACTCAAGCAATTCGTATAGAAATACGTCCTGTCACATGTAAATCAAGACAAAAATGCAGGAACGACTTATCACCAACGTCTCATGTAGGCTATATATATTAAATAAATTCTTCTTCTTTGTGCACGCTCAATGTAAGCGACTTTACTAAACCATGTACATAATGTTATTTTGATAAGTAAGACTGTATTCTTATCGACATAAAGACTGATTCCAAAACCATTGCGAGCACAATTAAAAATCCGCGCATTTGGTTGATTTAGAACTTTGGGTACCACATGTATCACCGGTGATACATAATGATTATCTACCCATGGTTCCAATACCATCGATGTTACAAAACATTATCACATTATTACCGGTGACTTGCGGTTTCTTGTGCAACTCAGACCGGGCGCGATACTATACAAAACACACATCCGTTCCGTTCTAACCTAGGCCAGTCCAGCTTGGCAACTCCGTCCCACATTCTCCCACTGGTACGGGTACAAAATCGCGTTCTGCGACTTGTAGGAAATGCTGTTTTAGCCCATCAGTTTGCAAGACAAAATAATATATAGAAGATATTTGAAGCAGTCTCTAAGAAAGTCTGAACCAACCAGTTTGGCTTTCTCTACATCGCATCGTTCACTAAAATGTTGCCCTTGTTTTTGGAATCTATGGAAAAGAAATCTATAATTGCATCCATTAATATTTGGAACTGTGATCACAACCGTGAGATAGGAAACTATCAATCTCAGGGTGATTTTATAACTGCCTAGTTTCAAATGCCGTATGCTGAAAAGAACTCCTGTAGGATCCATTGCATCTTGATGGAAGTAAAGCCATCAAGATAGTGTAATGAAGAATAATTTTCTGTTTTTCAAACCCTTCATTAAATTTAGTGACGCCAATTAGATTAATAACAACCACGAAAGTCAATCTGTCCAAAAAAACCAACCAACTGCCTTAGCCAGTGCATTTCTGATCTTAACTATTCTTTCTCCTCAGCTAGTGGGCCTTCGACTTCTTCTAGTACATCTACTAATACATCTACTCTTATTATTCCAACTGATTCTTTTTGGACAACGATAGCTTCCCTTGAGGATCTTAGGCTGTATTAGAACGCCTCGTCTAGAAATCGGTTTCGAAAGGGAAAATTCCTCATTTTGATGGATACTTCTGAGAAAGAATGTGCAGAACTGGTTTAGATTCAGATTCACATCGCTACATCTTATATAATATGTTTCATCGCAGTGAACTACCTTTAATATTGTTGACATTGTCCAAAATTGCCGTCTAATTTTTTTGTGATGTGCAGTTGCAGTGGATTCCTCAGCTGTATTGCTCGTCAAGACTACCGTTGTAGTTTTTACCGTGAAACATGTTTCTGTTTCCACCACTGCAATCGCCACATAAAATCTCTGCGATATGCCCTTTTAACCGACTTAGCAATGATGCGCACTTAACTTAGAACAACCTATATACTTTTTTAAAACATACATACATATAAATCACAGCTTTCAGTAATGTTATAAATTGTGGTGATTATATTCTTCAATAAAAATCAAAACTATTCGTACAGACACTACTAAATTGCATCACATTTCCATCTTTCCAGAGAAAAAACACGTCTAAAATGAAGTGGATCTCATTACCTCCGTTATTTTTATTCTAAAGCCAGATAGGAAAACTTCAATCTGTGCCGTACGCTCGATTTACCACATATAACAGGCAGTGTAAGGAACACATTGGCGTAGTACACCGCAGAAATGGGTCAAACGTTGCTTTATGTATACTTACTCACGTTTTCTACACATTCTGCATAAAAAAATGCGGAATAGTAACATCTGCATCCTGCATCAAATGATCTACAACGACGTCTGCTGTAGATAAAATGTAAAAGAGGTAGTCAGCGTAAATTTGCTTTTCTGGATCTTGGCAAAAAAAAGATGATAAAGTATAAGACCTGAGAAATGACGATTTATATTGATGTATATACAGGGTGTGACATCTTTCTGGGATCGGCTGCTTGTGGCTTTGCTATTTATTTTATCGAAAAATGTTCTTATAAAAGATGCCAAGAATGAAGTTCTCTATGGCAAGGACATATTTTACTAATTGTAAGTCCACGTGTGGTGCCTATGCTTGTTCCATGCACAGTGACAAATCAAAATTCTTGTGAGGAATGTATAGTTTGATCACTCATGTACCCCATGTTAGAAGGAGTCTGTTCAATACCTGCGATGCCTAGCAGAAAGTTTTGAAATTACAAAAATTTT
This sequence comes from Holotrichia oblita, assembly GCA_023690525.1. Taxonomy (NCBI): domain Eukaryota; kingdom Metazoa; phylum Arthropoda; class Insecta; order Coleoptera; family Scarabaeidae; genus Holotrichia; species Holotrichia oblita. The sequence continues at coordinate 31,674,706 of CM043017.1, read as the reverse complement.
AATACCACACATACAGAATTATCTCCACGTCACTTGAGCACCTTTGCAAGAAGGTCAACTGTTTCATTGTCTTTGGATCTCTGAGTGGCTTAGCACTCATCTCAATATAAAACTGCAATGAGTGTGTCAGTTGTTCTAGTTTCCTGTGGCACTCGGAGTCAAAGTGTAGTGTGCTAAAGTCAGCTTGGCGGCTAGATATTTATCGATATATTTTCATGCATTTAATTCAGAATGGCTTGCATACAAGTTTGAATGGTGATTAATTCAAGTCAGAAAATGAAATGAGAGCTCCATATTCCGATGGTATTTCCATACGATTTTGTTCTTTTCTATTCTATCTGTAAAATAGCACTGCTGTAACATTACTGGAAACAAATACATTGTAGTCCCATATAAAATAGAATACGAGTGATCTAGTTTGCATTCGTAGACAATGGTAGCTTCTGCTCTCTCTCTCTGTGTAGCCCCTTCGGGGTTGTTTTTGACTACAACAGACGTGGGGAGTTCAAGGATGGCGGAACTTTACTGAGCGTCTTGGTCACATAAGCTTAGACGTGCTTTATGCCGAAGGACGAAGCATAGGCTAACCTTTGCGTGCATCGAGTCCGCATTGAGGCCCACGTTTTGCCAAACATTCCTAGAAATCCCTGATTGCTTTCTTTTACATCTATATCAGATATTATTTACATGTTAGTTTAAAATCTAAGACGAAATCTACAACTTTTTCTAGAATTTACATTGAGGTCTTCTCGTTGTTATCATCTTTCCATGAGCTTGAATGCGACTTGTATCTCAAACGACATCACGGCCTTAAAACTTTGTAAACCATGATGTCATCGACATAGACCCTAACATAGAAATCCAATGACTGATTATTCAGATCAGAAGAGACAATATTCTGCTCTACGGCCGAAAGTTACCGCGATTGCCTTTAAAATTGAGGTTTATCAACACATCAAGTATGTGTATTGTTATTAAGGAACTACTAACTTGCTTCCAATCCAAATGGTCTCCCTTATAATGCAGACACAGAAATTTGATTTGAGGACATGGTATACCTACACTATGAATTGCATAATGGAAAATATTTTCCAGGCTTTAAACGTGTCAGATTAAATGATGAAATTTATTGTTATTTATTTCTGGAAGTTTTTTTATTTTGTATGAACAAAATTAAATTTTTCGTAGTTTAAATATACATATATATAACAGTGTTAACACTTTTCTTTTAAATACGAATATCTATTATGTATATAATATATACTTCATTTACCGCTTACTATTTCACTAAAATACAAGGATATTTGTCTGCAAAACTGCACGTTTTCAATTCCATTTTTGTTTACATATATGTACATATGTCCAACAGAGATTAAAAGAAAGAGATGTAAAAAACACTGATTATAATTTACAAAATGCAATTTGTATATGTACATATTTCTCGTAAGTAAATAACGTTGCAATTTTCATTAAAAATACTACATAGATCATACTTAGCAGGATCATTTCCAGAGTAGACTTTCACGTACTTTCTATAAAAAATGGAATTGGCGTAACCTTGATGAAGAGTTATATTGCTATGGCTTTTGCTAAATATTCTAATGGTTAAAAGAAGTCTCTGTATGGTGAAATAGCTGTCCGGCGTAAATGTGGAAAAAGAGTAAATATAAAAACCAACTCTTTTCTTAATATCACTGAAAGCACATTCAAAACAAAGTTTAAAACTTTCTCAGCTACATTTTAATGATTTGAACTAGAGGAAGGGAATTGTACTTCTATATTTTAAAAAGTTTGAGTTGACATAATAAAAGAGAGAATGAAGAGCACGGCATGGCTAAGTGAAGACGACGAATATTAATGTACAAGGATTTCTGCTTTTTTTAAATATTCTCTATAAAGGTTTTATACACAAGACACAAACCAACTAGTGAAGCCGTTATTCCTGTTATCAGTTAGGATGTATTAGTTTTTATGATTATGGTAGTTACTACTCACAAACAACTGGTTGAGTATGAATAGGTAATAACCATTATTCAATCTTTAAAACGAAGCACTGCAACCACAGATTACATTTAGATCTTACTCTGCTAAATTGTCTAAATATTTTCACCACCATCACCAAAAACTAATTCCTTCTGCCTTCTTCTGGTCACCAAGTTTATTAGACTGGAGTTTGTAGATTCAAATCTATGTCATATATTGATCTTATTTGATCAATAGGCGGGTGGCGATTGATGTGTCATTTGATCCCTGAAACCAATAAAACAAAACACTGCCGTTGAAATTATCTTCACCAAAAATTGTAAATAATATTTCGCGAAAGGTTGCTTGGCTGAAATATATTTGCTAAAGCCATGTACGAAATTTAGACACCCAGCGTGGATAAATTTTTAACTTAACTGTACCTGGATCAAATTTGGTACTTAACTAATGCAGAGTTAATCAAATATTATTCGACGCTAGCGTATTATCGGTGGCGTCCCTTATACGATTATAGTCAAAACTAAAAGGTCAACTACCGTAGTATATATGGAACAAACATATGAAACTCGAAAATACTAATAAAACAAGAGACCATGGGAATAAAAAGGGAATCACAATAGATATATAATGAAAGAAAAAAAAAAAGTTTTTATTCGTACCAGATGTAAATGGAAATTGGAGCATGAAATGTCACCGCAATTACAGCCAAAGGAATGAAGTTAATCGAGAAAATTGTGTCAAAAGTTCAAGTTACAGATAATAGAGATCGGTGTAATGAGAATGTCACCCAGTGTCTGAACTACAACCTGGGTTATATGGCGAGGTAACCAAAAGTCCGAGTATATTAAAAGTAAATTCCGAGTTACAATTAAACAACATATACTGATAATTATATTTTAAACATACATACGTACTTTAAAAATAATTTGAATTAAGGTTTTATAAAGGAATAAAAACTCAAAAATATCCAAATAATTAGTGCTTAATATCTCTGTCGTACTTACTGAAGAACGTAATAAATTTGTAAACTTCATTTTCTACTAGACCACGTTGGTGTTCATGAAATTTAAGAAAGATCACTAGAATTGTTTTGTTTTACGGGTATAAAGACTAAAGATTCAGATGTGGACCTTGTCATCGGTGGAATGCTTCATATAGTTTTTGGGAATTACTATAAAAAATTGACTTTAAAAATGCAATCAATCCAATAATTCTCTTCGGCATTTCTTCTTCCCAATCTATTGAATAACGGCCCATGGACATTGACCAACTGGTAACATGTCTGGAGATTTAATTGTCGAAAAATGTACATTCTCTTTGTTAATAGTGAAGGGTCACCGCTGTTGGCACCATTCTAAGAACATCTGTCTCATTAAATGACTTATTGAGAGTAATGAAAGGTGATTTTATTTTAGAAATACGGATTTTTGCTGGAGTAGGAGTCTTTGATTCCTCCGATTCGGGAAACGACGCTGGTACTCGGCGACTACAAGATTTGAATTTCCGTTGCAAAAATCATAAATGTTAGCTTTTCCAGGATATTTTGATTCGCAAAAATTAATATTTGCATGTACAGTACTATTTTACCGGACAGTCAATCAATCATAGTCAGTAAAAGTGGCACTGACATCATAGATACATACAAACACGGGCTACAATCTATTCTTAATCCTTATTACATTTAAGGTGGGAAACAGACTATTGTCACCTCACGTGAGCTCACGTGACTCACGTGCTGTCACATTCTCAAATTAAAAACGTGATATCATGGTCTAGAAATACACTACTGTCATGTTTTTAGTAGTTCATTTCAGATAGGTAATGGAGAGTGCAAGTTCAACAAGTTCTTCGGATGGGGAAGAAGAAATGGAAGCTGTTACTACTTTTATAATTGTCAATAGACAATTTGTAACTCCCTTCCAATTTCCTCCCCAGCTGACTGACGAATATGTTGATCGCGATATTCACTCGATCCATGATTGTATAAAACTTCATCTTCTCTGACTTTTCTATCAATATTTCATCCATTTTAACAAAAATTAAATACAAAAACTAGTAATAATAATGAAACACTCACGTGAGCTAGAAATATGTAACTAGACAGAAAAATAAAATCGTGCTGTCACGCGTGAGGTTGATGATACAATGTGATACGAGTGAGGTTACCTCAGTCTGCTTCTAACACATTTGAATACCATGTAAAACGATACTGCACACTTTTTACCCGTGACGTGAGTTACCATAATAGCACGTGAGCTCACGTGAGGTGACAATAGTCTATGTCCACCTTAACAGTTGAAAATAGGACCTTTGTTTATAGGAACTATTATGTTTATTTTGGATTCCTAAATACATACCTAAAATATTGATATATCCTCCTGAATCATCCTGTATAAATCTACATTTTCTGAGTCGATATATGTATTTTGTATGTGACTAGTTTTTTTTTTATATCTGCAAGTTTATGCTTTAGTTTCCTAGTGTAATTTCCATGTGTACATATTCTATGTTGTGTTCATATGTCAAAATAATTTAATAGTTTCCACTTTTTAATCTCTTGTTCAGGGAAGCAACTGTGGTATGTATTTGAGTCATTTATGGACGATAGTGGTCTACAATCTTCATTTTTGCTTTTAAATTTGCAAAACAAATGATCAAGGCATTTTTGAAATATATATACTTTTCAGTTATACATTTCACATGATATTATGAAATCCACTCACCAGATAATGGGCTTAAAATGGAAAAAGTAAATTTTCTTTATATAAATATGTGAGAAAATAAATCGCTCAAATTAGATATATAAGAGAGGGAAATGGAAAAACTAGGCACATATAATGTATCCCGACGAAAAATACCGAACACTTACCTGAACACTTTATACCTGTGCTAGGTTGCATATACCTAGCAGAGTTTCCGGATTGTATTTTCTGTGATTGTAAGTTACCTTAAAACTTCTCTTATATTTAATATTAAAGAAAAGTATATTCATACAACCAATTTAACTTGTTGTATAACATATTATTCATCGTTTTTCATGTAAAATCAAGGAACACAATACCCTTAATCCTTTCTATACACTACAATACAGAAAACTTAATATACAAAACTTAATGTACAAATAAAAAACAAATACTTAACAATAATAGCTTCCAACTTCTATTTTTCTTTTTTTCTATATTTACCTATTCCTGTTGACGCATACACGCATTTCTGTAGTGGCTACATCTCAGTTCTCACGTATTCCGTCATCCCTAAGGATCGTCTTGGATTTTAGAGAGGACGAACACCGAAGACACAGAAGGGGTTACACAAAGAAGAGGAGAGAAGCGGTGTTAACAATGGTCAACCAGACGTGTGGGTCATAAGATATCGTAGCGCGGATATCAAGGGTCATCGGTATATCGTCTGTGCGGGGATCTAGGAGCTTTCGTGAGGTCGTAGGGTTATGACGTCTTCAAATGCGGAAATGGAGGAATTGTGCTACCGCCTACGTTGACGACACGAATGTAAAAAGAAAAAACGGGGACTTTCACGTCCGGCATTCTAATAGGTGAATTATGCCGATTATCGCCGCCTTAGGAATTCCATTTTTCTATGCCTTTGTTTTTATTTATGATGGTATTTCACCGTGACAAATATTAAAGAGATTTGAAACAAGTAAAGAATTTAGATTATACGAATTTTTCTGTTGAATATTAGTAACTCCTTAAGGTACTTTTTAATCGGAGCTAAATTTGAAACTAATTTCAATCACAATGAAAAAGGAAATATTGAAACCGTTCAACATATTCGCGATATAATTAGTGTTAGTTGCTAAGTTATAAGATCAGAACCGTTGTAATATCTGCGGCTTGGATGAAAAAGGGCCCAACTGCAAAAACACGGTTTTGAGAAAATTGAGTTTAGATCGTTTAACTTTTTCAAACTGTCACAATAACATTTTTTGTCGGATAATACCGTTCATATCTGAAAGGTATTTATTTTACAATATATAGTTTATTTTTTGCGTGAAAAATATATACTTAATCAAAGAATAAGAAAAATTGTTAGATAAGCCCCCGGAAAATGTCATATGTTAACATTGCGCCTGAAAACATACAATGAAAATCAGTAGTTAGGCCCTAAATTAAGTTACTTAGGCTGTAAGAAAGAGTTTTATTGCAGATTGGTCTTTTTTACAATACAATCGGTATAGTAAGAGTTACACAGAGTTACTATTTTTCTAACGAATGTTTGAAGGAAAATCTACTTCATTATCGAGTATGTCTAAAGGACATATGTCATTATAATTTTGATGATTGTCACTCTTCAGGTTGAGGTAAAATAAACGAGTGTTTAGATGAATATATGGAAGTAAACTTGTCTATCTTTTTCTTTGGAAGAGTTAACGGATAATTTTCATGAAATTTTCCATGGTAATAGGTGCTTGTGGCTTTTTCTTTCTTATTATATCCCATAGTTTAAATTCTTTGTGAGAAAAACTATCTTTGTAGAATATTTTACCGGGATTGACTCTGGTATACTTAAAGAATTGGGCGTTGAGCACTGACATAGTTTCACCATCGAAATTCTTTTTGCGATTAGTAATATGCGTTTTTTGAAGATCATATAATCATGTCGAGAACTTTTATGCCACCTTTTCTATTTATAGATTTGACAAGCGTTAACCAATCCTGTGGCATCTCAATATCCATCGTTGTGCGTTTTTGCTGTATCTATAGCTGCATGGATAGAATCGGCTTCAGATGTGTATGGCCTGAAGTAAGTGTGGCGTTGACAAACATCTTTGTAGATCAAACATAGCAGTAACAATTTTACTATCTTTTCAACTTAGTTCTCTATCTTTTCTTTTTTCTTTGTAGGCTTAAGCGGCGGCACTTACGTGTACTAATTTTTCCCTTATATAATTTAGTTCCTCATTTTCAGCAGGAGCAGCCTTTATAAAAATTTGTAATTCACATTTTCAACAAGTATCGTTTTTTGCCGGGTGAAAGGAGATATTAAATTCAGAAACATAAACGTGTCTATAAAAATGATCAGAAACAGGTTTTTTTCCATTCCCTTCACAAAATCGAACGTATAATCTGTACATTTGCTGTATTGACAAATCTGGCGACAAATAATACTTTTCAGTATGTGATCTAGAATAGTGACTTTTATAGGCTGGGAAACGACTTGTATGTTCCCTAACTAATGTCCTGTCTTCTTCACCAATTATAGGTTGCTGTCCATGCTTGCTCCTTAAATCCGGCGAACAAATTCCGCTGCCACTTCGTCTACATTTTTCAGCAATGTATTTGAACCGTTTTTTTACACAAGTCAAAAGTATTAGTAAACATAGACTGACAATAGTACCAGCATTACTTCTCAAAACATATTTGCGCGTAAAATTTCGTCTACTATTGGCTTCTACTTTAGTTTTTCTTAATGTTGCAGTTTCTTGGATTGATGACAAAAACTGACTCTGTCCATTATAATCTAACTTATAAAAATCTTGAAACAAGTTTTGTCTTTCCTCGTCGCTAACCTTTTCATAACATTTCCTTCTACAAGAGCATGGTTTTTGCTTTTGCTTTAACTACTTTTCCTGTTTTTGTTTTATATTTCGTCTCTTTTGCGCTTTCTGGAATCAGTATTATTTTCCTTCTCACTTTCTGTTTCGTTTCACTATCTTCTACGTATGATTTATCAGAATCTGTACCATAGGAGTCGCTAAGATTTTCTTCGGATTCTTGTATAATTTTTTGATCTGGATGATCTGTAGTTACCATGTTATTACTAGCCTCATTATGGTCTTCATACTGTAAAAATCGAAAATTTAATTGGGTTCATTCAATTTACCATTTTTAAGTAATAAGTACTACTTTGATTAATTTAAAATAAATAATTTATCCTTCTTTCGTTTTGAATACAACTTATTTCTTCCTGTACTATTTCATCTATGTTTGTAAGTTTCATTACCACCACTGTTTTTAATAATTTTTGGTAACTCTCCTTGATATACATCTCTTTCTAGATCGTCAGCGGTCTCTAATTCTTCTAAACTAGTAATTTCGTGTTCATGAACATTATCGTGTCCTTTATTTTCATAGTTTTCGGCGGCTTCGTTTACCCGACATTTTTTAGACTCTTTTTACGAAAATACATTATTACTGTCATCCCCGATGTTACCATTATTACTTTTATAAATATATGTACTTCTTACTTACCTCTATCACTTTAAACAACTGTAGAATACACTAACACTGTAAAATACCAAATAGGTACCACTAAACTAGAGCATTAACCCGATGACAGGTAGTTTTTGAGGTTATGAAATCCTAGTTGTGTCGACGACCGAAAGAATTATGGGGTCCTAAGTAACATATGTATATTAAGCGCTTGTATGGAAAAAGGACTTATGCGGTACATATGCTTTTTATTTAGGTCTCATGGTCCTATGCCTATCTGTTAGCCCTTGTCGATAAAAATGCCAAATTTTGGAAAAGCCCTATCTGCAGGTAGGCCAAGAAATATGGGCCATATGTTAAAGATCGACCGTTTTTTGAGCGAATGGAACGTTAAAAGTTGTTTGAATAGCTTAAACTGACCTATATTCAACATTAGCCCTTTATTCAAATTCGGTTGGAGTAGATAGCCCCTTTCTATGTTTCTAACATCAACAAAGATTGATTATTTTTAAGATACGCAGATAGGGCATTTTCCATTGCGAAGAGTATAGTCACATATCCAAGACAGAACCAATAACTTGATTTTGACAAAATTGTACATACTTAGGCCCTTTTTCAACCAAGCCACAGATATATAGGGTGATTGAGAAAGAAATAATGATAATACTTCGTGCTGTAAAAGCGAATCTTGTATACTTTGAGTTGTAAACAAAAGGAAGATTTTTTTAACATTGAAACGAACTATAAATATATTAAATTTAAACTTGACTAAATAAGAACTTCCACTAAGGTTTTAATTGAATGAAATTAATGGCAAAAAGGAAAGCATACATAAATTCACAATCAGTTTTTTATCAACTAATCATCGATGAAACGTAAGTGACTTCTTTAAGGAAAAAAGTTAATAATATAAAGGATTGTAACCTTGCTGCAGACCATGAAGCAGTTAGAAGGCTACAGGTTCCAGAAGATATGAGAAATTATGATTTGTGTATTGTACCCTGTATGAAAAAAGGAACTGATGTACAGGACGAAGTTGTAGAATAAAACGATGAAGAAAAAGAACTGGATCTGTATCCATTTTTACATTTGCTCTCCAGGTGGCTCGGGTGAACCATAACAATAGGTCGGCTTATCCATGATAAAAGCATCAACCAAACAAAAGTAACAACTGTATAGCATTTCTGTCACAATATGTATACAAACACGATGAAGATCATATAGACAATTTAGTAGTAAAAATACACTTCTGCTACCTAGCCTAAATTTGGCCAATCAAACGAAACTACGACTTGCCATAACAGATGCTGAATGAGTTACACAATATCGTCTTTCTACAGCAGCTTCTGCGCCAAACTGTTGATAAAGGAAAGTACGCGAACGATTAGAGGATACTCCAAGAAGGGTACGTTAAGTTACCCCAGATCAACGACGGGCCCAGCTAAGTTGAGTGACCTGATGACAATATTATATTTTCAGATGAGTCTACAGTTGTTCGGAGCTTTTCTAATAATCGAAGCAGGGTATACAAAAGCACAAGTTCATAAAACCTCTGCAATGATGGGTTTGCGTTTCCATGCCGGCATCCATTTTAAATGCACATAAATACATAAAACATAATGTATTCAGTGATGAATTTATTATCAACTACTTTAGAAAATTATAAATTCAATTAAATTAAAAATATATAAGCCATAATAACACCGTAAATCTGATAATCTCGCCCTTCAAAGTAAAATAATTCAGATACCTTAAATTTATTATTTATTTTATTATTTAAGTAGGTAGTTCTATTTATATGTATATACATTTGTATATTGTATAAATTTTGGTGGAGGCGCAAAAGATTAAATCAAATTAATCAAAGATTAAATTCTTTTGTTTATGTAAATAATAACGTAAGTATATTAATATATGCTTTACTCCCGTGTAGAAAGTAGTACAAAGAAGCTATTCAACATAATTACTACGTTTACACGTATCTAGAAAATAAGATGTTATCTCGTTGAAGTTTGGACAAACATTCTTATCTGTAATACTGTTGGTACGTGTTCCGGTAGATGGCAACGTATACCTGTGGGAATGTGGGACTGCTTGTAATGCGCTGAAAAAGAAATTATGATAAAGCAAATGTCTGCAGGGATGAAAAAGTAAGATACGATGCGTTGTTATTGTACCCATCTTTATGGATACTCCTTCCGAATGGTTCTGTTTAACGGCCTCATAAAAGTACGTATGTAGGTTATTTTATGTAGATACATATGTTCTCATCCTATTGGAAAAAGTTATTAGAAAACTCATTCAGGGTAAAGATGAAACAATATTATATACTACATTCCTGAAGTACAATTTCTATTTAGTTTCAAAGATTGACGACAGGAGGCGATATAGTATCAAAATATCAAATGGAATGGGAGGTCGAGTGACACTTCATTTTAAAGGGCTCACTGAGTATGATATTAGGTTAAAATTTCATAACAATGTATCCACTCATATGAACATAGTAATAGAACAAAGTTTTATTTCATTATTCATTTTATGTTTGCAGTTATCTGCTCAACATAAATTTAAAAGTCAAATTAGATAGCTATGAATTGTAAAACGTGTGTCTTTTATTAAACCTATACTACCTTATGAATGTCATAAAATAGAATTTTATTGACATAAGTGCTATTTGCACATGACAAAGTTGTTGCCAATTTATCGCTCGCACCCTGTATATAACATATACGTAGCAATGAGAAAAGTTGATGAAAAACACCGTTTAATTAAAGGAAGACTTAAAGTGGAACGATAGCAGGCAATGGTAAGGTGAATATAACACCCAGTTGTCTAAACTTTGGCGAAGACAGAAAGCTTTATGCGACGCGCAGTTCATTTTAGCGAAGAGGTGATTCCGGAGTGTTCCTTATCAGTGACAACTGCCCCACCGAGACGATAGCGACTAACGAGCTTCCTGCTATCTTCGCCGACAGAGGGCGTTACTAGTTATCCTGATTAGGTACACGCGCCGCTATTAGACATATTGCCCTCTTATTGAGTTCAATGAGACGAATTCACAGAAATGCTTTATCGCCTCATTTGCTCCGTCGCGTATTAGACTTTGCTAAGGCGGATTCCTTGCTCCTACTTCCCAGACTCCCATTTAAACTTCGGCCGTTTCGATTTAACGTTTAGCACGCCAAATTGCTCGTATGATACTTTTTTACAGAACGAACCAGTACTATAAATTTTATTTTAATGAGGCAATATTCTCCGAGGATAAAGCGAAAGATGTAGTATATAACTGCAAATCACTGGTATCTAGTTATTTAAGAAAAATAAGCTTGCTACTCTTTATTATAGTATACCTATTTATAATAGATTTATTTCAATATACACGAAAAAAATTGCAGTTTTAGTAAACTTTGAAGTAGCCAGTACAAAACATTCTAGGTTTTATTAAACCTGTTGTAATTGCTGATAATACAAATTCCAATGTATTATTTGTTACTTTAATAACGGGCACGTGCGTTATAAATTCGAACTCGTGCTAATTTCTACATAATAGCCGAAGAACGGCATTCTCGTTCATAATAGTGCGGTACAGTTAGAACAAACCACAGCATTTCATAATCTCTGGAATTCATGATATTAATAATACAGTCTGACTACCTGAATGTTCTGAATAAATCTACAGTATTCCATGAGCATCCGTCGTTTGAAACATTTACCGAAAACGAAACGTAAATAACATATATTATATAAACCATTTAAATATTAACAATAATCAGTAATCAAAACATGAATTAGTAATCAGTTAATAAAGAGTTATGTAGAAGAAAGGTTTATTTGCGCTTTAAGCTTCATCAATTGTTTTTATGAGTTTTTTAAGAGCTTGCCTAAATTCTGTTACCATATTTACTTGCTTTTTATTCTTATTGGAATTCAAGCCGATTAGGATTTGCTGAAAGGTTCAAAATGAATTCAGCGTTTGATAACAAAACATATAGGTCAATTATTTGACCGTTGTAAAGTTAGTATTCCTAATGTAGAAGCTGTGTTAAATTAAGAATACCCAATGTCATATAATATAACCTGGTGGGTTATCCAGAGAACCAGACAATTTTCAAAATTCGTTCAATCCCTGCTTCCTATCTGTAATCTTGTGCAATCGAGTTGACCTGTTAAATCGATGCTGTGCAGTTTTCAACGACCCACACCTTGTCTTTCATTCCTTTTGGACTCCACAGATTTAGTTTTCTAAATTGTATCCTTCCTACTGAAAGGAAGAGGAAGGATATCAAGGATGCAAAATCAAACAAAGTAAAAGAAGGATGAAAAAGTAATTACCACTTAAGACAGAATTAAATGCTATGATAAATCTCGGTAAAAACGTCGAGGATATTTCATGGGAAAACAAAGCGTCACATCAGACGATTAACGGATTGAATCAAGATTAAAGCAAACGAGAATTAAATCGTAAAACACAGATAACATACACAAGAAATATACAGGATGAATAAATTAAAAATTTATGATACGGGCAACCATATCAACAGCAAATGTGAGGTCAACTACATATACAATTACGAAATGGTAACTTCCTACGTGAGATACCAGACGGCGCGTAACCAGCTTTTGAATGTAATCGAAAACAATTGTCTCAGCAAGTAAACGCATTTATCTCAAGAACTGAACAGGACTTTATGAAGATACGGTCTATAGTAACTAGTTCGTGTAGTTTTACCCAATCAACTTCAGAGGCATTGAAATCTTTGAAGTTTTGGTTTTCATTCCAGTTGTAATTGTTGAATATTAATGTGTTAGATCAAGATATTTTCCAACGGAGAATGATGAAGCGTAGGGCTCTAGTTTGATTTGATCTTCACACTTTTACTAATGACATTTGTTACATTTTGACTCCCATTGCAGATAATCAATGCCACTTCAGATGAAATAGAGGAACAATAAATATCATATTTAGTATAAGACAAAATTTTTCGGAATTATAAAATATGCTGTCGTTTTGTAGAGATAAAAAATAACGAAATGAACACTATTTCAACCACAAAACACCATACACTCAACACTAAGCCAACGCGTTTCAACAGTAACGTTATCAAGGCGATAACAATACTAAATTAAAATTTATAGTAACTTAAAGCGTGAACATTGTAATGGTCAAATTATCTCATATCACTAATCTTCAGGGCAAAGTAAATAATGAGCTATGTGAAATCGATCCATTGTTATTAACGCCGACTTGTTTTAAAGTTTTCAAAACAACTGAGAATTTCTAATTACTAATATATCTGTTTCAAACACTTTTCTTTGTGCAACTTTAGCCTTTTCAATCAATTTAAAATAAGCCAACTACTACTTAAACATATGTACATATATGTAGTTAAAATTGACCGTCTTCTTTCTCCAACGCATTTTCGATTATAATAAAAAAGTGTCTGTGCTCGTGTCTCGAAATGCCAAATCATTTCTAAATCATTCTTAAATTTAATTCTTTAAAAAAATTTTCTCAAACTTTTTGTAATAAAGCGAGCATAACAGACAGAAGTAACTAGTATGTAGTAAGTATGCCAGATCTTCGCAACCTACAGGGGCACACGCTAATCCCAAAACCGGCAATAAAATATCTGGGAGTTTGGCTTGAGTCAAAATTGTCCTTCGCAGCACACTCCCAAACCAGAAAAGACCATCTGTGCCCTTTCTTGTCTAATGTCCAACATGGGAGGTCCTCGATCATCAAACAAAAGGAATCTTGGTAGGTGTCGTGCATTTGCAGATTCTTTAGTTAGTCAGAAGATGGCAGATTGCATGGACCGAAGACATTTATGGTCGCTGCACATAAAAACTAGTTCCAAACATAACTGACTGAGACTGGTTGGAAGGCCGTGTTAAAGACCCCGACTACCACAGTACGCAGGCGCTAACAGGTCACGATTGCTTCCAGAAATATTTTTATCAACGAGGAAAGGTGACTTCGGACGAGTGTCCGTACAGCTTGATAGACGACGCCCACCATACCCTGTATATCTGCCTAAACTGGCCCGACATCAGATATGAGTATGAAGGTGCTTATTTAGGTGCTTTGCAACAATCGTAAAACAAAAAAAGAAGACGACTCAGAAGACGAGAAGGAAGGCCGTAGTCTGGACAGACACTGCACTGAAGAAATGCGGAAACGGGTTTCGGTGCAGCGTGCAAGAGCACAAAGAGGGGTTTTTAGTCGATAAAAATCCGACACAATCTGCGAATGACAACCGAACAGGAACCTTCTCGAAGATTTTCCGAAGATCTTCGCAAAAAAGCGTAAATTTGTCTCACAACTAAATTTCCTAACGAACTAATTAATATGACACGGCTGAAAACCATACACTTGGCCACATCTGTTATAAATTATAAAATATAAGGTACAAGAACGTGCACCATGTTCTTATACCTTCCACGTGTTCAATGAAAAGGTGGGAAACCTGTGAAGTAAAAAGTTAAGATCTGCTATTTTGTGCAGAAATTATTATATTACTATTTCTTATATGTAAGTAACATGTCTAGAATGATAGTAGTAGATCATCTAGTCGATGATAATTTTTCTCTTTTTCGTAAATAAACTCTATGCTCCCAAACCAGATTTTTAATTTATTAAAAAAACTCAATGGTAGATGTTTTTGTTATATGTATAAAATAGTAAAAGCTTCGCCACCATACCTTTAAAAAACTTTACAACTCTTCAAATTCTTGTCCATTTTCAAAACGCCTTATCAAAAGGTTGACAAGAAAGGTGATACAAGAAAGGTTACCCACTATTTTTCCTTCTGATTGTTCATAAAGATACCCACTAAATTTATAAATATTCTGCATCATACAGATGTCTGTTGGAAGGGTGGTGCTTTTAAAACTTAAACAATGACCGCATGTATCTTGAAACATTATGAAGCAAACTGAACAAAATGTATGTTCAGTCAAGCATTTTCGTTAATTTCTTGATTTGTTATCTAAACTACGCACGCAGAGAAATAACAGTGGCCTTAGGATAAGAGACAGCAACTCTACAAGATGTCCATTCTTCTACAAGGAAATGTGTTTCCAAAATAAATAAATGTGATGTGCACAATATTCTAAAATATTATTTTTGTTTTCAGAACTGGAAAGCTTTGGTTGCCAGCTTCTCGATTAAGTAAGTAAAACATACATACATTCTTTCGTATTTTGGTTACATATTCTAAATGGAACCTAGTATGAATCACTGCCATGAATATAATCATTAAAAAAATATATTTGCTTATACTAATTAATTTTATTAGCAACCAATAAATTGTTCCTGTAAATACTGAAAACATAAATTAATAAAACACCAAGAAGACAGAAGATAATTTCTATATACATAGGTAATATGATTAATTTGATAGCAGTATAAAACGTGATCTGATAAAATACGATGTGTTAGAGATCAATTTCTCAGCTCGTACTAATAAAACAATCAATAAAGAAATCTCGTGTGTATGCAGCGAGAGGTTATACGTTTTTAAATCTCTACATGCATCCATAGTTTCGCACATATTTCAAGAGATAACACTTCATCCGTATAGATCGAGAAAAGACCGGACGTATTCAACTTTCAGCGCGACTTAATTCGCGAATTGTACGAGGATAATATAACCAGAACCACCAATATGGCTCTTTAAACCGCAAGAGAGTGCCACTGTGTGTGCACATTGGAGAGTATTGCTGAACCGTACAGCTATTTAGTGACGCTGTGGTTTCATTTCAAGGTTGAAGTAATTTCTGCGGTGAAGGAGACAGTAACTGAAGCGCTGGCAAACAACATTACCGGATTCAACATTTTATTACAAATTTCTAAAGCGAGGAGAACGTGTGAGCGTGAGAATGGTTACAATTTTGCGTTCTCTTTTTTTCTCAACTTTTTCATTTAGAATGTATGGGATTTTCTCTTTTACTTTTATTGCACAGATGCTGCCCTACGTGGAAATTTTCTGGCATAGACAACCGAGTTTCTATTAGAACGAGAACTAATAAAATTAAATTAGAGGAACAATCTTGTTATGTTTGTTAGATTCTATTAAATGGTATACTTGACGCAATAAAACGTTAATGATTTTAGAAAGCTTTTGAAATATGTATATAAAAAATAAACTAAATAATATTTTGTAACATGAACCAGTAGCAGTATCCCAAAATAATTACATAAATATTAAATTGAGGAAAAATATGTACAACAGAGATAATGGTATGTTAGCATGATAGCTGACCATTGTTGGATGTTAAATAGAGACAAGACAGAGACTCACTTCACACACACACACGCAAAAGTTATTATAAAGCATTTAAATATATTAATTGTGTAAAAGCTTTATATTCGAAATGGCAAGAGTGGTCAGCCATGCATAGGATAGTGCATCTGGGCCGAGGTTCAAATTTTGTCTGTGACGCTTGTAGCAATATCTCACTAAATCGATAATCTGGTTGAGCTAGTCGTAATTAACGCAACATTATTTACTGGACGATAATGTAATAAAGACTTCGAAACACATTAGTAAACTCAATTTACATAGCAGAAGCTGCGATGGTAGTCTTGATAAGCAATACAGCTCAAAAAACTACTGCAGCTACAACTACCATACAAAAGTAGGTAAACAGCATTTCCTGTTTAACTCTGTTAATTACCTGTAGTTAAAGATATTGAGTTGGTAGTGCACAATCAGCTAAGCTACAGGTATCTCCTTAAACTCTCTAAACTGAAGAATTGTACTCCGACTGGCAAAGATTTTCTATAAATGTATCCAAATCTGTACGTCACCAAGTGCGAGACTGATGGGCGATTGGTACTTCATGGCATCAGGACCCGCTTGCACTTCTTGAGACTAACACTGATGCAGAAGGATATGAAAAAAATGTATAACATAAAATATAAATAGTTTTCTTTTATTGTAAAATCAAGCATTGCTCACGTATCGATAAAATCTAGTTTTTAAGAAATCAACTCAAACAATCAAATCGAGTTTAATAAATGTATTAAAATCGACCTAATAATTTTCACAAACATTAAAATGTGACGTAACTATACCTAAAGTCATTACAAACCCAATTTTAACTTTATAACATTTTCGGAATTCAATGTATCCCATTTAGGCATGTAGTTTGAACAGGTAATACCTTGATATCATTCTTTCGTGTGGATTTAATTAAAAGTCATCAAACTGTCCAGTAACTGTCTATTATTAGGATTTCTATTTGTTTTTTCTGTTACTTTTATTGTGTTCTTCTTCGTCGGAAGCGAATAACTTCATATTAGGTTCAAATAATTCTGTGTAATAATAAAGCACTGTATTACCTACATATCACCGAGAGTTTATTCTTAATTTCCTGCGAGAAACAGTAAATTCTACTTGACATAGATTACTTCTAGAAAGACACCTCTATAGCTTCTCCTGATATCGAATAAGCCACTCCCAGGTTTTTGCACTTATATATTACAGTATTCATTGAAACCAGAACATATAAAAAATTCTCTTAGTATTAACGTAAATCCAACAAAAAAATTTCAGCGTTATCAATACCAATGTATGAATTTTTATTATATTTGCTTGTAGTAGTAGCTGATGTGTAAACGAAATATGACGGGCCATATATTCCCCAAAAAATAAAAATATCTTTCACCCCGCGCTACATAAACTACGAGTTCTGAGTCTGTATATATTATTCTTTCTTCCATATACACTGCAGTATTGGGTTCATATTCCTTGCCATTGCTCTTTCTTCTCCTTATTCCATTACAGCCGTGATGTAAATTCCCGTACTGAATACAAGCACTTTGTAACACATTTTGACGCGGAAATACAACTTTTATTGCGCGTACAGAATGCGTATTGTTTTTTATTGTGACGTGATTTTACATTCGCCTGTTTATTTTTCCTTTTCTTTCTTCCAATCGGCATGGCGAAGACGTAGTCGAGAAGATCCTATTATTGTCGAACTCGGCTTACATTTGAACAGCACGGCGGGCTTTGTTAGGAGAACCGCTTGTTGTAATTTAGGATTAAAATGTTATAATGAAAACAGGAAAAGTCTTTTAAATGAGGGTTCCGTTCTGGAATTTTGGAGTCTACATTCAAATATAGTATATAATACTAAAGGGATCCTATCGTACTGAATGTACTTCTAACAATTGTGACCCTGGGTATTCAGGTAATTAAAGCCCATTCCCGTTATAGTAACTTGGATAATATTTTATCGGACAAACGATATAGTACTGCTATCCAAACATATTTCTGAAAATGTTGCGAATTCTAATACAATTTACAACACATTATTTAGCTTTAAAGAACTTACAAATTTGTGTATTCTTTCTCCTTTTAGCTATTTATGTATGAATGTTATAAAGTGACAATAAAATGGAGACTTGCAAATTAAACACCCTGTATTTTTTAGGTTATTCAGATAGTGTATTAAATTTTGAATACGACCTTATTTTTATTTTACCTCTTTAGGCAATAAATGGCCTCATTATGACAAAAACACAAATTACTCAAGTAGGCTTTGGAAATATGCCATAATAACAAAAAACAAGTATTACATAAGTAGGTTATAAATTTATTGCACAAAAAAACATAAAATATACTACTTCAGAAATTGTTCAAAATGTCCACCATTTTTGTTTATACACATCTGAGCTCTACACAATAAATTCTGTCGACATTTACGTAACATTTCAGGTGTAATTTCCTGTGCGACTAATTGAATGTTGTTTTTTAGTTCATGTAGCGTATCTGAAACACTACTATAAACCCTGTCTTGGATAAAACCCCACACAAAGAAATTCAATATCGAGAGATCGGGTGATCTTGGAGGCCACAAATGTGGGCCCTTATTACCAATCCACCTATTTCCAAATTCTAAATTTAAAGCGTCTGACACATGATGTGCGTTATCTGGTGGTGCGCCGTCATGCTGGAAATCTAAATATTCCTGAAATTCTCTCTGAAGGAAGTTCAAGTACCTCTCTGGAGTAAGTGTACCGTTATAAAAATATGGTCGGAACAACTGGTCGCCTATTACGCCTATCCATACGTTCGTAGAAAAACGTACAGTAGGCAACGTTACAGGTTGGACAGTCCTGTCACAGTATAATAATACGAGAAATACCGAAGCTATTGATACCCTTGCAATAACTCTTCGCTTTCGCTCAAGGCCGTACACATACAGGTAAAATCGTAACGACAAGAGTTTCTACATTGCAGGGTGATTTAAAACCCATTTAGCATGCAAATACGGTATAATATAATGCACACAAGGTCACTAATATTCATGTGACTATTTAAATATTTTAGATTCTCCTACAGTATCAATAGAGTTGACAAATATCGGCAACAGTAACACACTTCTAATTGGTACAACTGGAAAACTGTAGCAGTTAGAGGAGAGTTCTCTTACAAAAGAACTTTAATTAAAATCATTCTTTCCGTATTTGATATTTGGGTCGTAGTCACGTTACAATAATAATATAAGATTATCATATGTATTGATGTATTCTATCATTATTGAATTATTATTAATGTTATATGTATTTAGTAAAAGTTATAATAGAAATTTATAGTGATATTGAAAGCAGATTTAAATACATGTATTGTCTTTTTTCATATATCACTACCGAATACGAAAGAGTTCTTTCTGTGTACGTAAAGAATTAATCAGAAATTATTACAAATTATATATTATATGAAGGAAGTTTAGTTGGAAACACACATTTTTGGTATTCCACAAATTGTGTTTTCAATTCCCAGGGTATAACAATAAAAAAAACCTTTTTTTAATGTCATCAGTGGTTAAGCAACTAAATTTTTGAATCTAATAAATTTAATAGTACAGTCAACCGGAGAAACATATACATCTTCTTTTTATACGTGTTGGTTATATGAAGTATAAGAAAAAAAATCTTTCGAGTTAAATAGGTTTTTATATAATTATTTCACTGCTATATACAGATAATTTTCATTAAAGTGTTTACTTATGGAAAAATAAATAAAAACAAAAAATGGATGATGGGTGACTGGATTTTGTTGAACGTAGTTCAAAATTCTATTACCATCTTCTGGATTAATTTTGGGTGGTTGTCCAGGCCTCGATTTATTTCGTAGAGCTACATCTTCGTTTTCGGTTCGCCAGCGTTATGTTGAAGTACAGTTAGAGAAAAAAAAGAAAAGATACAGTTTTATAGAGTTCCACAGAAGTAACGGTTACTAAAAATTTAGACCAACGAGGGATATCATAAAACAAATGAATACCTACTCGTTGGCATATTTTGTTTGTTAATAGAAGGACTAAACGTTATCTAATGATGAGTGAAATGTAGTTACAATCAACTTAACATTTATTTATCTTTCAATTAATATTTAATGTGTGTGCGTAAGGTACATTTGATTTGAAAACTCTAGAATCAAGTTTTTTGGTGTTGATATCACTGACTTTCAATTTCTATTTATTAGTCAAATAACCGTTTTACGCTAAGTCATCAAGCCAGAACATCAATGAACCAACACCAATACACTAAAGTACAAAAAATAGAATAAAATAGTATCTGTGCAATGCACTCAAAGAATTCATATAGAACAATAAAAATAGATTATATACTTACCGATACACCAACTTCTGCAGCAACTTGCCTGTAGGACAAATCACGCTCCCAAAGGGTAACTATTTTTGCTCGCGTTTCTATTGTTGTTGCGGGCATTTTTACGACGATTACAGCAAACTAAATACTCTCAAGAAGAGAGGCTTTTATATTGAGAACGAATAAGGCAATATAAAAATTATTTTTCGCCCCCTCTTTGGCTTTAATGTAATAACGTAATTAAAACATATTCAAACGGTGCTCATAATTGGTTTAGCTAATCATTATACATAAGTTTATATTAAGAAAATAAGAACTTTCTGAGAATTCGTTACAAAAACACTCCTCATTGAAATTAACAATTCTTAAAATTTAGGATTATGTATTTCAATATTTGGAATCTGAGTTCCAGTTAAGAGATCACAGTGCAGATCATCAAGCAAGATTTAATTATTAGGATAATATTAAACAGTAATTTGTTTTGCATACAATAGCTTATATTTATTGTGGTCTAATCCCTACTTTACAGTTAATGGTATTCATGGATTAATAAATTTGGTTTAAATATTCGGCGTATGAGACTGTAATGCTTCGAAGGAAATTTGATTGTTAATACAATATTAAATTACTAAACAAATTATTCTAATATATCCTAATAGATCCTAATAGAATTCATTTATCTGCTTCCTCTATAATTCTTATTAAAGATTATAAGTCAAGTGTCATCAAGAATGATTATAAACTAGACATCATTAGCGTAATATTAAGATTTAATTTTAGACTCGTGGAGAAATAAGAATGAATAAATTACAAGTTTAGTAAGTATTATTTATCAAGATTACTTGAGTGAATGATTAAAATATTGAAAACAGGTATCGTTTAGTATCTATATGTCGTTTGCGTGACTTTGATAGTTTCGTAGGGGTATTCCAATATGATGGTAAAATACATACATCAATCCGGATCCGAATATCAAATATGGAAAGAGCGATTCAAATTAAGGATTTTTATACGAGAACTCATTTTTAACTGTTATAGTTTTAGAGTTCTACTAATTAGAAATGTGTTGCTGTTGCCGCTATTTTCCAGTTCTATTGTACATAATGGTATATGCATTTCAACAGCGTAAGACAAATTAAATTAAAAATATTGAAATAGTCACATAAAGATTAGTGACCTTGTGTGCATTATATTAAACCGTAAATTTGCATGTGTAAATAGCTTTTAAATCACCCTGAAATGTAGAAACTCTTATCGTTACGATTTTACCTGTAGGTGTATGGTCTTAAATGAAAGTTAGGGAGTATTGCATCTAATACATCGGATATCTTCGGCGCGGCTTGGGTGTTATCATATTGTGACAGGACTGTCCACCCATTATCATTGCTTACTGTACTTGATGTCTACTTTCTTGTATTCTATGTGGATTCACATTGTCCCTCTTTTGTTTTTTAAAGTATGGCATTGTATTTTACGTAATTAGAGAGACCATACAAAATTGTAAAAGATTAGTTTTTCAATTTTTTAAATATTTTGTCCCTAGCGGAAATAATGAGTGCACAATGAAAAATCAACCACTCTGTATATCCTCACAAAACTTCCTACATGACTTTCTTTTAGCCTTTCTTAGAGCCCTGTTATACGCAATGAGTGAGTTCCGATAATCTGACTACTCATTGGTATTTTCGCCTTGTTCAATAATTTGCGTGTTCCTCGCCTGAGTAATAACAATGAGTTCCTCATTCCACCAGCTAACTGCTCTGGAAGAGTTTCGTTTTCTCTGACGACAGCTTACTTCATATGAAATTATTATGGCCTCTTGCAGTAGTTCTGACGCCGCCTCAATATCAAATTCGTCTATTATATCTGATATGACCTGCTTAATCATATTGCTTAGCTCCTCTTTGTACCTTGCCCAGTCGGTTCTTCGTGGGTTCCTGTACATCTCTACTGTTTATCAATCTCCGCAATTTCCAGTGTGATGTACCTGTGATTTGAGTGAGAAGGTTTCTCAGACACATACCACCTAGTAACATGTGTGTTAATGTACAGAGAGCTCAACGTTATGTCAATTACCGATTATCTTCTCTGCATTACAAAAGTTGGTTCACTACTCCCCATTCAACACTACCAGATTTCGAGAGATAATGAATTCTAATAGTGACTCACCTCTACTACTTGTATCAGTGCTCCCCCATGCAGTGTGGTGCGAATTAGCATCCGTTTCGATGATATCTCAGAGGTTAGAATCCTCGCAGTACTTCACCAGGTTTTCCACTTCGTCAGATGGCGGTGGTTTCGCTGCACGGGAGGTAAGCAGAAAATGAGCTCCTTGTTATTGCATGCTCTAACAATTAAATACATTTATGCATAGATTTCTTAATAATAAAAGCAACAAAAAGACTTTTTGGTTAAAATAACGTTGAAAACTGGCTTCTTGTTTAAAACCTTCTTTGATGTTTGACTATAATCCCTTCATTTAGTACGACATACAAAAACTAGACAGTGCAAACGTTCTCTCCAAAATTTCAAATTTGAACAAAGAGCCCGTGGAATGATTCCTTACTAGAAATTGGAGCTCTACGCTAGCACATGTGTTGTTCATATGCTGTACTAAATTGGTAAACAACCGTAATGTAGCACTTTTAAATTACTGTTTCTTTCTCCCTCTAAATATACTCTAACTATGTGTTTCGATCTTATTTGATCTCATCAGTGTGATATATCTATAAATATAGAAATCACAGACACATATTTACGTGAAATTTAAATTCTACCTAACATAAATAAATATTTAATATTCAACAGACAAAATACATATGCTATGTAACAAAATAATGATAAAAATATTCATTCGTGTTTTGACCTTTTATCTGCAATAGAATCGATTTCGCTTAATGTGCTCCAATCAGATAGAGATGGTTCAAGAGAAAAATCACATGCTTCGTCACCAAATCACTCGTCACTTCAGAATCAGATAAAAAACTTTTCCCAAAATAATCCCATTGTTCTCATTGTTATACATATAATGAATTATACCATATATAAATATATATAATAATAATATAAAGAACTGAACAACTGCCACCGCTCTGAGTTCTCACTGTTAAGATGCCGGTCATAAATTTCATTTTAAGCAAAGGTCTGCCAGGTCAAGCATTTGGTCTTAGAGATGTGTTTCATTAATTAAAAAAAAATGTTGGCTTTGATGACTTTAATTTATACTTCTATCTAGCAATGATGTAGATAATGATCTATAAATAATATCAATTGCAGTAGAGTTGGTTGTAAACGTTATATTTCTTTTACTTGTGTAACTTTTGTGCTTTACATATAAAAATACATGTAGTTTCTGATAAGAATTTTATATTACACAGATACAATTCGTCTGGTCGACATATGTGATACACCACCAAGAATTAAGTGCAAGAAGTTATACAACATAAAGATAACTGTTAATATGCGTAGACATAGGTTGTTTAATTTTGCTTGAGTTTTGTTTCAAAAATCAGTCATACAATTTATAAACTCGAAGTAAACTCGTAAAATCAACTGATCTTGAGCAAAGGTTTCTGGATTGAAAGTAAGTATGTCGTGATAGACTAACGTTTTGCAAAGTTCTATTTTCTTCTGAAAGAAATTTACATCCCCGCATAATTTCACATCGCACCCATTGTACATTGTGCATCCATTGTATCATAAAAGTTATTAACATGGAACACCAAACAGACAGTAAGATAAAGAAGAATATTTGAACCACTAAATTCCTTGAACATTCTAAATGTACATTATGTACATATTGGGTATGATAATGATCATTTTAACTTTCCAAATTCTTTGGCTTATGCTAATTCTACGGAGACACCTACTAGTGAATTACAGTTTCCAAGACTTTTCCTCAATTCACCAACATGCTTAGACTGAATGTTAAGAAATGTATATGTTACGGGCAATTTGATTATTTCGGGTATTATTCATAATGACCGGGCAATTTAAATATTTTATGTATGTCTACGATGATTGCGCGGTTATTATAAATACTCCTATTATTTCCATAAGCGCTTTGATTAGTTAAAAGCAATTGGCAACGTGTGTAGGATGTGATTCTCGCTGGCCAGCATCCATTTTCGATGGTTTGTCTTCAATCTCATAAAAGCAAAGGAGCCGAAGAAATAACATATACAAAATATTTAAACTGCCCGGTCATTATGAATAATGCCCAGAATAATCAAATTGCCCGTAACATATCTACCGGTTGATTTCAGTCATAGGATAAATAACGGCGCGAAGGGGCAAGGGGTACGAAAATTCGCTAAGAAGTGGGGTCGCGTGAGTCTATCCCAGCGCTGTAGACTAGACGAGACTAGACTGTGATAGAGAGCCTCGGACACGTCCCCACTTCTTACCGAATTTTCGTACCTTGCCCCTTTCGGCGTTATTTATCCTATGTCTGAAATCAACCAGGATACAATAACTATTATGGGATAAATTCACTTATTACCCAACATTAGATATCTTAATACTTTCCTGCAAAAATTACCGTGATCAATGCCCGGCGCCTCCACCATTTATAACCTTTATATATTCAGAATAACGCGAAGTTTATTTATCGTTAATGTGTCTGGGAGGTAGCTTGATGTTCTGAGGATAAACTAGATTACTTTTTTTCTACGACATTAATGAAAATCTAAAAACTAATTCTACATACTTAATTAGATTGCTTTATTTATAGATATTGGAGTTGAATGAAATAATGGCATAACTACAACTTGGTTGTATAATATTTCAGTTTCATTACGGACATAGCGAAGCTTTTACAAGAATTTGAGGTAACTTCCAGGCTGCACTTCTGGAAAACGGAGAAGCATTTCTATGCAAGCAGTTTCGGAATCAGATGCAGAGTGTTAATTTTGAACAAACCGTCCTGTTATTCCTATAATTAATTGTCAGTCAAAACTAAATCTTATATATATATATATATATATATTAGTGTATTTTATATTACTAAAGTTTTTTTTTTCTTTTGTGTGGTGGGTGCTTAGTTGCCGTGACTTCGTAAGCTGTATCGCTTGTCTGACTATCAACTGCAACTCTCGCGGTGTAGTTTTTGTATGTATATAATTGTGTTGGACACAGTTCAATCCAGTACTAACAAAGTTGGCAGAGAGTAACAAGTTAACGTCTTAACAATAAAGCCTCCAAGAAGTTATAGTTAAAAATCGCAAAAATGTTCTTGCCTGTATTGTTGCGTTTTTGCCCATACTGTCAAAATTTCATTTCAGGTTTACAATTTACCATTTGAAAAATGCATTCATTGCAACAAAATAGCATGAAGATCAAAAGTTTCTGTATGTTACGATAGAACCGCTAAAGCAGCAACCAGTGTATACCAGCGCAGGTACCCAACCTGGCATCAACCTGTCCTTACTACATTCAGTTTTGAAAGTTCTAGACATCAATCTTCTTTAACAAACTTTATAACCCGAAAAACAACAACACAAGCACGTTCTCATGGCATTTAGAGCACAGTTGTGTCAACAACGTTTCAATATAACCGTTTGGAATGGCGTTTCAGTAACCATTTATCTTTACGAATTGACAAATTACAACATGAATGCGAAACTAATTTTTTTCATTTAAATGATAATATGCGAAACAATACAATTGCAAACATATATTCAATAGAAGCGAGCGCCACTCCATCAAAGACAATGAGTTACTGATTGTTTAAATCAACACTTGCCAAGAGCCTACAGCTTAAATACATTTGCCACCATAACATCAGAATTTCAATGCCCTAGATTTTTTGAAGTACCTGGTCTGTCAAATAAGACTAACTGCCTATCAATAATTATCCCAACCTCGCCTGTGATTTCTGTGCCAGTGCCATAGAGTATCTTCTTACACATGGCATTCATGAGTCTTACTGAAGTTGAATACTTTAAATAAGTACTAGGGATCACTCTGTATATCGTCGCAGAGACTATCAAAGAGTTCAAACTTTATGACAATATATTTATAAATACATATATGGTGAGTGCTAATTGAATTAAAATCTTGTTTTGAGCGTTGCGGTAGAAAATTCGATCAAAAATCATATCGAAGACCTTAAATATTTTATTATCTTAGGGAACTTGATATAAGTCATAGGTTACACCATGGTATATAGTTAAATAATTATGGTAAAACTAGTTTTTAATGAAAACTGGATATTTGAGTCTGTTGTAGAAGTATCGGTACCATCAGATCCAATGACAGTATTTCATTGGTAGTGGGTAAAGTCTTGGGTCCCGTCTATTTATAAACAAAAATTACTCCTACAATGTTGTTACAATCAATGTGTGACCAGTAAATTTATAATTTGGCAAAAATGCGTCTAAAATATATCATCTCTACTCAAGTTTTTTCAAAGTAAGCTTATTCTCATAATACAATTTATAAAACGTTTTGCTGCAAATAATTTCAATTAGCCTTATCAACAAAACTAATTTAGTGTTTTCTATTTGCGTTTATCATACAAAACAATACTATTCATTAGCCTGCTTTTTCTGGCTTGTAAATTATTTCTACAATAAAAGGATAATTACGTAATTAAGGTACATCGCAGGTAAACGAATGTTCTTAAATTAGTAGAGACGGAAAGCCGTTTAATAATGACAAGGAAATACGACCATGACTGCGCTTGTGTCAACCAGTCGCGGTTTATTTATGTACACATTCCGAATACTTGTACACGCATTCATTTCCACATTGTGTAGGTAGATTTAGTAAACGTTGATAGTAGCTCTCGAGTACAACAATTTGAGCATAATATATTCCTACACTTGTTTACGCAAATACTTTACCAGTTATTACGACACGATATATGAAAATGAAGCAATGCAGAGAAGTAATAATCATACATATCCAGAAAATCATTACCATCTATAGGAGATAACTGTAACGTGGAAAGGAGGCTTTTAATAATAACATTAACATTGATATGTGTCTTTAGTTGTTACGTAAATGTATATGCGGTATAACCCGACACTGTATGGTCGCATTTATCATCATATTTAGTTTTGTGTATCTTTATTAAAACGGTATGAGTTGCCTTTTCAGAGGAAATTAAATTTTCTCCATCTGTGTTTCGCTCTGGTAACGTGCATTTACGTAATTATTTTCGATAGAGGATTGCCGGAGATCGAGGATGAAATTTTAATTCTGCGATATTAAAGTTTAATATAATTTCGGAATATTAGGCGAAGCTAAATTAGTTCTGCTGATTTTTTCGGAGATAATATTATCGGATTAGCTTGTGATGAAAGAAAATCTTTTGATATCCATTAAAACTTTAGAAGACTTTGTGACGAGTTTTAGAATAATCTATATAGAAGTGAAGATATTACAAAATTATATTAGTACAGAAAAAGGAGAATAGCTCGTGAATTTTGTCCTGCGTCGTATTATTTTATGGAGTGGTCAAGATCTTTGGAACTTGATATTATTGATATTACCCAAGAGAATATTATATTTACTATTTTTAAAAGTAGTGTGGAGTGAATAACCCCTGTTTGCTTGGAGTTGTGATCATATAGTGATAGAGGTACTAGTTGTACTTATATATGCTTGAAATTAAATTAAGTACATTCATGGTAAAATTTTCTTGAACACTAAAATTATGCTTTGATAACGTTATGTTTAAATTGTATCAATCACGTAGTTTTCCAATTCCTCTGCAGCAATAACTGACTGGTGGCTGAACTGAAGTTGTATTTCATTTATGCATACATATATAGTTTACACATATATTAGTTCATATATACAGTGCGAGTCTGTAATCTGGAATAAATTCAGTAAAGCAAAGACAGTCTTTTTTCCGGAAATATGCTCGGACACGTCGATTAGTATTTTAAATTGCCCACTTTTTCATTTGACAAAATTTTATACAGCGTGTCCCACATTTGAGATATGACGTCATCGACAATTTTTTAAACGATAGCCCTATTCTTAAAGTGTATATCAAATTGCACATGCGTACCAAATTTCAAGTTTTTATTCCTTGTCATTAAAAAGATATTTAACAATAACTAATTCGAAAAATGAAGAAATCTAATTCATCTCCATCGTATTTCTTCTACATTAAATGTTCAAAATGTTGTCCATGTACTTCCTGACAGTACCCTAAACGGAACTGAAACTCATTTTGAACATTTCTAGTTATTTCAGCGGATATTAGCCTACACATCTACACCTTAATACTTTCCGGTTTGATTTTAAAAAGTTGTTAAATCTGAAGACCTGGGTGGCCATTCAAAAGGTCTTCTTTTACCAATCTATCTGCCTGGAAACACATCATCTGGATACTTACGGACAAGCCTTGCAAAATGAGGAGGCTTGTTGAAACCAAATATTTCTATTCTGGACATCAACTTCAAGCGGATCGGGGAATAGAGTAGCCAAATTCGTAACTAGTTCTTCCTGCAAAAATTCTAAATATCTCGCTCCATTGAGATTTTATTGGAAGAAAATTGCTCCTATTACTCGATCACCAACAATGCCTATCCAACATTTACTTTTGCTTTCTCATTCGTCAGAAAATAGAACGTTTTCTATGTTTACAACATTTCTGTCTAATACATCCATCATTTGTTCGCAAAACTGAAGTTACTGGAGGATTGTCAATTTATAGGGATAAAATTTGGCTAATTTCGAGTTTCCTACCTATTTGCCTAGCAGAGATATTAGGATGTTCGTGAACAGAAAGAAGTACATTAAGTTTTACTTCTTCATTGAGCGCACTCTGACGATGATTATTTTTTTCTTTAAATGCCCGTTTTCCCGAAACTGTTTTTCAATCTTGCTTACGGTACTTTGCGATATGGGTGGTAAATCAGGATACTTCTCTTTGCATAAATGAGTAACTTCATTTTGTGTTCCTGTCCTATCTCCGTAGCCAATCATCATTAAAATTTCAATTTTGTGGGTTTCAGTTAAATACAGCATTTTGGTCGATTTTTCAACAAACGGTGTTTCTTACAAATCGACAAACTAATAAGTGTTCTCCCTCAATGCGAGTCCAATACTAGCTTCGCTTCTTACTTATTACCTTGTTTTTTAACATTGTGATAAGACGTCAACCTGGTTTAACAAAAAAAATTATAAACAAAAAGCTTTTCACGTGTCATTTTTAAACTTCATAAAAATAAAGTTGAATAAAATTTCTTCTGTTTTGAATTATATATTGTTAAATATCTTATTAATGACAAGAAATAAAAACTTTGGTACGCATGTGCAATTTGATATACCCTTTAATAATAGTTATTAAAAAATTAGGATGCCGTTTAAAAAATTTTCGATGACGTCATATCTGAAATTTGGGAGACGTTGTATAAAATTTTGTCAGATGAAGAAGTGGGCAATTTAAAAAACTAATCGACATGTCCGAGCATATTTCCGGAAAAAAGACTGTCTTCGCTTTATTGAATTTATTCCGGATTACAGACTCGCACTTACTTAACTACACACCTTTTTTTTTAGTCCTCTATACAAACAGCACTAGGTAACTTGTGTCTATATTTTCCAAACTACTATATATCGTTTTCAAAACAGTAGTTCACACTTTCTATTTCCGCGGCATATAGAAAACTGCCCACATTCGTTGCCTTATTATATTAATAACCAGTGACCCTTTAGTATTTTTAGATATTCTCCATTCGAAATTCTCTTAAATGTGGCTAAAATATTTGGGACGTATTTATCAGATCTACTAATATGACATACTAATTACATGTCGTCATATTAATCTTTCTTTATGCCTACAAGATCTATAGTGAGCAATTTAACCTGTCTCTCCCAAAATGTATCCAATACCCTGACTGGTTATTGACAACTTGAAGACAGAATTATCCGCGTGAAGTTAGGCCTATCTCCGATTACAAATTCGAAAAGTCCTTCTAGGGTTGTTCTGCATTATTCCAGAGTTTAAAAAATAATATTAAAGAATTGTAAAAAAAACAACGTTAGTGGTGCCAACATTTTAGCCTTCCATCGTGTATAATTTACGAAGTAATTAAGATAATGGAAACGTCGCTATCTCTCAAAATTTTAAATTTTAAAATTATTCCAGGTTGTTCTAAACATCGTTCCAAAATATTAGACTTCTATCACTCGCTTCCCATCTTATAACAATCGAACTTTTTACAATTGCTCTAAGTTGCTACACTTTGTTCTATATTATTCCAAAATTTTAGCCTCTATCTGTTTCTGACTAAATTTTGCTAGACTTTTCTGTTTCGAAATTATTGTTCCAAAGTTATAGCCTTATATTATGTATACTTCGTGGTAATTAATTGAGGAAAGCAACATTTCACCTGTGTGAAGTATTGTTTTTTCGAAATTTCTAGTTTTTTTTCGTCCTTTTGAATAGTGTTCAAAATTTTAATCTCCAATGTGTAGTTAACGAAATAATTGAGAAAAATTAAATGTTGCTTAACCTTCCGTTTTTTAAAAACTCAAATTTTTACAGTGTTTCAAGTTGTTCTAGGTTTACTCTATATTGCTTCAAAAGTTTAACTTTCTTATATATGTAGTTCGCATATTACATATATGTCACAAAAAATCCATTGAAGAACTCGTCAAAAAGCAAGGTCGAATAATTCACAATATTGGCCAAATTACAATAATAATATTTTGTTTCTTGATCAATTTGAACGGTTTCATCAAAGTTTTGTGGGCCCACCCTTGATTCTCTGACCACAGCCATTTTTTCAGGCATGCTGCGAACAAGTTTTGCACACTGTTCCGTATCTGTGCTACTCTACTCCTGAAGCAGCGCATTTTTAAGGTTTAATTTGGATGTAATGCTGTGTTCGTGGACCCGCGCTTTAAAATACGCCCAAGATGTTCAGTGGGATTCAGGTCTCGGGACTGGGCAGACCAGTCCAACAACGTTATTGTCCTGAAATAAACGCACTATGATCGCTGATTTATAACAAGAGGTATTGTCTTGTTGAAATTAGACCCCATCTGAATTGGTATCACCGAAAATACGTGTTAATGAAGACCGTAGCATGTAAATGTACTTTCGCTGTTCATACAATCTTTACAGACACTAACGGCAGCCATGCATCTCCAGACCATTATGCTTTTCCATCCGTGTTTAACAGTGGGTACCACACAATGAGGGTGGTCACTACTACACAATTGCTATTGTTTATTGTACTTCTTATTATACTGATATTTTTAGCGGTGCCTAATACTTTTGGCCAAGACAGTAATTGTGGATAACAGCGCCCCCAACTAGCTCCAAAAATTATTTACTATAATAGGGTTTGTGGGTTTTAAGTATTTGCTACTCAAAAGTCCAAAATTTTTCTAAATTTAGATTTTGTTAGTAACGGTAAGCTCTAGTAAACTGCACTTAATAATTTTTTGAGCCTAGATATTGAAAGCAGATTATAATGTTGTACCACGTTATTTACGGTAAAGTGTAAACTAAACTTGCTCCTTACACTTAGTATTAAATGTGTGACGGTACTGTCTTTATAAAATTAAATTTCAGCAAGTTTAATAAATGAGGCCTATGCTTTAAAGCAAATTAAATTACTCTGAAGAAGTTCACCAAATCAGTACTCCTTTTTAAGATAATTTAAATGGAAATTAATTGAAAATGTTGCATTTAATTTGAAAAAGGCAGTAATATGTATGTACTTATATGTATACTGTAACAAACACTTCCCATGTTTTATAATTATATATTAATCACACTAACAATAAAACAAAAAAATTCACGAAAACAATAAAAAGACTTGAAATAATGACCTGTTCCTTAATTTAAACAAAAACTAACAATAACAGCTGCCATTCAAATAAATTCTCATTCTAGCCCATATTAACGAACAAATTTTAAACTCGGTCCTGCAGCCATCTTCAACTAGGTACCTCATTAAATATGACAATGTTCGTCCTTATGTTCCGTATCGTTCAAATTATATGTAAATGTTCCCTTCCACGCACCTAGTTAGTGAAACGTAAATGATGCTGTGACGTCATTAACCCATATCATGGCGAGGCAACAATGGGTTTCATTAGACAGCGCTCCATTCGCCTGAACCATTACAAACTATCTCAATATTCCGTAGCAAGACGATCCTCGAATAGATATTTGTATTCTGGAAATTGAGCGTCGAAGTCCGGTAGTGCAATGCGACTCGATGTCGGAAAATAGATATAACCAGATGCCCTCTAGTGACTAAACCCTCGTGTAAGAGTAAGTTTAGGTCGTTGTAGCAATTTAAGCTGTTATCGGTTGAATTAGAACTGTCGTGCTTCGTGAAAAATGCTCGCCAAATTGTGTGCCATTCTCCGATACAATTTTATGTAGCAACTGTAGAATTTCAAATGCAATAAAGTGATGAAATGAAAAATAACTAGCTCGGAGTTTATTTAATACCTTAGAGTAGAAATCTAAAGAGATAAGCATAGGTTGACAACAGTTGCTTGTCTACTAAATGAGTAACTGACTGAGTTCTTCAGACTCTATTATGCATTCGCTTTACTGAAGCCTGATGTATTAGCTTATCGTTATAAAAATCGGATTAGAAATACGAAAATTGCCGAACGAAAACAGGCTCATTCTAGAGCAATAATCGTAAATGTTTTAATACCACTTTAATGTTAGTTATAAAGGCTTCTGTTTTATACCGTGCAATTGGAAGAACAGTATAATGTATACTGAAGAGATTAGACTAAATTTCCCTCAAACAGGAGCAGTTGCAACACCATTACTGAACAATGTCTGTTGTATTCCATAGTCCATAGTCCATTTCTTTCTTCATACGATTCTTTCCTAATTATTATCGATTCTAATATTGCAGTAGGGATATATTGTATTATCTGCATTTTAAATGTTCCCATGCGTATTTATAATTTTTCAATTGCTAAATACATTTTCAGCTGCATTAATAAAGAATTAGCCAAAGCTATGGATAATATTTCTAATTTCATGTACTTGACACAAAAGTTCCCTAAAAATAGTGATTCAAAAACAAGTTTGAAGGATTATTGAATTAATTGCAGACAGCAGATTGACAAATATTCATAAATCTTACTTACCTGTTTCGGGACATTTGAGTAGCGTTTCACTAATCACACTGTCATCTCCTTCAGAAGGTTTCTAAAGACTGTCTTTAGAAAGCTGAAACGTCAATGAAATTTATCTATGCGACAACACCCGGAAGACTTCAACGCAGAAAACGAAGGACGTGAAAACCTGCACTTTCATCAGTAAGTTTTAGAGGTATCAACACAAATGGAATCTTAATATGCTAATCGATTGTTGTTGGACGATCAAGAAGAATGCTCCACTGGTGAAATATGGCAGAAAATGTAATTTCACTTAAAAATATCGAAAGTATTAAAATGTTTGAAATGATAAATAAACCTAATAACGGGGAAAAAAACAGTATCACATTAGAATTCAAAAGAAAACTATCAAAGTATTATTTTTCGCTAATAAGTCGCTAACAAGCTTGTATAAGTCAGAAAAAAATGTTTCTTTTCTGTCTCTCTCTCTACTATTAGTATTTTTTAGATATTAAAAAGACATCAGAAGCTTTTTAATTCTTTTTGTTTCTTTCGTCTATCAGAAGCTCTGAATGATAAAGTATTTTTAGGATAGTACTGAAATATATGCAGGTCACTCATTTTTTGAATGTTTTTTCAAACTTGTCAAACTTAGATTCCAAACTTTTCACCAACTTTCCACTCTTCGTTATTGGCTATATTAAAATCAAATAAGGTATTTTGTGATATTCTTGTTTTTTATCATTCCTATTAAAATTACACAGATCAAGCGCATAAATTACAGGCTGCAACTTTTTTGTTTTCCCTAATAGCATATATCACCAACATTTTTTTCAAGGAATCATTGCTTTATGTTTATTTCAATACTTTCTGAAACTAATCACATGATTAAAACTATAAACCTGTAACAATTTTGGCCTTCGCTGTTATCTGGCTAAATATTCAATTCCTGATATTGTTTGATTTTTGCAATTCTAAAAACTTCCACCGACTAGTAGCCATTTAATTTAATCTGTTCATGACAGAGCAGTACTTCTCGTTGTTTCCTATATCATAAATAGTAAGATTTCAACTTAAATATTAATTCAAATGCGACTACAAAATAGTCAAAACTGCAAGTCAAAGCAATCAACACAGAATGTTGTCTTGAAGTACGGAAACTTCATCATTATCTTTTTAATTTTCGATTAGTGTTTTATTTCTTAAATTTGAAAAACGTAATACATATTAAATTTTTAATTGAAGGTGTCCTGATACTGATCTTGTGTAACAATATTAGAGAAACATTTTAGGATGGTTGTTATGTCTTCTATATTTATTCTTAATTACCTACTGTAACTTCTCTTTTTTGAAAGCAGTGTTGCTATCCAAGATTTAGAAATGCTTAGTGTGTTTAAAAACTTTATCTTGCAGACTTTTTACATCACCAATATTTAAGTCAATAAAATCTTGAATATTTTCTTGTTGTCTCTGTAGCTATAGTAACTTGTTTTCTGTCTTTTTTTACAAAATATGAAATAAAGTTCCATTAGAGTGCATGATACTCTAGCCCCAATCAATCGTTTCTGAACACACTACATATTTCTTTACAAACGTCAACTATTTTTCGTGTAGTGATTTTTGTTTTTATTGTCTCCTTATGCTTAGCGCTGCCATTTAAGTCGTTATCTAAATATTTATGTTTTAGGTTGGCTTAATAATTAAATATACCGACATAATAATTTTAAACTGGTACTAGATCTAAGAATAAAGTCTTGTTAGCAAGTGTTGTGATTAATCTTCTGCTTTTTTGAATTGCACTTTTGATATATTATTGAGTTGGTCTTTAACAATAACTGCAGAAAAGGTCATCTTGTGTCATCTAAAAGTTAAAAAGTTTCTAAAATTATTAACTGCTTCTAAAGCTTTCTTTATACCTTAGAAAATGTTTAAACTTTAAGTTACCGGAAAAGAGAGTAATAGTAACTTACCTTCCATTATCTCCATCAAACAGTTTTCGAACGAAAACTGTAACATTACTACAAAACTGCTTATTCTCAATTTTTAAATTTTTAATAATAAATTTTTAAAACATATTTGTGTGTTAAATTTCAAATTAAATAAGCATATAAATTTGAACGGCAATTACAAACTTAAATAGAATGCATCTAATATTAATAATAATTAATTATAATATATATTTTACATATAAATATATATTATGGTCAAGTGTACAGAACTACTACAATTAACATATCACTCACTAATTAAAGCTTTCACAAAGAGCAACGCAGATGAAAACGAAATACCTTTAGACGTAAATGTACCAAGGAGTACAATGTTTACGCACCATTATACAAGGCTCAACGAACATACTGTGTTGGAATTGTATTCAACAATTAACAATTCTGAATCAACAACAATACAAACAACATGAATACGAAGTGTCTCGCATATTCGGGGTGATCGTGGTTAGACGCAGGATTATAGGGATTGCATTAATTGGGGTAATAAAGATTAAAATTTCTCTTCCTTTGGCTTCTGATAACTTTCAAGGGAAGACTGTAATTTGAGCTTGCGTTAGGTGGCGGTTTCTGTGAATAACGAACGCGTAATTGGCTATTGAAAAGTAAAATTAATGATTGCAGATAACACTAGCTACCACATAGCTTTAATTATTGTTTTCGCTTTATCGTCATAACAGTAATTTTAGCATAAAATTATATACATATAAGTTTTTTAGACATGCATCAGTAAAAAATAATAATGTCAGCCATCGTTTGGAAAAAGAAAAATAGACAAACGTACATATTTGTATGATACTGTAAAAAGGTCTTTCAGGTATTCAAGCATCTATCCTTACGACGACCTAGATATCTATTGTGATTACGCATTTCCGTTAGTATCTTGTCAATTCAATGTTGATTTAGATGCTGTGATTTAGATTGATTTAGATGCTGTGACTAATCTCTAGCTTTGTACATCTTTTTGATATTGTTTCTTAAAGGGAAATAATGAGTACGAAGGTTCATAAATATCCTCAACTCTGGCTTTCTAAAATTAATTGACTTTGACTTATTTGGGGAGAAATTCATAAATTCATTTGATCCGGCAATAGACTTTTAAGTTGTAACAAGATCATCTGACGTAGAATTTTCTCTAGAATTGGACTGCCCTGGAATCCAAACTAAAGACATCCTCTTATTTGTGGCCAGCTGCGTAACATTAACTCAACATTTCTAGACCAATTCAGATTTATCAGTGTCTTTGGAGCAGCCTGATTTTCAGTAGCGATATATGTAGATATGTGCTCTTTTTTCGGAACGATTAGTGGAGATAATCCTAAGGCTTTTGAGATGTTGATGTTCAGACTGTAAACTTCAAATTTCACCTCTTTATCCGCAATGGATCCGTCTATATCCTAACAAGCTCTTCAGGAATTTTGGACGACCGAAGCCCCATTCCTCACAGCAGCCTGTATGATCGTTTATGTCTTAATTTCTAGAGGTCTATTGTTTAGTTAGGCCGTATTTTTTAAAACAGTACGTCTATCGTAATTGGTGTATGCTGAGGGCAGCACTTCTCCTGACTAACACAAGTAGAGGTGGTAGCGCCAACAGCCTTCTATATCGAGGCAGTAGAAGAAGTGCGCATAAGTACTGCAATGTTCCACAATTTCAGTTCCTGCAGCTTGATTTTGTGCGACTTTTCGACGATTTTCAGCATTTTCAGCATTTGCTCGCTGTCTGTATCACCATTCGGTATAACCATTACATAATTTCTTATTAAATTTGCCAGATTTTTGCAAACTTCCTCTTGTATATCCAGCTGTTGTGGCTTTTTTAAATACTCTATTTAGGAGAGTGTTTCAGTTATGGTCCCCAACTTATAGTCAAAAATTAGTCACAGATATTTGGCTTCACTAAAGTAAATTAAATGCCCTGCGTTTATAGCCTTGGACTCTAACCAGTAACGCCTTACTCGTTTCACCGTCTGCCCAGAGTTCAAAGCAGATGCAGCATAATGTATCCCCTCCTTGCACTTACTAATCAGCCATAGACGATTACATCTAGATTTATTAAAATGCTTATATCATTAGCGAAAAATCTAACTCTTGCAGACAAAAATTCATATAGATGCAAGGAAGTTTCTTGATAATTTTAACTATAATTTTTTTAATATAAAACTAGACTAGTAAATAAATAATTTGGCTACATAGTAAACGGAATATTCACGTTTTGACCCTTTTTAAGTAGTTTAGAAAATTATACATTCCATCTATATCAAATCAGCCTTCACTTCACTTGAATCTGAAGTCTTTTTATAGGTCACATTTCACGAGTGTGATAAAACTAGCTTTGGATGCACTCGAAAATCGTAATTCTCGTTCTAGAGGATTCCTCTCACGGATCTCGCCACTTTTGCATAACATCGTGACATTGAGTGCTTTCACGAAAGATTAGATTTGTTTCTATTTTACGAATTTTACGATTGATTATCCTAAACTAACAGATAGATTCTATACGCTGGCCATTAAGGAAACTAACCAATACAAACTAGAATTAAATCTAAATCTGAGGATAACCTTCTACTTCTGTACATACATATGTCACACACAACTAAGGTTGATATGAAATATTCATGTTGTCGACCGTTAACATGAATATTCTCAACCCTTCATTCTATTTAATATGAATTGCTTCGCAATATAATAGCAATTTACGATACTGACTGAAATTATACAAAACATAAAGCGAAAGTTATATAGGAAAAAGGGTATTTACCCCAAAGTCACTGATACTAAATGGATGCCCTGAATATAAATGGAACATTCAGCACTACAGTCCTCTTGCGCTCCACCGCACTGAGAAGGGAATTACAAACTCACTTATTGCTGATATGGAATGTGCCGCTGACAGCATGCGGCACAATAAAGAGACGAAATTACGATTTTAAAAGCCCTAAGTGTCGTTGGCTGTGTTATGGAAACAGGCCTGGTTGATGAGTATCAAGCGAAACTGTTCGTGACATTTCTAATGCACTTGATATTCATAATTTCCGAATCGATAAGAGCGATTTAAATAGTCACAAATGATTAACTAGCTGTCTAAATAGCAGTATATTTGCTGCTTGTTTTTGAAACATTTATTTATCAAAATCTTCATTAATATTTCAAATCTGTTGTGATTGTGAGCCTCTAAAGAAAAAGTAAATATTTAGTAAGAATAAATCTTCGAAAATACAATTTAATGTAATTTAAAATCCTAAAAACATATCGCATCTAATGCTGCATGTGATAATCAATATCATTTTGTGTCGAAGTGGGTTTTAATAATTAATTAATTTAATAAATCCAAATTTGGTGCTCTTGTAACCGTTGGCTGAAATTTAATAAATACTTGTTTGATAATTATTATGTTCACTAATAACAATACTGACTGATTTCAGTTCCTTCATACTTCCCGAGATCGATAAATTTAATTGCTTTTGTAGAGATAATCCTTCATTTCTATTTAGCTTTAGAAATGCAACATAATCGGTGTCCTAATGTTGTTATAAAACATTCTCTTCCGCAAATCTTTAGTTGATTTACATATTTTTTACAGTTTTTGAAAATTAGCTCTTGTTTGTGATGAGTTGGATTTTGTAACATGTTCTGTATAGTCGCTGGTCAGAATATTAGCGCTACCGTAATAATCTTGAAATTTTCGTTATTTCAAGTAGGTAATATAATATACGAAAAACAGACGTGCTCTTTAAGGGGTTTCTACCTGCTACCGACTGTTTACCACACTCCTTACTTACGCGTAGACTTCATCGACATATAATAAAAATAGCGGTAGAAAACCGTAGAAATTCTACCTGAAGGAGGACACAAATTATCAACGTGACCAGTTCGACGAATCAAGAATAGAGGCGGTAACAGAGAGGGCTCAGTTCGTAGGACAACGAAGATTAGAACGTTACAGTGAAGCCTGTGTGGTGAAAACTGTTAAACATCCACCGTCTATCATGGCCTGGTCCTGTATCACGTCAAAAGGTCCGGAACTCCTATATTTTTGTGAGGGTACAATGGAGCAAAATCAACATAAACACGTGTCGGAGAATGTACTGCTCCATATTTACACGAGCTGGACTCAAATGAAGGTTCCTGTACCTTCATGCATGAGCCTGTGAATTTGTCAGTGCTTCCATGGCCAGGAAATTCTCCGGACTGAAACGCCATCGAAAATGTATGGAGTGTATTAAAATCGTTTGTGTATGCAAGGAAAAATACGACCATACAAGAATTGAGGGCCAATATTCAAGACGTGTAGCAAAATTATCAAAAAATTCCGGCGACCATGAAAGCCTGTGTTGAAACTACGCCGAAAGAGAATAAAAGCAGCGATAAGAGCATAGGGAGGCAATACTAAATTTTAGTAAACCATTACTTTTATATCATTTAAGAATAATTTTTTTTTCATTAAATGCTTTCTTTGGTATATAACAGAAATCGTTATAACTGCAGGTGACGCTAATATTCTAGCCAGGGACTATAAGCATGTTATGTTGTTGCTTCTTTGTTTATTGATTACTTCTTTAACTGTGGTAAGCAGTCGCTTTCTCACTTCAGTTTTATCTTGTAAAATAAAAATATTGATGCTGTTAATAATGTAAAATCTTTTCGACTCAAACAGTCAACGGTTAATCGAACAACCTTTAAGATAGTTAATAATTTTTTAACTAATAACGAATTTTAAATTGTCATTCTTATATGTGATTCTTATCCCATTCAACAGATACAATATCTTTTTCTGAAGACAAACGAAAAATACCTAAATTTGTGTTACCAACTCTAAAGCATTTTTGCGCAGTAAATCAATCGTTAACATTTTTATTTGGTCCTAATCCATTCATCAGTAGATACACTAAATTTTTGTACTTCACATATTATTTTCTTCATAATATTCTGCAACTTTCCCACCACCCCCACCATTATCTTTTACAATGATAAAATTCCATCATTAACGTCCTCACATCACAGATAATTGAATACTTTTGCCCTCACACTCTTGTCTAAATTATGTAAATTTTCTTTAAGTAATTATATATATTTATTAAAAATTGTAGCCTTAAAATCTAGATGAGATTTTAAGTCCAAAGTTAGGAGCTTCAGAAGCTATAATATTGTTTGGCCATTAGCTCTGGGCCTTTCAAAAAGCCCTTTAGCTTGTTTAGAGGGCCAAGGTATGAATCCATGTATACCTACCTCCCTATGTACATACATCTATAACAACTGACTCTTTACAAGATAAAGCCTTAACGCAGAAATTGCACAATTCTTTAATCAACGGCAAGTATTACATTACCTGTATTAATTATACAAATTATGAAATAGACGTTGATTAAACACTACACACTGATAAAAATGCTTATACGGTACAACTTTTCCTTTTACTTAAACGGGCGATAGCTTATAAACATGAAATTTTCTTTCTCTCTTCTCTTTTGTACTCGCAAAATATCATTTTGCAGTTGCCGCATTTATCTACGCGAAATTGACTTTTACGCACTAGTGCGGGAAGGAAAAAGCGAATGAAATGAATGAATAATTTCTACAATATTAAAATCTATATAAATATCGTAGATACCAGTATTCTACAATTCTAGTTAAGTATTCTTTCAGTCGTTTAAAGTGTGATTGAAATTAAAATGTAACATCCCATTTTTGATTCCCCCTAAATCAACTAAAACTAGAACTTTTAGTGCCACGTCTAGAGAATTTACATACAATTTACATTGGTAATAAATGTGGAAATTCTAAACCATGTAGTACTATTAGTAATAGAGAACCCAAAGAAATCTTTCAAGAAACTCTAAATAGTGACTATTGCCGATTTCTTTTTGTTATAATATCCTGCACTCATTCAGAAGCTACCCATACGCGAGAGACACTAAAAATATGGAACCAGCTGGACAGACTGGACTGTACCATACCATACTATGTAGTAAGAGGAATATAAGAGATTTTTCCCAAATCTCTAATACATATTCTGATCTCGCTTTGCTTGGTAATCCTCCAAACTTAAGGCCACCTGACTATTTTCTGTGGGATTATCTAAAAGAGAAAGTACATATATACAGTGTGGTCATAAAGTTTGGAACCAAGCTTATAACCGCATTATTTTACATTTTTAGGAAAAACGCTCGGACAAGTAAATTTTCCTTTTTAAAACGCCACCTTTTGACATACAATTTTTTTCTATGACGTCATTGGTTTTTAGAGTGAGGACGTCATCAACCATTTTTTTAAATGGTAACCATATTATTTTTTTATCGTTTTTGGTAGATCTTTATATCCTCCAAATAGTGATATAAAACAATTGGTATGTTGCATCACATTTTTTAAAAATAATATAAATTTAGAAAAAAAATAAGAAAATTTTATATTTGTACAAAATTAAAATTAAATTAAAAAAAATACATCTGAACTTAAATTTATTGCAACAGTTAACGCAAATTTTCAAAATGGACCCCACCAACCAACTGACACTGTCCCAGCCGAGTGTACACACTTCGTATACCTCGTATACTCAATTATGTCTGGGGATATTTGTGTAATTTCTACGCGAATTCTTTGTTTTAAATCTTCTAAAATACACTTTCAAGTTCAAATATCCCCACAAAAAAAGTCTAACGGAGTCAGGTCAGGAGAACGAGGTGGCCATTCTATGGCGCCTCTCCGTCCAATCCATTTATTAGGAAATATTTCGTCAAGATAGTGGCGAACTTATAAAACGTCTTAAGGATCCAACTGCTACTGATGAGCTGCTCAACCTAAGAAATACTTTGTCAGCTCTTCAGACAGCCTGCATCTATGATGATACATACAAACCCACACTCATACACTATAAGAAGGCATACGAAGACGCTATAAAGTCTAATAAGCGCTCTCAATACAATAGGAAACTACGCCAATCATCCAACATAAACAAAGACATGTGGCGCATTATAAACAGTCACATGGGAAAAAATACAACACACACTATACCTGACAACGAAGACCTGCACCAGCTTGCGAATCAGTTCAATGCCTTATTTACCAGCCATCAAACTGCAATTACTGCCAGCAACGATAATATAAACATACACAACAACTCCGCTTCCTTTTACTTGCTGCCAACATGTCAGGAAGAGCTTATGTGTACAATTCTTACACTGAGAAACTCTAGATCTGCCGGTATTGACAACATTCCCACGACCTTTCTAAAGAAAAACATAGATTGCTACATTGAACCTCTTTGTAACATAATAAATTACTCATTCACAACAGGTATTTTCCCGGACCCACTAAAACATGCTGTTGTAGTTCCTATCTACAAGAAAGGCTGTTCAAACGATCTCAACAATTATCGACCTATTAGCCTTTTAACCGGATTCTCCAAAATCTTTGAAAAGATTGTATATAACCGCCTTTATGATTTCATCACTAAACACAATATTATCAACCCCTCCGAACATGGTTTCTTGAAGAGGAAAAATATTGACACCGCTCTTTATGATTTCATACAGCCCACTCTAGCAATCCTAGAAGACAGAAAGATACCATGCGGTTTTCTATTAGACTTAAAAAAGGCCTTCGATAGTATCGAACATAATAGATTAATCGAAAAACTCGATCGCTACGGCATTAGAGGAACCGCTAGCTCTTGGTTTCAGACCTATTTAACAAACAGGACTCAAACTGTTCAGTTGCGGCATCAAACCAGTGTAATTTCCTCCAACGTGCTGCACATCATCAGAGGCGTCCCCCAGGGCAGCATTTTGGGCCCTTTATTATTTTTACTTTATTTTAATGATATTTATAGTATCAAGTGTTCGAATATCAACTTTTTTATTATGAATTATGCTGACGATACAACCTTTATTGTTGATGGTGACACTATAGATGCGGTCACCGTGAGATGCGCCAAAGTGCTGCAAAATATCGAGAATTGGCTGAGTGACAATAGTTTACTAATAAATCACAATAAAACACT
Source organism: Holotrichia oblita (assembly GCA_023690525.1). NCBI lineage: Eukaryota > Metazoa > Arthropoda > Insecta > Coleoptera > Scarabaeidae > Holotrichia > Holotrichia oblita. The sequence continues at coordinate 31,630,862 of CM043017.1, read as the reverse complement.
AGCTATATTCTTCAAATCCGGTCCCCAATGTTACCCGGACTCTGTATACATAAACAGTCGTGATTATCGTGTTGTGGACTCTGTCAAACTTCTAGGTCTCACGGTTGACAGTAATCTTAAATGGAAAGAGCATATTGATGTTTTGTGCGGTAAAATAAGTTCGGTGTGTTACGCCATGAGGCAATTAAAGGACTTGGTGGATGAGCCAACGTTGAGACTGGTGTATGGGGGCTGCTGCTACTCTCACCTACGATATGGGATCGTTGTTTGGGGTGGCGGTGCCGATTTAAACCGGTTATTTATTTGCCAAAAACGGCTGCTTAGAGTAATGTATGGCCTACCGTACAACAGCACATGCCGTGGCCTCTTTAAAAGCAAAAATATATTAACGATATATGGAATTTACATATACGAGATGCTGATCTTTCACTTTAAGAACAAAAGTGCGTTTGAGGATAATCGTTCCTCCCATAATTATGGTACGCGGAACAAACTCGATTACTGCTACCCTAAACATCGGCTTACACTCACGGAAAATAATTTAGAATATACTTGCTTAAAATTTTATAACAAGTTGCCTTCAGCAATCAAAACAACTTACAATTACAATTTATTTCGCAATAAGCTATTTAAGTTACTTTGTAATATTGAACCATATTGTATCATCGATTACTTAAATGTAGTTTTGTAAGGTATCTATACCGTTTTCTTTGTTTTGACTTTTGTCTGTGTTTGTAAAACTCAGTAACAATAAAAATTGATTTATTATTATTATTATTATTATTAACCTCTACACCATAATGGGGAGGTAGCCCATCTTCTTGAAACCAAATATTTGGATAGGGTACATCACCATCCTCGTGATTTGGGAAAATAACAGCGAGCACTGGAACCAGTTTAAATCTTAAGAATTCTAAATATTGCACAGCAGTCAAATTTCCGTCAAAAAAATATGGTCCTAAAATGCGTCGTTCAATCATTCCAACCCATACGTTAACTTTTTCTCTGGGCTGAGTATGACACGCTTGAGTCCAATGCAATTATGGCGATGAACAGATCCATTTAGACGTAGCTTCATCAGAGAAGACGATGTTTTTCTAGAAATTTGAATTTTGGTCACAACGTAACATTACGTCTTCACAGAACTGCAGTCGATGATCTTCGTCATCCTCATGTAATTCCTGTACAAGTTGAACTTTGTAAGGATGATAGTGTTCTTTTTTAAATAAGTTGACGACATATGAGTGAGCCACATGATTGGCTAACGCAAGTTGTCTGGTGGAAACATGATGCCTTTCTTCTGCTTCTACAGCCACATTTAATTTCACATCTTCTCCTATTTGAGGTCTACCTTGCCGTGGTCGATTTTTTACGGATTCAGTTTCGGTAAACTTTTCAACTAGTTTTATCACCGTAGACCTGGCAATTGGAGGTCTACCAGGATGTTCATGGTTAAACAATTCGCATGCTTCTGCATGCGTTCTTTGTCTGTCCTCATACCCAACCATAATTAAAATTTCGATTTTTTCTCGCTCAGTTAAATGTGCCATTTTTTATATTAGCGAAAATGAACAATTTTTACGCAATGTCTAACAAATTTAACGTCAAAAATAGAAGTAAAAAATTCAACAATGTTGTCGCCAGAGAAACAATTTCAAAATATTAGTGTTCTGCATAATTTGTATAAAAAGAAGAAAGAATGTCATAAAGAAATATCTTGCAAAAAAGTGCGTATTTTTGTTTTTGTACATTTTTTGCATAGTAACATGAGTACATGTGCTTTTTACGATCCGCTTTGTTTGTTGGTTGTTTTTTCTGTTGTTTTGAACTGGAGCGAATAACGCAGATTACTATTGATCGCAAAGCATTTACACTCGGCTGGGACAGTGCCAGTTGGTTGATGGGGTCCATTTTGAAAATTTACGTTAACTGTTACAATAAATTTAACTTCAGATGTATTTTTTTAATATAATTTTAATTTTGTACAAAAATAAAATTTTCTTATTTTTTTCTAAATTTATATTATTTAAAAAAAATTGTGATGCAACATACCAATTGTTTTATATCACTATTTGGAGGATATAAAGATCTACCAAAAACGATAAAAAAATAATATGGTTACCATTTAAAAAAATGGTTGATGACGTCATCACTCTAAAAACCAATGACGTAATAGAAAAAAATTGTATGTCAAAAGATGGCGTTTTAAAAAAGAAAATTTACCTGTCCGAGCGTTTTTCGTAAAAATGTAAAATAATGCGGTTATAAGCTTGGTTCCAAACTTTATGACCACACTGTATGTATTATACAAAGGCCACTTGATAACGCTACACATCTTAAGGAAATATCAAGAGATAGGATGGTTGTACATATGTTTTCGAAAACAGTTTCATATGTGCAAAGGAAAGCTGAATATATGGAACCAAATGTGCAGTGATAAACAAGCCAATGCGTATTCCGGCGTGGTCTTGAATTTTTATTTATTTAAAAATATTGGCTGTCATGAGTTTTGAGGGGACATTAGAAACACATCTATAGTTTATTCGTAGATACATAATCAAATACGAAATTAAGTTACTAAAGTGGGTCTAGTCACTTTACAAGCAGTACGTATTAGTACATTCAAACCCCATACAAAATGCATCTAAGTTTTTGTCACTTAATTTAAACTGAAATACACAGTTAGTTACGAATATAGCTGGAACTGGTTAATATAATGCCCAATTTGATAGACTGCTTTGATTACTAATGAAGCTATATCTGATTCTGTTTTGTACATTATGGAAATGATTTTAATATACTACCCTATAGATGTATAAGCGATACGTTTATTAGTTAGGGTGATACGGACGCCTATCTATGCTACGCTTTGCTAGTAGCATATTTACTTTATATTCCAAGTGTGATTTACTGATAATAGTCGGGACGCTGAATTTTGTCGCCTACCAACTAGATAAACTATTATGTTCCTTACACTTATAGCCGATGAGATTCGAAAGCATTCAATGTTCGAACATCACGTACAATTATAACAACCACAGAATGTTTATGAGCCGTTAACTAGCCTGTAATGTACAAGTTATCGCTTATGTGCATCTTAATAGCTGCGATACCCTGAAGATATACCGTTTATGATGTCTATCATTTTTATTAGTTAATTTGATTAGCTGGTGAAGTAGATATACAAGGCACGGTAACTTCTATCTGTAGTTTCAGTATCTATGCAGAAATGGTTATAATGTAATCTTTATTCCTGTTCTTATATAATTATACTTATGTATATGTATTACTATATTAAGTCAGTTATTTACATAAATTTTCTTATTCTTAAACGGGCATTACTATTGGCGACGAGATAAACAGCTGTCTGCTATTGGAAGAGGAAGAAAACAAGAATCTACTTTAAGAGGCTCCATTACTACGCTCGTAGAATTTAGAAGTGAAAATGGTTGGCCTAAATGTTAGGAACATATAAAACAATATTTCATTACAAATTACATTACAGTACATGTTACAGAGGAAGAAGGAAAAGTAAAGTAAAGAAATCTCATTTTAAAAAGAAAATTATGCCTCCAATAAAGGTGATGGTGAATCCATAAAAGAGCCCAGGTAGCACAGTCCGTTGGCTAAGTGTCGGCGATAGCTCGGGCCAACGTAACATAGTTGGCGCAAAGTCACAGTCTACAAACGATAAATATCCAACATTAGTTAAATATCGGCAAAATACGTTGGTTCAACTTATTATTGCAACGTTCCATGTTCGTTGGCTTTTGATCGTTTTGTTGGCTGAATGTCGCATAAAAGTTTTCAGACGACAATCGAAGCGAGGGCGGAGTCAAAGCTGATCCCGTGGCTTAATGGTTAGAGTTCTTATGTAACATTCACGAGGTGCCCCGTTCAAATCTTACCATGTGACGTTTTTTTTTTCCTTTTTAAAAGGCACTATTTGTTTTATATTCATTTTTATCTCAAAAATCATGAACTTACAAAATATTATTATTGGTTATATTACCCATACATTGTGAGCTATATGAGTTCAAATGTAACAAATGTAATGCGCATGCGCATCGATCCGCAATCGACATTTTGATCGAAATACAGTGAGTGTAGGTGCACCGCCATATGCAAGCTTGTGTTGTTGATTCGATTTTATTCGTTTTATTGTGGTTTTATTAGCCCAGCTGTTAGTCATGAGAGAGAGTTATATAGATAAGAGTTACCGTCTACATTGTACAATAGCCCCTATTGTGAAAGATGTTATAAGAACAATGGACGGGTAAGTATTTTACATAGACATAGGTAATATAATATGTACTGATAATGTATTTTTCATATATGCCGTGATTGAAAGTTGTGAGCTACCTGGTGACTAAGAAAGCATTGGATATACCAGTAACCTGAAAGATATGTCAGATTTCGATAACGGAACACTTATTTGTATCTTGTATACTAATGCCAGCCATCCTTACTGCTGATTGTAAGTATGTTGATAATTGCCATGGTTTCTTTCTTACAAAATATATTTACAGATGCTTCATCTTCTATTTCCGAGGTTAGGCCAGAGTTGCGTATGATATCCTAATTACACATAATCATTTGTGACAACTGATCGTAAGCTATAATTGCCTTTTTTAATTTTTCACAAACTTATACTAGAGCTTTAATAATAAATTCTTCTATAGTTACGCATGAAGTTTAAAAGTTTTTTTTACAGTATATACGTAATGTCTGTTTTTTATTTATGCATTGGTATTTACAGGTATACTCGTGTTAGCTGAGTTGAATAAGTTGAACCGTGCTGGTTGTATTGAAGACTATTTAAAGATAATATTGAGAGACTTAAAAGCTATAAAATTCCAGATAAAAATTATCGAAGCAAGCCTTTGATAAAACAAACATCTTCTAAGCGATTATAGGTAAGATTTAATTTTTGTACGTTATTTTCTATTTAATTAAAATTTTATATTAAACATAATATTTAGATGCTGTCTCAAAATTTGTCTGCGATATTTAAATGAAAAGGGCTAGTTATGAGGCGAAAGTTAAAGAATAACCGTAGTCAAAATTCTTAAATCAAAAAAAAAAATTTCCAAAAAGTGGTACGTAATCACACTGTAAATAGCCATATATATACATAGCAAACCCCACAACTTCATTTCAAGATCTGTAATGGAATGAAATATACAAAGTGTCCAAAGTAAAATGTTCACAAGCTATGAAGTTGATTACTTAACAAGTTAGTAATACTTTTTACTCTGAATGATAGAAAAACAGAAAAAAAGCGTTCACATTGTATTTTTTAATGGAATACTGTATATTTTTAAAGAAACCAATAGTTTGAACAAAATATTTATTACTTACTACTGTGAAATTAAAAAGAAGCAAGTAAAAAGTGATAATTGTGCAAATGTGCAAGTGGACAATGATCAAATATTGTAGAATAAATAATCACATACAGGTTTTCCTAGTTATGTACTTGCCAAATGAATCATTCTTTGTGATTATTGATTCATCCTTAATAATTATTGCTGTGCGAGTGCCATTTATTTACTCTTCTCGTAAAATGTAATATGCTGCAAGTATATCTGATTTGTAGAAAAAATTAGATATACTTCGCCATTGTTAATTTAACCAACTTCATAGCTTTAATAATAAGTTTGCAATGGTAAACACGTTACCATAACTTTGGACATGGTGTATACTTCTAATACTTTACGTAAACTAAAGATAGATACATACATATGTTAATACTTTTTTATTTGTTCACAGTTCGAGATGAAGGTAAAGCTGAGCGTAATTTGGAAAAGGCTATTGTTGATCGTACATCTTTGACTACTGCTGCTGATAAAAATTAGGAATCAGCTGAGCATCTCCGCGATTAGGTCAGTGTTTTATAATGTTTTAATATTTTTAGTTCAATAAGATATTTCAGTTATTATATACCATAACATGTAAAGAGATAATAAATTTTGTTCTGTAATAAGATATATCACATCTTATTTTTTTATTTATCTTGAATTTTAGTTTCACTAATAAATAAAATATCGTAATTACTTTCTTTATTTATTGTATGTGCAGATCATGTATGGTGTTATATGGATATATGATTCGATGTTAACTATTGTTAACAACATAAACATAAAAAAACATAAAATTTGTAGTAAGTTTTCCTTATATATTGTCACATGAAATAAAACATCTACGATATATGTCCTGATTACAGGCAGATCATATCGAGATATACTATGTTACACAATTATGAGCATGTTTGTCTTGAACGCTGAGTATTTCATCATAAGCGTTGATTTTATAACAGTTTTCAAATTATGACTTGTATATGTTCTTAACTATTATCAACATCTTGCATACATAGATATGTAAAATTCAAACAGAAGTTTTCTATTAAATTATCTATGATCTAATTGTAATTTGGTAGTTTATATCTTAAATCACGTTTATTTCATATGAAAATATATTATATACAGATAATTAACTCGAATTTTGAGTTGGTATAATATCGCTGTAATTTATTCAGCAAACTAATTAACATCGGATCAGTGTACCTATGTACCATCATATATGTTTTGCATCTTGTATGTTTTATCGTATAGATATCACATACAAGATTAATACCCAATATCACTTCCCGTAGTTACTCCTATGTATCCTTTCGATAAGACGCCAACGTCAGGTGCCGACGTTTCACCAACAGAATGGGTAGGTATTGAAAGTTTATCCTACGCCAATGTCGCCTAAAGATATAAAACCAACGTTGTAAAATGTTCACACTTTCACATACTGCCAACATTGTTGGCCAACGCGTGCCCAATGTAACTCGGACAATCAGCCAACGTTACACCAACGTTGTGTGCTACCTGGGAGTATTACGTGCTTTTGACAATTAAATCAATTGTGTGTAAATTGTAAAACCATTCAATCAAAATTCTCAACGATGAAATCTGTGGCATGCAGCTACTTCGGAGGGAGTATATGAAGAAGAACATTTTCCGTTTTGGATCAAATTGTTGAAGTTGCATTAAGAAGTGAAGCTTCTTTAAAAGTTCAAAGCGGACAAGATTGCTTAAAAACATGAATTTTCCTTCAAAACTTGGGAATTCATATATGAATTGCAATGGAACACAGTAAAAGAGAAACCAGTTGTAGTTTTCTTTTACTATACTTTTAAATATGTTAAGTGCAATGATAGTTAGCAATTATCGCTGTCCATCTTGCCCAATTTCTTGATGGGATACCACCTCCAGATGATCAGAAAAAAAAATCAGGTCTTCATAAAGCTTTAGCTTTAGTGGCTGAAAAAGTAACGAACTTTTTTGATTGTCTTAGTTTTAGTATATAGTGTTCAATCCTCCCCTATTGAAGAGGTTACATCCTGTACATACGTCATCATCGCAAGCATTGTTATTTTCACATCTCTCACTCGCACACTGCCGAATACTCACATCAGTATAACCGTAATTATTTGGGTCAGAACTTTGAACATTAGCAGACAGTCTCAAGATAATTTGGACTCAAAAATACAAGCCCATACTGTCTTTAATATTGCTTAACTGTCTATAGGGTCACATACATATGTGCACACCAGACTATAGCCGACTTACACATTTTTGAACTCAGTTCAAATGGCGTGTATTTCTGTCTGAACTTTTGCACTAAGCCACTGAGATCCTACATCTAGCATGCAAGTGGTTCACTCCTGTATCTGGTTTTTATCTGTTCTTATACTGGGTCTGTAGTATCGATCTCTTTGATGGCCACATTTGGCGTTTTTGAATTACCACTTCAACTTATTTATCGAATTTAAATCTTGATGTTAGATGGTACTTTAGCTTTACCATCTTTCCTTTTCCTTGCATTTAGAAACGGTTCAGTAAATTCAGGACTGTATTACGGTCCAGTGTGATCACGCTCACTATCGATCGTCTCTTCACATGTATAATAAAAGAATTCAATCTAGTAGGGACCCAATCGCTAAAATTGAACAGATTCGAATTCATAGCATCCGATGACTAAGCGAGCCACTATATTTTTTCAAGCAAAGATTTTTCTCCGCTTCACTTTTTTTTTACTTTGACCATAATACTACTGAGACGCCACTCTACATTAAAACTGATATTAAACCATATTGCTTTCCTCTTAGAATGATTACTAAATTATCTGCGTTGCGTTATAACTCAAAGCTACCGCTTGTTAACGTATAGTAACCCATAGTAAGGATGAAGGTATCAATCCTTTCAGAGCTGCAATTATTGTCTTAGAGGTCTCTATGTGTGTAATTATGGTTTTGCTATTGCGAATTGGCTCTACGATCCAAGTTTTGCTATAGACTTCGTTTAGTAATAAATGTTATTGCAGAAGCGTGAACTGATATCAGTCGAATTGAATCAAATTATTCACCTTATAAAAGAAAAAAAGGAGTCTTATTTATAGCGGTAACTTTGTCTTTTAATTTATATTTTTACGACCCTATATATAAAAGGTTTCCTAGTTTAAATGAAACATAAATCAACATTGAAAGCTTATGTCGATACTTGTAGCCAGAGTATAAATAAATGTTATTACTTTACACAATTTGTAGCAGACGTAACTAGATTTATAACCGCGCGACTCGCGAATAATAAAATATGTACTGTTATTGATGATATACAGCAACACAATGTTTGCTTACCAGTAATATAAACTTTTGTAAAATGCAATTAACACGATTCGCGCTGTGTAATAAAATTACTTAATCAATCACCAAAAATTAATCAAGACTTACGTAGTTTACAATGCTTCTCACGCCTGCCGGAAAGGTGTCTATAGGGATCCAATTAGTTTATTTGAATAAAGCAATTTATTTCACCTAAGGTGCGTACACAGCCCTACCTATAATTAGAGATACAATAATATAACAATGTATTAAATTGAATACATTTTACATCTACCTATATATTATGGCCGTTATATTTGTCCATAATAACAATACTGACTAATTATGAGCAGTTGTTAAGGAAATAGTAATTATCTTGTTTCAAATTATTTCAAAATATTATTATATGTGTGTTTGATGTATACTGCTATGTTTTCTTTTATACTAGTACTGGTATAGGTCACCTGTAACGTTATCGTCAGAAACTTTCTATTTTATCGAAGTAAATTGGAATTGGTTTATCAGATTTTATGCTGAAAGCCAAGGAAATGAAAAAGATATGCGATAAAGTTTCAGATAAATTCAGCTCCACTTATAGAAAGAAACATATAGTACATTGAGCTAAAAGTGTAACGTTGAAGGCGACTAGTATGTGTGTATGTACATACATTTAACAATCTTATCGGAGTGGTAAACATTCTAATATTTAAGGATGTTTCACATGAAAACAACTCACTAATTGATTAGTTTTAACCAAAATTACTTTACAAATAAATTAGTCAAATTCGATTCATCATTGTGTTAAAGCTTTTACTGCTGACTGAAAGTGAAAAGTTGTTTTGTTATCCAAGATATTTTAACTGTCTAAAAATTCAAAATGTCAGCAATAATATTTAATTTATGTTTATATTGTTTTAAGTGTAGGCGTTAGGAATACGCTAGTTGTTGACACGAATGATTAGGATTGTGTTACATGGATATACAACCCTCTTTGAAATATTTACATAACTAAATTTTAACTAAAGCCCGTGATTTGTCAATCAAAATTAGTTTATTACGAGTGCTCTACGCGATGATATTTTGGGTTTTAACTTTTGTCCAAATGGTCAATCACACATAATTACCCGATCATATGGTACGAATTTCGAGCAATTGGAAAAAAATGTCTCAACTTTCATTAATCTAACTCTGCTGTTTTTTATTATTTTAAATATCGTATATCTGATTATGGAGTGAGAATACTTTAGGAGTCGGTCCTGGGGCCGACATGATGGGAGCCCTATACGATGGCGTACTTAACTTGGATCTCACTGCGTATACCTTGGCTATAGGCTTTGCGAATGATCTGGTACTGTTAGTTGCTGCAAGAGCCACGTTTTGGAAGAAATAAATAGTTGGATGAAAGAACACAAATTACCCGTTGCACCTGAAATAACAAAATTCGTAGTAATAGGAGGCGGCAGGAATAAAGAACACCTAACATTTAACGTGGAACGAGTGAGAATTGCTCCGTGAAATCCATTAAGTGTCTGGGTATTTTCTTCGACGATAAAAGATGTTTTGGACTCTATATTGAGATGATAACAAAAAAGCAGAAATCAAGCTGACCGACCGAGCCAGAGTAGTACCTAAAATGGTGATAGTATACAGCATATTACTGTACAAAATCCCGAAGTGGATGAACATGCTAAATATGCGGCAATGTAAGAACATGATGAAGTCCAAATGCAGGCTTTGCTACATGTAGTATCATAATACCGGACTACATACTTGAGAATCAAATAAAGGGGCATACATCTATCTGCATAAGTATGCCGGAAGCAAAGCTCGGACGGAGACTAGAGGTATCGCTCTGGGTGCTTGTCAGAGTAAACGGAATGAAGTGAAGTGGTCCAAGATGTTAATTCAACATATTAAATCCTGGATAAGGTATCGACACTGCGAGTTGGACTACGACCAAGCACTCACTGGGTATGGCTGCTAAACAATTTAGAAAGAACAGCATAGATGATTGTATTTATTCTCAGGCGCAGAACACCGTGAAATACACTACATCTGAATGTTATTGGTAACAGGAGTTCAGAGATTGTGTCCATGAAATGTGTAATAGAATAACTGACATGGCGTCACAGAAGATGCTTGAATTAGTACGACATTGGAGAATGATACATGCCATGATTAAGAATATGATGATACAAAAAACAAATAGGCAAATGAGGGAGACAAAGAAACCGATAGCTGAATCTTCATTCTACTATGGCTAAGATACTCGAATCAATTGTATACGATAATGTTTATAATACTCTTAAAAATCTTATTATTTCCCAACAGCATGGTTTTGTCCGTTCTCACTCAGTTCTAACCTTGTTGAACATTTTGATTCAATACTTGTTGCTATGGACAGTTGGGTCCAGGTGGACTGTGTTTACACCGACTTCAGCAAGGCATTTGACAAAATAAATCATGCTGTATTGTTGAGTAGGCTTGCTGAGGTTGCTGTACACGGCGACCTCCATAGATGGTTTTCTTCTTACATTAGGGATAGATTACAAGCAATGTATGGATATTAATCACGTTACATAACAATTATGTCATGATATCAATGATATCATGATCAATGATCAAAGTCAGCCGTCAGATACGCTGTGTTCGTTATTTTCTTTTATTACAGGACGACCTTAATCGTTTTGCACTCGCCGCTGTCTGTATTTTAATATTGATAAATGCGGTCAGATTACCTTTACCAGAAATCTTATAATAAATACGTTTTTCAGTACCACATTAATATCCACAATCTCTCGCAACTCAGTCGAGTCAAAGATCTTGGAGTCGTCCTCGACACAAGGATCGGATATGTGGCTAACAAATGCTATAGAATCTTAGGTTTCATCTTGAGAACCTGTAATCGCTTTACGTCAATCGCAGCGTTAAGATCACTATATTTTGCATTTGTTTACTCACGCCTAAATTATACCAGCCAAGTTTAGAACCCTCAGTACAATGTACATATCAAGAGAATAGAAAATATTCAGAAAAAAATCATTAAATATATTAATCGCCGCGCTAGTACAGGTATAGCTCATGAGTCTTACCTTCAATCTTGTATATGATTGAATATGTATTCGCTATCAGAAAGACGACTGGTTAATGATGTTTTTTTGGAATTCAAACCGTAACTGAGTTAGTTGATAGCCCGTATCTACTAAATCCAATAAAATTCATGTTCCTCAGCGAATGGTACGCTTCCTTCCTCTTCTTCATATACTCTTTAGAACCACAAAATGTGCTTCTAACTCTACCATCGTGCGAATATGTTCCACTATCGATCGATTTAATATAGACTGTTTTGCTCATAATTACCTTTATTATAAACATCATGTTCTTCATTTCGTGTGTCGGTGTGATTCCGAAAGTTGAGCTTCTGCATTATGTTTCTTTTCTATGCCTATACTTTAGGTACATGCATATGTACTTTTTTTTATTCTGAAGTATATTTACTCACACTCATTGTGATCTATTGTTGCTACATATACATTATATTTGTGTTTATAAATTATGTAATAGTAGACTCTTAACTGGAGATTTCTCTGTCTGAATCTCAAACTGGTACACCTTATGGTGTATGGTGTATGGTGTGGAGAGGTAGGGTTGCATTGCGAAGAAGGGACAGTTGCAAAAACTTGTCCCATCAATAGTCGAGCCGACCTACAGCCGGCAGGAAAAAAAATTGTCGTAATTTATATTAAAAACACGTTTTCACAGCAATAAAGAAAAATTATAAATGGATTATACAAGGTGGCGCAAAATAAACTCCTTTATTTCAGCGTGTGACTGACAGGACTGATAGTATGATGTTACTGACCTATACTGTTATCGCTGAACGGTACGTCAACATGCTTCAGCATTTTGTGATTTTTGAGCTACATAGGATTGATGTTGACCCACCAAATGTTTATCTTCAACGGGATGGGGCGACGGCGCGTACAGCGTGAATAAGTCTGGCTCTAGTGGGGGAAACATTTGACCATGTTATTTCACGTTTTAGTCAAACTCTGTGGCCAGCACGTTCGCCGGATTTAAGAGTGTCAAATTTTTTCTTGTGCGGGTATTTGAAGCAGCAGGTATTTCGCTATCGCTACGATACTCTTCACGAATTAAAAGAAAGCTTCTTAATAGACTGTTCGAAAACTTTATAAATCGTTTAAGGCAATGTATAAAATATATTTGTTTAAAATAGACTTCGTTTTTCGCCACCCTGTATATATTCCATACTATACAGCCAAAATAAGTGGATCTCTGCTGTAAAACTGTGGCTAAAATCCAGAAATGAAGACAGTAAGTCACACTTCTTACTGACTACTTTCACTAACGCTATCACATTAATAATTATGCTTATATTTTCAGAATAATAAATTCTAGCTAGACTTGAATATTTCGTGTAGGTACATGCGTTGTCAGTGGTGAGAGTGGTAGACAACTGATGTATCCTTTGTGTGGTCGAAGGCTAGTAATCGCTATTTGAAACTATATTATAAAACAAGCCGGGCACAATTGGCTGGTTAACAGCAAATAACGCACCAATTGACTCAATTAATTTAGGATCTGACGTGATATGAAATAGTTTTGCACTAACTACGGGCTTGAACATGTGTACAAAAACCATAGTCGGCAAGCATGCGATTAAAGTAAAATAAAATTAAAAATACAATCTGAATCTGTGCCAGGTTTTTGAATTAGATATGTAAAACAAGAATAAAAATATCAAATGGAGCTTGGTATGCAGGAAGGAGAGGGAAGTTATAATAAAACGACGTGTTGTGGATTTAGAAATTACACACGGTAATCACTGGAATATCGCTACCTGAAATTAAATACAGAAATAAATAGTAATGGAAGCGGTAGATGAGCACACACTATTAAATTTATTACTTGAAAAAAACGAGAAAAAAAAGTGAATCTGAAGTCTATTGTTAAATTGTTACGTTAAATTTCTGAACTAAAATATTAAATTATATTACATTAAATTAACTATTTATTGTTAAAGTTGTTACTTCACAGTATGAAAATTAGGAATAGAAAAAGTAGGTTCTAAACTACTTTGTAGGCGTACATACAAAGAAAGGTTGCAAAAAAATGTGTATTATTAACGCGACTGATGACGGATCACTTTCACTGGGGTCCGACGACGGTGGTCATCATTTCGTATCTATTTATCCTTCGTCAACATGTTTAATTATGTAAACTTTTTGTAAACGTCACGTCATATGGTTTTATATTATTCTGTAGCCCGTTTTTTTTTGACGTGCAGGGAAATTATAATCCGTTGATTTTCTGAATGTATACAACTTTTTGTCAGAGTCGAAAGCGGTCACTGTATCCCTATTGTCTACAGTTGTCATATCACAAATTAACAGTGACTCTCTTTGAATGAAATGTAAATAAAAACAATATATACATATGTATGTACTTACTTATTTCATACTCTTCTTCCTCAGATGATTTTTTCACATAATATTTGCAAATATTTTTTGCCGGAATCTTTACCAAACAAAAAAATCAATATGTATTTCATAGAAGTCTTAACGTTTTCGTTATCTGTTGGTTCTCAGTAATTGACAAAAAAAAATTCGATAAATTTGAATAACAGTCGTCATGTTTGTCTCAGAGCTGGAAGAATCAACAGCTTTCTATCGCTTACTGGTTGAATTTAAATTGTCATTTGTTTTATTCTCTTATATACTGGAGTGTAAACTCGATTTATCAGAATTAAAGTTTTGCCCAACTTCTATCTTTGTATCTTTGAAGTTAAAATACAATTTTTGCAGTAAATGCTAGTGAATATGTTGAGCTTAATATTTCCACAATGTCACTCTTTTTCCCACATTATTCAGTAAGCATGATTGACATTGGTTACTATAATGGTACATAAACAGGTTTATCAGCAGTTGAAATCTACAACTTTTACATAGGTTTTTCTTTCTAGCGCGATTATCTGCAGTGAAATATAGTTCTTATTGTTGTGTACAATAAGAAGCAGTGGATTATTGACACAGGGCTTAGCATGTTGGATGTGAGGGTCACGCAGAACCTAAAGTACCAGGGAGATGAGGCGTTTATAATGCTTGCATGCTTTTGACCTTTGGTAGCCATTATCTTCGTAGGACTCTGCACTGTAGTTAAAACAGTTTAGTCAACATATTACATTTGTAACGCTGCAAATCTATTTCTAATTTTTTTATTCTTAAAAAACCACATACTACATACTATACACATACTCGTACCAATGAAATTGCTTCAACTGCTCTCATGTTAATATATTTGTCTTTTTAAACGAAACTAGCCCTTACCAATAGTTGGTTTGCCACAGCTAAATTATATGCGAGTTTATGAGAATTGTTGGATGTTAGCTTTAAAATACTCGTGAATTTTTTTCTCTTCTTAAGCGAAAAATCTTTTATTGACCAAGTATTTAGCCGCCATACGTGGACATCTTTCTACAACAACTGTGTCCCAATCTATTTCTTCTGTAGAAGGACGACATTTTTTTCAAAGTCGTAAATAAATACGTCGTAAATTATATATCGCTGGTTTTATATCAGTTATTTTTGAGAGTTTACCACTGATAGCTTTCAGAGCTATTGATTATAAAAAACGCGCATAATCATAATTTAACCTCATAATTTTATTATTTGAGTACTTATCATGTTAAACAACCCAATACACAAATCAATTGATACACACTTTTGTAAATACGCTTGCACATGCTACGACCATGCTTTAGCTAAAAAGAAGTTGGAAAATAGGCTTCTTGAAAATAAAGAACAGTTAATTAGCTTCCCAGACAACAGATGGTGAATAGTGTTAATTCATACCTGCGGATATTGTAGAAACTACTCACTAATTAACGGTTACTTTTGCAGTTTGAGTATCTGCGTCTGCGTTTGCGTATAAGCATCTATACATACAATTTGGTTGTACAAGTAACGTAACAGGATAATTATTTCGTTACTAAACATATTGCCACCTTTTGGTGGATATGCTTAGATCCATCCCTCTGTCCCATTAATAATTGGATTAACTTAACTAAAAAACCCTCGGATACCTTTTTTCCTTATTAGATTAACAAAATATATAACCGATTGATAGCCGCAGTGGTTAAGCGGCTGACTATCGTTGTGGCGGAACGATAGGTGTAGGATTTTAATTCTCTGGAGGGACGGTGACATTTTTTCAGATAGTTGAAATGCGGATCGACTTACCATTCCCTGTTGGGAGCAAAATGATTAATAGTGCGGCATTATAAAAGGCGGTATGATGCTGTCACAAAGCCATTTGAACACAATTTACACACACACAAAAAACTACGCCGCCGCGATCCAAACAAGTAATATAGCTTGTCACTGCAACTAAGCACCCACCACACATAAAAAAGTATTATGTGAACGACGCAAAATATTACATTTTAAAATTGCGCAAAACTAGCATGATTTCATTCATATAGCCACGGCAGTTTTAATTTGTTTTATTAATTACTAAAGTTAATTAGTATGTCGAGCGTGCGACAAAAGTTTCTCATTTAAGAATAAAAACAAAATGTGGAACAAAGGCAAATATTCAAGTAAAATAGCTGCAACTGATATCATGTTTAGAAACATTCTGACACAAAAATTTTGAATTATTTACTCGAAAGTTAATAATTAATTAAATGACAATACAGACACCTGACAAAAACTGACGTCCCTCGAAGAATACTTTCTCGCACAATAAAGTAACACTTCTTAAACTTCCAATGTCCAAATCAGACGTGCACCAATATTTAAGTGCAGTTGACGCACAAAAATTCACAAATACACAAATTTGCAGTGTTTGTGCAAGGAGTTCATCGTATACATGAGCAGCACATTCAAATATTGTATTAAATGTTTTTTCAACTCTTTTTAATTTTTCAAACCAAGCTTATATGCCTCTTATAGTTTGTCTGTTAAAAGATAAGAATAAAAAACATTACGTATTATTAGATATTGTAATTATTGAAAGGAAAAACAAAAATTGTCTGTTAACCCTTTGCAATCGTTATTGATTTTGATATTGCTGTATATTAAATGAGAATTAAACAGTTTTAGTGATGTAAAGTACAAAAAGTTGAACTATTTAGAGAATACAGTAATGTGAAACAGACTATTAGTAAATGAATACACCATGTTTGCATTTGCATGTGTCTCAAAACCAAAACTTGGTCATATTACATCTATAAAGAACAATCAATTGTTGTGGAGCCTTCCATTACAAGTTGAAGTCATATTACAATTCTCCACATCTTAAGATCAACGACTTCATAGCCGGCTAACGAAATGCACAAAAATAAATGTTAAAGTTAAGCAATATAACATAATGGAAACAAAAATGAATAGAAAAGTGCTGCAGAAACAGAATTTCGCGCAAGGAATGAAAAATACCTTCTTAATGGCGAGTGTGCAATACGAACATGGAGATAAAAGCAAATTTAATGAGTATGCTAAATGATGATAGTTTAAAGTAAACCCCTAAATTTTACAATGCATAAATACTCAACCTTTTTTGCAACTTTCTGTACTGTTATTCCCACAGCTTTCTCCTCAAATGAAGATACAAGAGTACATTCACAGACATTAAAAAGCTGTAATGCAGACCCTAATTAACACAATTAAGTTAATGTGTATTTCTATTTACATTCTTCTACAATTTTATAAATATAGTTAGATTAAGTAAATTGGCTCCCACAAATTCCAGCGGGAAATGTTCTTATTAAAAACCTCCGAGATAATCCAAGGTAATTTCACGGGCCCATTAGAGCGCTCAACGTATACTATTTATAATTTTAATGTGCATATCGCAGATAAAATGGAAACTTGGAAATTATTGTAATTAAGAACTGCGTGTTTTATTTTCGTTAATAGAGCGCATTTAATCAAGATTCTAGAGAAATGTTTAATCTAGTTTTAGCACCTCTTTTTTGTTGAAAACGGAAAGATCTGGATCTACATCGTGATGTAGCGTTATTAGAAGACAGTTGAACTTTCACTGACAGCTCGTCCCGGTAACGGACGCGAACAAGAAACAAATACAAAAAAGCCGTCGCGTTTCGCTCGTGTAAACCGTCAAAGTCATTTATTTCGCAGCGATGCGGTAGTGCTATGGTGAATCTGTCGGAATAGGTGAGTGACAAGGGAAACGTCTTAAAGTATTATCGGTGCCGTTAACTTCATGTTTCAGGCGAACTCCTTCCAACTGATTGCACTATTAACTCTTTGCGACACCTAAATTATAGGATTAATTAAATTTATGTAAAGTCAGAGAACCGATAATATTAAGGAATCATGCACTTTACTCTATTGGTAATGACGAGATATTACCGTGCAAACAGCAGCATATCCAGTTGAAATTTATTTGCCCCACATTCTAAAATACAGGATAACAACTTGAACTACGAAAGCCTATTGATAGGAGAAGGTAGTGGTGGAGGGAGGGGGGTAAAATTAAATATATCCATTTTAGTATTGTCAAGTGTTTGTATGACAGGAATGTCAGTGGTTATGTCAAATACTATGGCAAATTATACAGGGTTCGGCATAACAATGTTACCATTTTTAATACTAAATATAGTCTTAAACAAAATATAATGCACTTTAATTCTTATCCTAAATTAATGTATATACATTTGGATTTATTATTTAAAGCTAAAATCTTTCAAATGACCACCGTTTTCTGCAATGCATGCTTGCAAACGCATTTCTCACTCGTTCAATATTTTCAACATGTCTGACTAATCTTCGACCTGTTCCTTTTTTGTTGCGAACGGACCCTTCCTCTTGCCATTTTCTGATCCATTTGCGAATGGTCAGTCGAGATGGTGCAAATGCACGTTGCACTGCAGTGATTGACCGCACATTTGCAAATTGTTCAACAAAAATTTTCGCTTGTAAAGGCCAGCGATCCATTTTTTAAATGTCACTAACTGACATGTCAAATCCAAAGGTATGTTAATCAATTTATGATCATAACAAAAAATGTATTATTCTTTGATTAAAATATATTTAGTATTAAAAATGGTAACATTGCTATGCCGAACCCTGTAAAACCACTTTATAATTTGCATTTTTTCATTAATTGTGTATTCCATTAGGATAGTTTGATGGTTCGGTAAAGTATTTGACATAACCACTGACATTCCTGTCATAAAAAGTTGACGATACCTTTAATTTTAACTCCCACCACCCTCTCCTATCAATAGGCTTTCGTAGTTCAAGTTGTTAGCCTGTATATTTAGAAATAGTGTATTTTTATTTATTCCTACCTTGTAAGGAAGGAACAAACCCAAACTATAACCTAACCATCTTCATACGTAACCGTTAACATGTTGACTGAACACTTTTACCCATACAATTCTTCTACTGTGAAAATTTAGTAGAACCATGCGATGCATATATTTATTTAATGCGCAGTGACCGGTTAAGATCCCTGTGAATAACCTCAGCCTGTCTCTCATAAAGACTATCTTGCAAAGTCTTTTCTCATTTTGACGGATCCAGAGAGTTTTACAGTATCTCACGGCGGCAAGTGCATTCCAGTAGGACCAATGCCTTGCAGCTAGTTCAAATTGACAAATGCTTTGATGCTGTCATAATTCTCACACGTCGGTTATAGACCTATAAGTGGCCGTTAGCTTGCACCTCTCGCTAACTTGTCAGCTATTTTATTACTTTTGCTTTTTCGAGCTTCCTGGGTCAGTTAAGTACCACCTCAGAATCAAACCTGACAACCTCTAGTGGTCTAAGTGCAGCCTGGCTATCAGATAAAATTTTTACAGATATGTTTACCTGCGCAGGCCTGGATCGCAATTATTTCGACTTGGAAGATGGACGGGGAGGCATAACAACATTTTACATTAAAATAATTATTGAAGCAGCATTAGAAGCTTTTTCAGTATTTTTAAACAGTGATCTTGGCTCTCGAAAACAATATTGATACCAAATGTAATACTCATATTTTTCATGTATTGAGTAGATAGATACCGTGAAAAAGATTAGATCATTGTGTTTGTTTAATAAGAACAAAGAACGAAATTAATTCTTTAACTATTTTATAGCCATACCTGACATCATAAAGATAAAGTAATACAGCAAGTCTAGTAATGTCAAAATAAAATTGCTGTACTTGTAATCCTGAAAAATACAACCGTCAATGATCCTTTACAAGAAATAAAAGAAGAAAACTGAGGACATAAAGGAAAGCTCTTATACAGCGAAAATTGTATTTTTCCAATAAAATAATTCAGTAGAAATGCAGCCAATACATACACTCCCATACCAATACAGCGTGCAAAGTGCTTTTGTGACTAAATTGAAAACGTTATAAATTTCGAGCAAACATAAGGGGGGATTCGTTTTGTGGAATATTGCTGCCGGTCACCGAGGAAACATGTCCCGTCGAAAACGACGGACTTTCTTTCTTCCCCTTCTATATACGATACCGCTATATCAAGATAAAGCAGCTTGTGACGTCAGAACCTTCTCTTAAATAATGTAACAATTGACGTCTGCAAGCTGTCCCGTAATTTAATTCTACCGTTAGGTCTTCCGCTGGCCGATAAATTGGAGGCATGTCGTAGGTCTTTTATACGAATATCAATAAACTGTGGCTTGCCTGACCCATTATGAATTACATAAGAATATGTATAAGTTCGAAAAAAAGAACCCGAGTTACTTTCATTAGTTGTAATTAATATTCATAAATCTTTCATTTATGGATAAATTCAGACGAATGATACAGCAAATATGTAATTACTTACGTAAATTACAATAAATAATGAATGAAGTTTTGAACGATAAGAAGTAAGGCTATCGAGACCTTACAATACGTGACATAAATATTACTTTTGAATAAAATTGCTACAGATATTGAATGTTTGGTTTACGGAAAGTACATGCATGACAGAAGTAATATACCAAATTCAAGTTACGATTTGCTTAGGATCTTTCGATCAAGTGTTGTCTGGCAATTGATTGGAATTTCTGATCAATTTTGTCTTATCGAAAACCATTTTTGTGATGTGTCTATAAAATCGTAAACAGGAGTTTGTAGCAACCAATTAAAGAGCAAAAAGGATTTTTTGGTTAGATATTTTCTTTGAACAACCAATACTTGTAAAAAAAGGAATTACATTACTAAAGCACAAGCGAGCCATACAAATACATATTTAGCCAGAGCTTTTCACACCTGTTATAAACCCACAGTAATAAATTCGTAAAGTTCAAGTTGACTTCATGAACACGTCAAAGCTACAGGCATTAAATTCGTGAAAGTATACTATTTGAAGCATATTAAACAATAAAAGTTTTGATCATGCACCCTGCGGCTGTTGAAGAAATTCACACTTGCGGCTAGGTTTATAGCTGAAAGAGATGAAGAGAGAGATGAGTATATAAAGAAACACGGATATGAAACAGACAGCAGCTTGAAGCAGTTGTATTTTGTATATTACAGGAATTGTAGTAGCTTACCAGTTCCACATAAACGGTCTATAAGCAATTTGACATTAATTTCTAAAGAAAATAAACATATATAGAAAGTCTGAAATTTATATTAACTACACAAGCGATTACTATGTGTTACTAAAAGAACAACTTATATATGAATATGATTGAAGTGTGCACAGAAAAAATTAGTTCTCCTTTGCAGTGTACATACATTTTATGGCAAACATACATACTTATATGTACCCATAACGTCATTTTTTGCGGAAATGCTATTTTTAATAATAAAATTGAAATACATCAGAAACTATTTATTTTATGTATAGAGATTGTGTAACCAAACTGCAAGTACAGTAAATTAATTTCCATGTCTTTTTTATAAAAACTATATATCCTATTAGTTGATTAATTTTACTCTATTGCATTAATTAGGAAACACCTGCATGTGTCAACTCCCGATTTCGACGAAACTTAACATACTGAAAGAGTACCTTAATATAAGAAGTACGTATTTTTTAGTGGCTCAATCTCCCGCTTTCAGGCGTCACCCCCCTCCAAAGTTAGGGCAATTTTTCAGTTTTTACTAATATCTCCGAAATTATAACAGATATGAAAACATTCTTTTAGCAAGCAAGTAAGTATCCAAAGTTGTGATTTATTCAATGCTTGTATAGCTCGTCTATTGCTGACTTTAAATTACGTTTTCTCTTGGCTTCAAAAAAGAGAATAGGCCAAAGTTGATTGTTTTCGATATATTTGGAATCCTCTTACGAAAATGTTACTAACGGATTTCATTCCGTTTAGTTTGTTAAGAAATCCCAGCAATTACGTATAATAAAATATTCCAAAAAAAGAAAATGTTATTTTTTAAATGACAAATCCTATATATTTCTGGAAATTTTGCAATACAATTTAATTTGGAATATAAAAATATGCAATTTTGAAATCTAAGCGTTATTTTAGAGGAGACTTAAGTCCAATCATTTTTGAGATTTTTTGAATTTACGTCATGATGACGTTTCTGTTACAGTTCTTAAAATTGGTATACAGGATGTCTCAGCAAGACCGTTCAATAAAACTTTTTTGGGGTTCTGGTCAAAATATGAATTTGAAAATTCAGAATTTTATATAGTCGATTATGTTCCCTTCAATGAAAATATTATTAGATTTCTAGCACTTCCCAATTTTGAAGAACCATAACTTAATTTTTTGAAATGTTAGTCGCTTTCGGCGTTTAATTTTATATGTTTTATGTCCCACATGTCCTATACCTAGAATTGATAGTTTAGGAAATAATTAGATTTTTTGGAAAATGCATACATAACTCATCTATATATACTTCCTGTGCCATGAAAAATAAGCGTTCTCAAAGATTTATTGTCAAAGTCTAACGCCAAAATCACATTTCGTCGTTCGATGCTTGTGAGTTAATAATTATCCGTTAAATGCTATAAAAAGTTAAAATGGATAACAATAACGAAATCAATGATAGAAAATTGTATTATTCCATTTCAAATAAGAAGATTAGTGTGCCGCTATGTTGGAAATATTTTTGGTCAATAGATTTAGTTCGGTGCCCTATACGCCTATACAACTTTGCTGAAATTAATCATCAATAGGAGGCCCAATCTTTCTAATGGTCGGTCCTAATAAATCACCCTACATTATATTGTACAAAGTTTCATACATTTTAATATACGGGTTAGTTATAAGTATGGAGACAGCGATTTATTGTCGTTAATATTCATTTTAGAGAATTATGTTCAATATAAAAGTTTGTTGTGGATATTTTGATCTACATTTGCGAATATTTGAATTTTTTTTCTTCAATTGTTTTTTAGTTACGCCAGTCCGCGCAGATTTTTTAAATGGGAACTAGTAAATTTGAGTCTACCATTCGATAGAGAATTTTTTTCTCTTTACAATAATATTTTTGTTCTTTTTAATTCATTTTAATAACTTTTTTATAAGAAAAATTAAACAAATTAATAACAAAGTAAATTAAAGTAAGTGTTCAAATTGTCGTCCATTAGTAATTTAACAATGACCCAATCGATTTACAAAACCCCGAACAGAGTTCTGTAAAATATCTCGAGGAATTTCTTGTATCGTTCTGGTAATTTGTATTGGTAAATCTTCGACATTATCAGGCTTATCTTTGTAAACTTTGTTTTTTACATATCCCCAAAGAAAAAATCTAAAGGACTTAAATCTGGCAAACGGGCTGGCCATTCAATGGTTCCTCGTCTTCCAGTCCATCTGTGGCAGAAAATGCTGTCCAGATATTGACGAACATTTACACCATAATGTGGTGGGCGCCATCTTGCTGGAACCAGATACCAGATCATTCGGCAGGTGTTCATTGTTTTCATGTGGATAGAGTGTAACACAAGCAGATATTATTTCATTTTGCAATAACTGCAAATACAGAGCCGAAGTTAAATTGCCATTGATAAATAAGGGACCGATAATATGACCGCCTAGAATGCCAACCCAAACATTAACCTGGTTAGGTAATTTTGCTACGTCATTTCTACATTCAAAGTCGTATGATATGTTGGAAGAGTGCATTGTAATTGAAATGTCTAAATTTAGTGAGCTACAACAGATCTGCCAAAAGCATTTGTCTTATTAAACACGACTGAACTGTATCGAATATACATACCTGCATGTATGTATATACTTACTTAAGCTCACTAAATCTCACTGAAAAAGTAATTATAGTAGACAAAACTAGTAAAATAAATACAGGACAAAAAGAATATTGGATGCACATAATTTCACTTCATCGGACTCCAACAATGCATAAAATGTAAATCACGTGGGAGCAATTTCAGAATATCTATTATTAATTTTGTACTCCTGCATCAAATTTTACGTGCAACTGCGTCGGCAGGAACTACTATAAAACTACATTTAAAATTGGATACGTAGAACTACTCGAAGCGAAACTGAAGCATGCTTCGAAACTTAGAATGACAGAGACGTGATATCGCGTTGCAAGTCGTGTTTCGTGTTATGCTTTCCAAATTCACTTCCACGCTATATAGAGAATCTAAGGACGTTCGCTTTCTTGACTGTATGCACATATTGAGCGCATAAAGATAGGAATTGCTGACATCGTCTGCATCAGTACTTCGACGTGTAAATAACTTTCGTGTTATCATGAAAGTATAATGTGTTGTCTGGTAAATGTATTTCTAAAATATCGTCTTATGCTTCGGTTTCGCGATCTATACATAATCAGAATTTGACGAGTTGGTAAAAGCTTCCGTTTTGCTTTCTCAAAATAATTGAAACAAATATAAAGGTATAGATAAGGATGAAGGCGGGAAGCTGTAAACGGGCTAATACGGAGCAGTTGAACAAAATCAAATTCCTCAGGTCAACATTTTCATGTGAAGAAATTCTTCCTCAGCGTATAATTCGGAATTTCATATTGAATTAGAATTTGTGTTTTAGTATTTCATTTTTGTTGAATCAAATAGTATTTTATGTTAAATTACGAGTATAAGGTATAAATTTACAAAGCAAATGTTTTCATGAAAATGCTTGAGATCTACAGTTGATGTAATCTATGATTCCTTGAGGATACACGCAATACTGATTCAAAATTAATATATGCTGCATGACATGGAAACTGCAACGCCATGAAGGGGTGCGAATTTTTTGACCAAACTTGGTAGAAACGTATAACTAGTCAAAGGCAATAATTGATTAAAATTTCAAAGAAAAAAACAAAAGACTAACACAATTTAACATAATTTTTATTAATAATGTGTCGAGCCGGCCCTATTAGTTACACAGTCCCTCACTCTTCGTGGCATTGAGTCGACTAGGTGGTCGATATCCTCTTGGGGTATGGTGTCCCAAGCAACCTGTAATTCATGCCGGAGAGCTATTAGTGTCTGCGGGGGATTGGCTAAATTCATAAGTTTTCGTCCCATAATGTCCCACACATGTTCTATTGGCGAGAGGTCGGAGGATTTGGGTGACCATGGCAAGATATTGATATGAGCCTCTTCGAAGCGATTTATGGAAATTCTCGCTACGTGGGGAGGGGCATTATCCTGCTGGAAAAGTGGGTCTTCGAGCGTTTGAAGATATGGAAGTATATAGGGTCCTACCACCCCATCAATGTAACGCTGGGCGTTCATGGTGGTTTGGATGAATACCAACTGAGACCTACACCCATATGCTATAGCACCCCATACCATAACACCCACTGCTCAATGCACATGCCTTTCAACGGAAAACTGAATATCACGACGTTCCCCACGTCTTCGTCTGACCCTCATACGGCCATCATGCATCCCTAGACAAAATCGAGATTCAGTGAACACCACCTTATACCACTCCACGATCCAATGCATTCGGAATCTACACCACTCCAAACGTTGCTGTCGGTGTTGAGCCGTAAGTGGTAACACAAGATGTGGACGATAATATTGTAAGCCAAAACCCCTAATTCGACAATAAACGGTTCGAAGGGTTACAGGACGACCTTGATTACCCAACCACACGTCAACAATTGATCTGGTACTGGAGAACCTGTCTCTTAGTGCCATTAGGCGAAGGTGGCGGTCACGTATCTCATTAGTTCTTCTTCGGCCTCCGGTTCCTCTTTGGCGTCTTTCCTGACCCTCCCTAGTCCATGATTGATAACAGCGCATAATGGTGGATTGGTTCCGGTTAAGGCGATCTGCAATTTTCCTGTATGAAAAACCACCTTCTCGCAAACCAACAATTCGACCTCTGTCGAATTCGCTTAGTTGGCGATAATTTCCACGTTGCCGCACTCTAGGCATAATAAAACTCTTTAAACACGTTAAACAAAGGTATAATAAGACAAAACCGTTGAAATTAATTTGAAACAAACAATAAATACACCACACATTAATGTCAGCGGAAACTGAATGAAGTGTCAGATGTGCCATGTCCACTTGATCTATTGCAACAAAATTTTAATCAATTCTTGCCTTTGACTAGTTATATGTTTCTACCAAGTTTGGTAAAAAAATTCGCACCCCTTCTTGGTGTTGCAGTTTCCATGTCATGCAGTATATTTGCCAATGTAATTTCTCGATGTTGTATAATATTTGAATTTCCACATTGGTTATAGTGACGCTGAGGGATAAACCAACGTATTAATGTAATATTCAATTACATTGAAAAAATAGAGAAATCCTATTATTCCAGCTACAATATTTCGAATCTAATTTCAATTAAATTATTAGCGCGACGATGATATTACGCAAAACAAATATAGCGAGGGCTTGTAGCCTAGATTTAAATTCGACTAATTTGCTACTCTAATCAAATTATCTAAATTAAGAGATGTTTGAATTTAACTTCCGTTGTGTTAGCAACTTAAACCAAAACAGGGCTTCCACAATCAAGTAAATAGTCCCAAAGATTGGTACTATTACAAATTGTTACGTAATATCAGAAGTAAAACTGTTAGGCTGAACAAGAAATCTTATTTTGACCGCGTAGCAACACCCATACTTATTGTTGATAATGCCAAAAATTTGGAACTGCATAATACTCTCAAGTACCGGCAACAGATTTCTAAATATGTTCGTACCGCCTACTTTATTTAAAATGATCAATGTAGGCATATATTGAATCAAACTATAAAGAAGGACACGTGTGAATTATTTGTACTATTACAATTTAAGTTATTCAGAAGACGGATTGATAGCCACAGTAGGTAGGAGGCTGCCTATCGTAGTGCCGGAACTATAGGAGCTTTGGTTCAATTCACCGAGAGGACGGTGACATTTTTCTCAGAGAATTGGATTCCGATCGATTTACCATTCGTTATTGGGAGTGATTAACAGCACAGCCTTATAAAGGCGATATAGTGCTGTCACAAGGCCATTTAAACACAATTATATACACACAAACTGCGCAGCAAAAGTTGTAGTTATAGTCGTACAAGCCATACAGCTTGAGAAATCATCGCAATTAGCAGCCAACACACATAAAAAAAGATACAACTCTACTGAATAATATAAAGCTCAGAATATTAATCTATATGATATACATATGTATAAGAGTAGTTGTCTTGACTGACAATCAACATCGCGCAGGAAGACAAACAAATTTAAATAATAATAATAATAGAATTTATTTAGCATTTGCTATGAGTATACAAAAAACAATAATATGAGAGAAGCAAGAATGTTGCATTACAGACAAATATACCTATAACATTTTTACACATTGTTTCTAATATACTTTGTACAAAGGGTTTTAAATGTTTTTATGTTAATACAATCTTTAATTTCTAATGGTAATTCATTATACAACGACAAACTTTTATAAAATACACTGTTGTATGTCTTATACGTACTACAAGCTTGTATACAGAAGTTTCCCTTATTTCTAGTCATATATGTATGGACATCACAGACATGCTTGAGATTATCTGACAAATAATTTGGTAGTAAATTAAGTTTAACTTTTTGAATGAATTCCATAGTTCTATAGACAACTTCTTGTTTAATTGACATAAAATTTAATATGTCAAGAATTGTTGCAATTGGAGTATATTTATTACAATTTAAGATTGTTCTCATTGCACGATTTTTATTTTTTTGCATTCGCTGAATATCCACCTATGTAAGACCAAACATTATCGTAAAAAAGTACTGCAAATGTGGCGTGATTAACGATCTATAGAGTAGCATCTTTGTAAACATACTAAGACGGCTAGAAATTCTGTTTAAAAAGTAAACCTTTTTGTATATTTTATTCATAACATAATTACCAATATCTCTAAAGCTTAAACAATCATCAAACATTACTCCTAAGTATTTTATGTTGTAAGTCCTATCAATACTTAAATTATCTATATAAATATTTATGGAAACATTGATGAAATCAATCATACTTTTTTGACCAAATACTATAAATTTACTTTTTTTCATGTTAATGCTTAGATCATTGTCACATAACCACATATAAACACTATGCAAATTTTTATTTATGAGTTGAACCATGTAAGAAACACCCCTACCACTAATATATAACATAGTGTCATCGGCAAATAAACTTATTTTGCAATGCTTAGCATACTTAACTGAATCATTTATGTACAAGTTAAAAAGGAGTGGACCTAAAACAGTCCCCTGCGGCACACCACTGTTATTTACAATATCAGGAGATATACAATTGTTATACCTCACTTTTTGCTTTCTATTGGTTAAATATGATTCAAACCATCTTAAAACATTCCCACTAAATCCAATTCTTGATAAATCTAATTATCTAATCTAATTAAAAAGTTTCTACTAATTGTTTCAAACGCCCTCTTAAAGTCTAAAAACACTGCAATCGTTACTTCCCCTTCATCCATAGCTTTCAACCACACGTCACTTATATTTTAACCTAATTTAATTTAATTTAACCTAAAACCTGACCGATTTTGTGCTAGCACTGCGTTTTCATCACAATACTTTTGAAGCTGATCTCTCACCGTCAGTTCTAAAACCTTTTCATATGAAGGTACTGTATTTATTGGCCTAAATTCTTCACTTTTTATAGTATTAATCATCAATCGCTGTAATTGTAGAGATTTTCCATGTCTCCGGAAAAAATACCCGTCTCTACGAAACCATTATTTAATCCAGAAGACGATTACCAACCACACTGTAAAAAATAGCAGTAAAATTACATAGATAAACATCCTAACATTACAGTGAAAATAGTCGTACAAAATAATAACATGAAGATATACATATATATTCACTGTTAAATTACAATGGGTTGACAAAAAAACGTAAAATATGTAGTATTACGATAACGTTATATGTAACAACACAGTATTACTTTGTGCATTACAAAGGTGGAGTGAATTTTACTGTTTAGTTTGCTTTATCACCCTGATATACATTGTAAATCTCCAAAGAGTAATTGTAAATTTATTATTTTATTTTTGCCCGTGGTTGTAAAAAAATGCAAGTCAAGCAGAAACATGCAAGGCATCAGCTGCGAGGTGGATATTGGGTACACTGCAATACAAATGCACTCTAGATACTAGCGTCCATGTGTGCAGTTGTGTTATATGAATTAGAAGGAGGCATAAATGGATGTATCATCATCTTAGAAAGTTTTTGATTTTATAATAATATATTGATATAATTAATGAAAATGCTGTTGCTTTTAGATTTATTAGCATCACAGAATATCGAACTATAGACACATGCATATATGTAGATGTAATATATTATTTATACTGGAATAGTAACTAGCATTTTTGCATAATATAGGTACATATATACTGCTTAATTGAGTGAGTATTTGTAACATTACACCACTATTTAATTAATATACTAGCATGATTTGTAATGTTACAAATACAAACTGTGTAACTAAAGTCATGATTTGTAAAATCGCATATTCCGCTTGGTTATTTACTAATGGAATAGAAAAATTACATCAGATAGTAATTTTACTATGATAATCGTGGGTAACAAAGTTGCCCGCGATTATCGTTGTAAATTCGCATAGAAATTTTTTTCAGTGCACCTCAAAACTATCCATCAGAGTATTTGTAGTTATACCAGTTTTAATGACGAATTAAAGGCGAAAGTGGAAGTTAATCTGTGTTAGAAAATCGAAAAACTGTCAAATACTCTTAATAAATTTTGAGCACATTAGTAAAGTAAACAGAACAGCTATTGAGATCCCACATAATCCTTTCAAAGAAAACAAAGCTAACCGATCCACCAAATGCAACTTATTGCTTCAACGGTGCAGTACAGAAATGGTTTTTGATTGCTTGATGAAAAATGGCTCCTTTATGATAATCCAAAACGCAAAAACAAGAGCTTTTCTCCGAGTGAATTGCCACGAAGTATTGATAATTGACATTTCCACTCAAACACACAGGAAGACGCTTTTGTGTGTTTGATGGAATATTCGCGAAATCGTTCATTTTGAAACCTGGACCAACTGTGAAGATTTAAACTGAATAATCAATCTTTAAGTGTCTTTAAGCATTCAGTAATTGTCAACAGAAAATGCGTTATTCGACAACACGATAATGCAAGACTGTACTGCACCAGAATATTGGATAAAGTAATTAAGTAGAGTAAGAAGTACCGCCTCACCCACCAAACTTGAAAATTTGAGTGATATCTAAAATCCTATCTGTAGATGTTTTGCTCAAAAGATTTTTATCTATCCTTTAAAAATTAACACACTAGATGGCAAAAGGTTGTTAATAATGAGAGTGATTACATCATTGATTAAAAAGAAAAACTACTGATGTGAAAAAAATTTCAGTAAACCATTACAGTTGCTACCTTCCTGAAACGCGAACTTACGAATCGGTCTATGTGTACAGATATAAAAAGAGGGAAGCAACTGTACGAAAGTAAGATGCAGATAAAAAATAAAAAAGAAATAATCCAGCTGTATATCACACGACTGTAACAAATTCCCATTGAAAAATAAATACCAACCTGAAATGGGATATAATTCAGACACATAAAACTATAGCCGTAGGTGCCATGAGGCATAAATGGCAGTTCCGTAATGTTAACTGAAAGTGACAATAAGAGTGTGAAGGTACCTGTATCCGTTAACAACTTAAAGCATTCACGCAAGATTCATCAATATTATCACAGCAGTTGTAATACAACACCACGTCAGTTAACAGAGAAATAGTGGAAATATAAGCAACATGCATTTGAGGATAATAAATTCGACAACGATGTAACCCATTGTCAATATGTTTTCTGAACTTTAATCCTCGTTTACTAGAGTTTCTCATTTATTTATACATTCTTTTACAGTCTAGTAACAAGACACAATACTTCCCAGCCTTACCTCTAGTGTAGGTTGATTTATGTTATCTCGATGCTCCTCGAGACAATATAAATCAACCTGCAGTACTTGTATCCTTTAAGCATATTTACATAAATGTAATATATATAATCAAAGTAATATAAAACAGTTAATCAAATAGCCAACAGTTACACACTATACTAAAATCATTGCTAACTAGATTATACTAAAATCCTACAAAAATGAGAAATTTCGGCGTATGTATGTATATGCTGTAGAACTAACTTTCAACTTTTAATCTCTGACAACAGCAATATAAGTCAGGGAAATGTTCACTGTATATAGCTTCCTGAATCCAAGTTTTCTTGCTATCAGCGTAGCTATTCAGACATTTTGCATTCTTATCAAAGACAAGAAGGGGAAGAAAACGTGTTCGACTTACGAGAAACTCAAAGAATAAATTAGTAACTGACATTTCCGTAATACATATAGCAAGCTCCACACTGAAAAAATAATGATTAAAGTTTTGCAGAAGTAGAGGAACGAGCAAGGCGAGATCCAATACAATCATAATTTCGTTGCGTTTTATGGCTCAAGAGAAGATAAATCGTAAATCGGAGATGATTTTCGGTGATAACGGTAAATAGGAAACGACGCTTTCCAAAGTATATTTCTCCGGTAAAATGTCTAATAAAAAAAAGGAGAAAGAAAATACTTTCTCCAAATGAAATTGTCTTTGTAATACGATCTCTTAATGTGTTTTAATAGAATATAAAGCACTATGTTCGGCTATATTTTTGCTTCCAGAAAAATTTCATGTATTTTGTTGTCACATTATAATTATATCGAGGTAATCATTTCGACCAAATAAACTAAAAATATGCAATTTACTTAAAAATTTAAAAGAGAGATTTGAAAGAACTGACCAACTAGAATCTGAAACAAGGAATGATTTAAAACTTCAACCATCGAAGAAAATTAATTTTTTAGTAGTAGGCAGGGTCACTGAAACCCTAAGCATTTCCATGCAAACCATTTAACGTACAACAGCAGTCTTGTTGATATCTAAGTTACGCATTGTTGATAAAAATAATTTTCGTCGATATCAGTTCATCATCATCATCAAATAGCCAAGCGGCTAGAACAGTAAAGTGATTTTGATCAAAGGTGAAGCTCTTGTGAATGCATACTAAAAACAGAACGATAACAACTAGACTTATGAGGCTATTAAGAAATATAGACCAGCAACATATAAGATCAATTAATGTATGGAGAGGGATTATTCGCAACAGACCTCCAGGTTCACATCTATTTATGATCATTTGACAGCTGCTTTTTATTAAAATTTCCTTCAAAATAAATTTCCGAAGCTTTCTAGTTTGAAACATTCCAAGATATTCCTTGGAAACTACATTCAGCATAAAACAACTCTTAGAGATTTTTAATTTGGAACCGCTCTCACATAATGTTATACGGCTACAGATTCACAAAATCTTCACTTTGAGGGATATCCATTTGCCAGGATCAATGGAAAAGTTCTTGCAATCATTTTTTCTTTAAGACAGAAGCTCAGATGTCCACCAAACAATTCGCAGAATATTGGCACTAATCTCAATAAAAATCCAGTTGGTGAATAAAAGCAACATGATAGCTATCGACGTCATAAATTACAGGGTACTTTATCACGTTTCAGCCAAGCACATTTTAATAATAGCATTAATCTCTTTATATCATGAAAAAAAATGAGATCAATTATTTAAAACATACAGACCTATCAGATGCCTATCAGATTTAATGTTTTGAATATGATGCTTTAATCTGAAATTGTAAATGCCAATCAGTAACAAATAAAATCGACGTATTCACATCAGAGATATGATTAAAAAATTATTGCTGTCAATGTATAATTACAGACTTCCCAATCCATTGGAACATGTAATTTCAATATGCGAGTAAAATGCATCACGTTGCCATTCAATGTGTATTGATTATTCTATTCTTAATCACAGAAGGTTAGTTATTTGCTACATAATTATAGGTTTTGAAATAAATTAATAATACTGTCCAAACAAATTTGTTGCTTTCTAAACGTGGTGTTGTATAGAAATCTCATTAGCGTAACGTTACAGATCATGAACCTCGCTTAATCACTAATAATTTTGGAGTTCCTGAAGGCAGAATTTAGGTCTACTACTATTTATTGTTTACATAACTGTTTAACTTGGGTAGTGCCATATTGAAACAATTAACACTCTGGATTAATACAAATAAACTAATATTCAATACCGAAACAACGAATCTCATATATTTTCATTCCCTATCCAGTACCGTCAAAAATTAACTTTTACTATTTCAAATATACATATACATACGTCCATTCGATTTGACATGCTTGAAGGGAGGAGATGCTACATTCGAAGTCTTGAAGGATATAAAATATGATTTAGATTCGAAGGCAGATTTTGCTGACACACATTCAACCGGCAATGTAAATATTTTAAAGCTAGATTTTAAATTTAAATTGGAAGTGACATAAAGCATTCTGTTTTTCGAGCGGTTCGTTCCCTACATTTTTCTTTTTACATTCTTGAGGCTAGAATTGGAAACGTTCTTTATCAATTTTTTCAAGATGAGTGACTTTATTGAAATGTAGAATGGAGAAGAGTTGTACACGATTTTGAAAGCTTTAAAATCAATCATCAATAACACACAAAATAATTTAATCCTTTAGTATTTCTGACAATCTATCCTGCTTACTAACTTACCTACGCATAAATTACCACATTGTTACTTCTTGCAGTTATAATAACTAAAATCCAGCAGTACACATTTGCAATTAAAATCTGAAGCGTTTCCAACTTTATAATGGAAAACTTTATCGGCGTAGAACTCCAACAATAACGTGTTTCGAAACATTCTTTGAAAAAATTTATCGTCTACCACAATAACCCGGTCGACTAAAAAACTTTCCATTCGGAAATAAATAATACCCCGATATAATAAAAATCGAAAAGTTTCCAGTTTATAATAGGTTTGGTATAACAACCGAATAACAGGAATTGTGGGATATGGAAACTTCACCGCAAAAACCTTTAAAAGCGCATAAGTAAGAGTAACCGTGTGTTCAAATGTATTCGATAAATCTCACTTAGCAGCGATAAATCCCCTCTTAAATTGAAATTAAAATTTATCAGTCTTCTAGAACGCTACACAAAACTTTATTCCCTTAGTAATACAATTTTCTACGTA
Organism: Holotrichia oblita; assembly: GCA_023690525.1. Lineage (NCBI taxonomy): Eukaryota > Metazoa > Arthropoda > Insecta > Coleoptera > Scarabaeidae > Holotrichia > Holotrichia oblita. The sequence goes on along the minus strand of CM043017.1, from coordinate 31,596,653 downwards.
ACTTTAAGATGGAGTAGAAGCTCAGAAGATTAACTTAATTTATTATATGTTTTATAAAGACATTTTTGTTTTTTTTTCTGGTGTCTCAATAATCTAGTATTATTGATTATATAAAAGTATATATTATAAGTATAAGAAAAATCAGTACATAATAGTTAGAAAATCAGGGATTAAGACGTCCATATACAGTACGGTCGACCGCCGTAGGGTCAGTCGATGTCATCCGAACGGGTATGCAAAACACCAGAGACGCGTTCACAGACAGGTTCAGTTTCTTGCTGTCAATTTGACAGTATCACTCCTTTGTATGTATTTACTATACTACTACTATATTGTTGTTCTGAATTGTTCATTTCAGCTTGGAGATCGTTTTGAGAATTTATTGTCCTAAGTTTCTCTTTATCCTGATCTTCCATAGAACCTTGTTTTTTTATATTTTAAACAATAAATCTGACTTTTTTAAAGCAATTTATATTATTTGTGGAAGGAGTTTTCTTTTTGAAGGGAATATATTTAGTAGTATTTTCATATTGTTAAGGGCAGCTTGAGAATATTTATCTTTTAAAATTGTTTTAATTTCCATAAGAATGGCAGTTTATATCATTGCATCATGTCATTACGTTTCCTACTGAACGCGTCTGTGGTTTATTGCATACGCCTTCGGATGACATCGACTGACCCTAGGACGGTCGACCGTACTGTATATGGTATACACAGTACAATAACATCATCCTCCTATGATCATGTGCTGTACTATAAATTTATATGAATACTTTCACACTAAACTCACATTTTTTCAAACTGCACACAAAAGTGTACTACCAGTGTAGGCTCAGATCTAAAGCTAGTGTTTGAAAATATTATTTGCTTTCTTTGAGAGCAACAAATTTGAATTTTTGATATTTACACAACTACCCTAATACCTTTATTCTGTTCTCAAAATTTCTTGATGAAAGCTCTTTACTGGCTAGCCAAGCATATCTCACATACTAAGAACAATCGTAATGAGAATGAAGGATTTGTATTTCGGCTTCATCCTACGCTACGCAATTAACTATGTATCACACATTGTGTAACTGACCAATAGTAATATTTGATATGCGAAAAAAAAGAACTTCAATGAGTGAATAAATGATATCGAACGCTTCCAGTCTCTATTATGAGGGCTTCCGAGTTTTGACCGCGTCATAGTAATTAAATATACAGGGTCATTAATGGAGCTGGTTCGTTAGAACTTTTTGATGTTCTTGAAGTTCAACATTTCTGAAAACTTGTAGTTATAACTGATATCATCTGGACTCATCAGCAAAGTTATTTGCGCCATTGTACCACTTCCGGTTTACCGGAAGTTCATGTCAACCTTTTTAATTTAAATAGCATGGTATATTTTTTATGAGTTTTTTGTATCGGGCACACAATTCTGCATCAAAACTTACTAAGACACCCTATGTCAAAAATCAGCCGTTTTTAAGTTATTCAATTTTTTTCAAATATAAAATTTATCATAGTTTATACAGGGTCGTTCAAAATTAACGTTCATTTCAACCAACTTTACGTCGCTAAAAGTAACTTTTTTTTAATGGAACACCCTATATATTATTGAATTTTTGAATACACTTAATATCATCATCTTCTATCATTGATTATTGGACATATTGGCTTCTATCTTTTACGCTTTTCGAATTATTAGAGATTTCCTGATGAAAAAGTCCGAAAAATATGCCTTTTTAATGCATTTAAAATCTCAGTAATCCTTGAATGTCTAAATAATTGATATTTTATTTGTGCTATAAATACACATAGTTGATATCTGTCAAGCAAAATGGCAAATGAAATACATTAGAGAAAAAAAACGATATTTTAGATTTATTTTCCATTCATGAAGACTTTAATACACTTGTGAGTAGTACATGTCGAGTATATGACGACAGATATCCACATTTATGCTAAATGACCTAAAAAATAGTACAAGAAGCGAAAAATAATCTTCAACAAAAAAGCTTTGGAAAGGAATAAGTTAAGTGTGTTTTATATGTCATCGTGACCTGATCATATTGAATTTTGTATTTTGCAACGATATTTTGTTTAATTTTCTTGTTGGAGTTTTTGTAATGATGTTGTTTTAGAATACTTTGCAAAAATTTGGATATCTGTCGTCAAATACTGTACATGTACTATTCATAATCCTATTACATTCTCCATGAATGGAAAATAAATCTAAAATGTCGTTTCTTTTCTGTAATGTATTTCATTTGTTATTTTGCTTGACAGATATAATCTATGTGTATTTATAGTACAAATACAATATCAATTGTTTTGATATTCAAGGATTACTAAGATTTTAAATGCATTAAAAAGCATATTTTTCGGACTTTCATCAGAAAAGTACTTATAACTCGAAAACCGTAAAAAATACAAGCTAGTATGACCAATAAGGAATGATAGAGTGTATTCAAAAATCAAGTGTATTCAAAAATGCAATAATATGTAGGGTGTTCTGTTTAAAAAAGTGACTTTCATCGATGTGGACTTGGTTGAAATGAACGTTAATTTTGGACGACCCTGTATAAACTATGATAAATTTTAGGACGTAAATTGGACGTATGCTATTTCGACTAATAACATGCGAATTATGAGGTCTTTAGCTGCAATGCCTACAGAAATACAGAATTTTGAACATAACGTTGCAATTGGCACTATATTTGAAAAAAATTGAATAACTTAAAAACAGCTGATTTTTTACATAGTGTATCTTAGTAAGTTTTTATGCAGAATTGCATGACCGATACAAAAAACTCATAAAAAATATACCATGCTATTTAAATTAAGAAAGTTTACGTCAACTTCCGGTAAGCCGGAAGTGGTACAGTGGCGCAAATAATTTTGCTGATGAGTCCAGATGATATCAGTTATAACTACAAGTTTTAAGAACTGTTTAATTTCAAGAACATCAAAAAGTTCCCTGACAATACAGATATAAAGCAGAAACAAAAATTATATAAAAAAGAGGAGGTCATGGTAGTTCGACGTGTAAAGCACGCTAGAGGCGAAAACCTGACGTTAATGTCAGACGTCGTTGGACGTCAGAAGGTTTTCGTCTCTAGCGCGGTTTACACGTCGAGTTGTCATGACCTCCTAGCGCACCTCACCCAGTTTTTGCACCTAAAGAAATCACTTAGGTACGTTAGTGTCGAAACGTCGAATTTTTTTTTTTTGGTATATATTTTGCATTTTTGTTTGATAATTTTTTGCTTTTGATTTATTTTTGTATTGTGTATATTTACTTTACTATGACAAGACCAAATTTGATTAATGAACTTTGAAATCACTTTTTTTGTGATTGGATAATTTAAAAAAGCCTAAAGTTCTGTAATTTGAAGAAGATTTTGGTGAAATGTTGGTGTATTTAGATATACTGTTTGAGCATTGTAATGATTTAATGATGGTATGTTGTAGAAGAACAGCAGGACTTACTATAATTATAAAAAAAATAATTAAGGATTACGGCTTAATTAATTTCTTTTTTCATATTATGTGCCACAGTATATTTATATGGAGATTGTATGTTACACCAAAACTAACCCGTAATACAGAAAAATAAAAGAAAAACAGAACTTGATGGTACAATATAAAATAGAAATATAGGAAAAAATTGTTATTTTGGTTTCTGGTTGCTGTTCCGATCTTATACTACAACATTCCAATTGAGTGTTCCTGGTGTTATGTTCAGTTGCTTGATGATGGCCCAGTTTTTGGTGAGCTCCATGTTATCTGGTTTCGATGTAAATTGGAGAAACTAGTGGTTAATTGGATGGATACCGAAAGGATATTGATATAGCTATATACGTATAGTTCGTTGAACAATACTCTTAAGAATGCGCTCTCTGATACTTCCCAAGTTTTGGTGGTAGAATCACAACAGCGTGTACAGTGGACAGCTTTTAAATCGACACCACCGCAAGCTAACGTGGACCTTATCGACCACTGTACATATATATTATGTGGCTGTATTAGATAATAGGTTTTTACATATCACTGTTGGGAAATGTTTGGCTCTTTACAGTACATGTTTCTTAAAAAATTGTGCATTTAATGTCGAAGTTATTTTATTGTCAATTGTGATGCTCAAATATTTAACGTTGGTACCCGATTTTTTAGTGTTGTGCCACAAAGATTAATTGTCGCCAACTCTAATTGGAGAATATTATACATGATTATAAATTGCAACTTACTTGGGTTGGGTTAGTCTCTGGAACTGAATTGACAGCTGATTTTGTTATATTCCCGTTTAACGTATGCTTGTCGTATGATAAACATGACGCCCTGTTCGAGGCACATTTGCCAAGTTTGATATATAACGTTCTGTCTTCTAAAAAGTTTCTGCCGGGAAATATTAAATTCTTAAGAAATTACAATTTATGTAGCCTGTAGAGCAGTTCTATACCATATACGTCACAGCCTTTGTTGATGTCCAAGAAACCTTCGCATGTTATTGTTCCTATTAGTCTCTAGTTCTTGTATTTAAAACCAAATTGGTGAGATGGCAGGCTTTCTGTAACTTTTTTGTATTGATAATTTCTTTAAATAGCTTGCCCAAAATTGGTAGTAAAGTTACTGGGCTTTTAGTATGCTCAGTATTTAGCTTTTACATCATAATGCTCTTTCTCTAGACCAGGGGAAAACATTGGTTGTCCGAGCGGTACTGGTATATGTCCAAAATTTTCTTATCTTTTTGACATATTTGTAAAAGAATCCTCCTTATTCAACTTACACGTCCGTACCAACAGTACTTCTAGTGCTAGATGCTTCTCCATCTCTTAGCATAAGAGTTAAACTTTAAAAGCATTACTTTGCCCACAATGCGCCAGACATTGGTGGGTAAAGTAATGTGCAACAATTCTTTTAGTTTCGCTAATCTTAATAAAATACATACATTTCCTTAAATTGTAAGAGCTCTACTTCATTTAAAGCATGAGAGCATAATGAGAAAATATCATCACACTACTGTACAATTATTTTCCCGCTAGTATTTATTTTAGAAAAGAATTCTTTTTGAATACATGCTTTTATGACTGTTACCTATTTCAAAGAGGTCTTCTTCCTAGTTCAGCTTTAGTATCGCGTTGTGACTTGATATTTTACTGTTCGCTTCGTAGTTATTCCCAAAACTTATCTGTTCTGACCCTAATTATGTATCGTTTTATTCAAACTTTTAGAACGTAAACTAGATTTAATTTTATGGGTGAAAATCATATGGGTGATTAGTTTATTCGCTCTAATTATCGAATTACAGCGTTATCTTGATTTTTGTTACAGTAAGCCCAAAGGAATACATGAAATAGATATAAACATGTTTGTCTACAGCACAGCATTGTCAGTACATCACATGAATTCATTCAAGTTTTATCACCCATCAAAGATACATCAAGCATGAAATGTATTCAACAGTTGCCAATAACCAAGTGAATTAGTAGATTGTGTACAAAGGTGTGCTAAAGAAATTCGATATAATAAGTAAAAATTAAGGTGCGCTGACGCATTTATTGGCATAGGAGCTTAAGCTTGTAGATAAGCTGGAGTTGATTATAACGTCATCAATAAAAGCTTTCTTTGATATTTATTTGTTTTGTTTATCTACTGTGCAAATTTTTTGAGTACACATCCCACTTTGGTAATAGTTGCATACACCTTATCAGCATAAATAGAAGACTACGCAGTTGAGATCAGGTGTTACAGTTATAATGCTAACAAATAATGAAAATGTGTTTGTACCTGTCCGTACATGCCGTTAGGTTTGTTGTAAAATAGATCAAGCTAACGCTGATACTCTGTAACTAGACGGGGTAGAACTGCCACTTATAAAATTTTTACCTATGAAAGTAAATCTATTCATTCCCAAACTTTGAATCAAAGATATGGGACAGCTTCCTATACTGGATGCCCTGATTTCGTAAGAACATTATGAGTACATTTTGTATTTGAAGACATAAAAAGACCAAAAAATTAGCAAAAAAAGTGCAGATTCGGGAGCTCATCATTTTAATTAACAAAATAGTTAAGTACGGCAAACAAAGGAAATTGAAAATGGATTCTCACTGAGCTTTTGAACATGCATCTTTTTGCTCGTTTCACCGGCTCTCTATGTTTTTAAAGTTACCCATGTGGTCCCTACGAAGTCAGGGCACCCTATATACCTTCGGGTATCCAATTCGCTAATACATAGGAGTTATGGTTCGCCTGTTTATGTCTGTTGTAGTATTTCTTTTTCGTATGATAGTGATTGTAGTGCTACTTACTGTTAATCTCTATGTTTAACTAACACTATAATCATGTTATCGATTAAAATTGTTATCAATTTACACTATCACAGATCTCTTATTACTTTTAAATAGTAATGGTGGTTTTTTAGAATAAATCACATTTACAGAGTTGTGAGAAGTTTCAAAATGTAATTATGGCTTCAAAGGTTATGGTAAACCGACGACTTATTACTTTCGAGAAGTAATGGATCAGTTGATCGTAATAGCTTTTACTAAAATGATTTGAATCAGAGTACTAAATAATTCAACAAACTACTGAAGCGCAGCTTGGTCCTACGCGAAAAAAGCTCATGTTTTTCTTCTTCACGCCTAAACAATCTTTATCAACCAAGCAATTCTGGTTCTTAGAGACAATTTATAAGAAATATAATACAGACAGTCATAAAGGTTTATGCAGGTACAGTGTAAGAATTTGTTTGCGTTGCTTGAGCTTGCTAACTCATTGTAGACATGGAACGTTTTCCATTGTGTGTTCATTTAAAAATAAATTACATCACTGATTTATATATGTGTAGTCCATATATAATCATGATCGTAAACAGCACATTGCATGCAAAGTATCATTACTGTTAGTTGTAGTAGATTTAATTCTGATACTCATGGTATTTAATCATTACAGTTCATGTTATTTGGTCATTACAATCTTAACTTTGAAAGTATTTCAATGCGTATTACTAGTTAATAACAATGTATGTATATCAACCCTCAAATATTGCATTACAAAAATATATATTTTCTGAAGTAATACCTAACTAACTAGTTTCGTCGCGATATTTCCTACTATTTTACATACTAAGTACCAGGTAAGTGCGTATTGTTGCGGTGGCGGCTTTGTATATTAAAGGTATTTACATGATGCATATTTCATGAGACTCCATTAACCGCACGGTCCTAATTTATTTATACTGAACTTGTCAACGTTGTGTAATTGAATAATTAGACGTGGGGAAGAGGACAGAATATAGATGTTCCACCTAGAATTGGGCAAGTCTAAAGTACCCAACAACAATTTCGGGGGTTACCAAAGGTCACAGAGTCATTAATTAAACTTACACCATAGTCGTCTTATTCTAAGTTACTTGCTAGGAAGATTGTTGCGTTCTTGTTTCTGTTCGTGGCTCTATAAAGCCGTACCGGCAACTGTTGTTTCCATTTTCTTACACAAGCTGCCGACTACTAGTTGTTTACAATTTATCAACGTCAACACATAATTCGTACACATTTGCTACGTAAGCAAACATGTTAAATCGTAAACATATTGGTGCACACCTAAGTACATACTATATTTAAACACAATAAGAATATTATATGATATTTAACTATGTTTGTAGTATTCGTATACATATACTACATTTATTGAAATAGTTCGATATCTTATCTATTATCTAACACTAAATAAATTTACAGACATTAATTTGCTTTCCCTTAAAAGAACCTACACAATTTTCTCCTTTAGGTACTACTTGTTAATGGATCCGAACAGATTGCATATTAACGTCTTGTATTGAAAGTTCATCTGCCTAAACACAGTTTTGGAATATCTTGAAAGCCATATCAGAGATGCTGCAGTTTGTTATTTTAAATCAAACTGTGTAACAAAAAAGGAAAACATTTTCTGACCAGTTTAGACTGACACTAGAACTAAAAGTTTAAATTACACATAGTTTTCAGTTAAAACTGTTTAACTGTTTGTACAATTACAGTTATTTGCTTCTTTCATAAATTTATTCAAGCTTTCCTGTGCCCAGATAACATGTTTCTCCGTCGTAAATATTATTGGGAATGAACCTAAAAGCTTTTAAGATATTGATATTCTGACCACGAATTCCGACCTCTTTATCAGTCTTCAATTCGTCTGTGTACAATACAACTGATCAATTTTTGAATTTTGGAATTCCTTGGAAACAGCGCCGTGAGTGGTAGGTCATAATTTACTTGGACGGGCATGTGACTACTGGGCTGTCCAACGATTCTACCTCTTTTTGAAGATTGCCTGGAAGCTTTAAATGTCCGGTTTTCTCCCTTAAACCGACACAATAATTTTAATGAATATACGCTAAGAACTATAGTACTTTTGACCAGCAGATGTATTGTTCCTGCGATTGTATCATCTACTATACTAGAGCACCATAGATTATCATGGCATGTATTATCATTTGATATAACCAATATTTCATCTTTTAGAACTTCGCGTTATCGCAAAGAGCCTTTGACGTATCCAGAAAGTCATTGTGGCTTTTTTGAGAACACTGTCTAGATCATTGTTCCACTTCAGTCGTTGGTCAACAGTTACTCGCAGATATGTAACTTCACTGGTGTGCACTAGTTGTTTTCCGATTAAAAATAGTAAGAATACTGTCTCCTTTTGGTAAACCATTGTTTTGCGGTCAACATATACTAACAGTATTGAAGGCAATGAAGGTTATCACATCTAAGCTTCTCATTTTTTCCCCTTTTTGTAATGGCCAAGTCATGTGCATAACTTTGAACATTAAGACCGTCTTCATGTAGCTGTCTGAGTAAATCATCAATGATTAAATACCAAAGGATGAAGCGATAATACTTCACTTCACAGTATTATCTACATAAATAAATCGATATGTATTGCCCTATTTCTTGCCTTTGATATAAATACCACTTAAACATTTCTCTACACAAGTGAGATACAGCCATGAGCATAGCTTGCCGTAAAAATTTTGGTTATCGTTGGTAGCAACAACTGTGTTTCCTGTTCTAACAGGGCTGGTAACCTTGAGGTTTGTAGTGTTTTGAAAATTCTACCTAAGAAACTCGTGATCTTTGCGTCGACGAACGTCCTCATTAAACCAGACAGTGACACACATGTGTCGTGCTTCAAGTGGCCCAGAAAAGTGAGTCTAAAGTAGGGCTCTTAGACTCTTATTTGCGTTGTCGTTGTGGCTTCCATCCTCTATACTATTTTCGTAGTTTTTTAAAAGAATGTTTGGAAGTCGCAACGTTGGGAGTTATTTTTACAATCCCTTCGCAAACAAAGTCCACCTTTTCTCAATTGTTTGTAATATTTTGTTAGAACTATTTTGAACACGTCCCAATTATTTATGCGTTTGGCTACTTTAAAGAGTTTTCTCGCATCAGTTCTAAGTTTTTGCCCACACAATACATTGTTTATCATCAATGAAATGCGTAATAGAGTCAAGGAGGGTTCTAAGAAATACTTCATATCATCACCAGGTACTCTACTAGAAGGGAGATTTGGTCTTGGTTAGACAAAGAAAGGTCAGCTCCACACTAAAGCGCTAATAGGAGACGAGGACGCTAAGTTCTCTGAAAACGTAATTAGACGCAATCAAAAATAAGTTAAGACCATTATTGGGTTGATAACTGGATACTGTCCCTTAAGGAAGCATCTATACAACACGGGTGCGAACCCTGGTGCAGAAGATGCGAGTTACAGGAGGAAATAAGTGTACATGTAATCTGCACATGTGAGGAATTGAAGGTACTGAGGCAGAAACATTTCGGAAAGGATCTACTGGAGCCTTCGAGGGTATTCAAACTTCCAATAGGCAAGTTATTGGACTTTATAGAGGACAGTAAACTCTTCTCAACTGGAAATGAGAGTTTTAATAGGGATGGTACAAAGAGCATCCAGCTGAAGTGCCTGGACTACAGGTGTTCAACCCTAATTGAATAGATAGAATAGAAAAAAGAATGCGTAATAGAACATTAATCATATCCACCGACTAATGTTACGAAGCTTTTACTCCTTAAAGCTTTGGTCATATAATTAGTTTTTCGGTGATGCTAGACTTAAGCGGAATATATAGTTGAAGCAATTCTTTCGAACTACTTATTGTTACAGCAGAACCCAAGAACTTTAAAAGTTGCTAATTGTATACAGTACAACACTCGCAGTATTTATTCAAAAGTGTACCTTTAACCGAGAGCACATACTAAATTTCCTGTACCGTTAAATATATTTATAATATGGTATAGTATAGATTTAACACAAAGTTCTTCTGCAGAGGCAATCGTTTCAAAGGGTGATTAGGGATTACGTTTGTACGGTCTGATGAGATTTACGTTTAGCACAGTGAAAAAGAACAATTACGACGAATCTGAAAAAAAAACAGTTAAGTTTTTAGCTAATAATTAGTCATTCTCTCTTTTACAGGAAAAAGCTTTAACGTTATAAAAATAATCAGCATTTTAAGTGACATTTTAAACTTCTACTTAACAAATGATTTTGTATATCAAAATTGACCGTTATTTTCATATTAGATCCTATTTCAGTAAGCATTAAAAGACTGTTTTTGGCATGCGTAGTTATATTGTTTTAACACAAACAAACAAAAATTATTCAAGCAATCCGAAATGTTTTATATCTTTTAGATATCCATGAATATGAGCCGACTCAACAAATTCAAGCCGCTTTATGTGTACAAGCACAGACACGTAAGATATTCAAACTGACAGCAATTCTTGGGGGATACTTGAAAGCTTTCTCATAATACTTGAACCGAACGATAAAGGAAGTATAATAAATGTAGATAGTCTTCCGCATTCTACCTTAACGTTTATTCTCTTCGTCAAACTACAAAGTAATACGCCGTCAAATTTTCCACTATTCAATTTTTCTTTCCATTTTCTGCCTCCTGGTCTTACCACCACTTCATATTTAGAAAATTTAATCCCGAATGCAAATCCTTTCTTGAGGATAATACAAGCATAACACGATTATCCTCGGTCTACGGAGTTCCATTATCGAAGTATTTCCCCCGTACCCTCGGCGTTCGGCCTGCCCCATTGTACTTGAAGCGATACAGAACACAGCAACCCATATAACAGATAAATAACTGAAATTGGGCTTACGAAATCCATTAACGGGTCAAATGATGTAAGCCGAGTTCCGCAGACATTTACGGTTCGCTACCGCATGTTCGTAAGCTGGCGTCGCAGAAACTGTTGACAACTACCTATCGGCTATAAAATTAAAACGGATTGATAACACTAAAGCGGTGACAAAGGAGTAAGTTTACTGCAGAATATAAATAATGTTACTACCTAAAGTTTGTGACACTATTCTAGGAACAATCGATAACATGTAATTTAATAATGATTTTATGTACTAACATATAATTTAAAATAAAATCAATCCGTTTATCAAAATGCATACATACATGAAAACGTCAGAACTAAAAGCACAAAGTATTTGGCAGTATGTATGTATGTATATACAGGGTGAGGCATTAGTGCGTCAAAGCTCAATATATCCATTAATCTTAAAGATATCACAAAATGTTACATACAAAAATCATTGCTAGTCTTAAGCTACATATTTTAAAATTACCTTCACATTGCCAGAGTGAACCAAACATACATTTTCTTAAATGGAACACACTATATATTATTTCAAATTTAGATTAAGCATATCTTTTTCATTCCTTCGATATAAGGTTTCATTGAGTTACACCAAGTATTTCAGAAGTTATGGTCAATTTTGTCTGAAAATCATTGCGTGTTCAACGTCCTGTGTATTCCACATGAAACAACTTGAAATTCTTTTTCACTGGAATGACTTTTTTATATTGCTACAGTGTCATACCAAAGTGATATTTTGCAAATCTTGCGAAAACTGTGGGATAAAGTACTTTTCTTACTTTGGGGGAAAAATATTTGAAGAATGGGAGAAACTATTTGTAGATGAATGTTATCATCTTGTAGCAAGTATGACAAAGATAGTCCGCACTTCTATAAAAAGAAGGTGGAGGGAGCACTAGATATTAATAATTCTACTATTTTGTAAATAAATTATCGTTAAAATTGTTCTTGTATTTTTATTCTAACTATTTGGTTCGAACCTATGAAAGTGAAGTGTGTCTAATACAATTGGCCAAGGCTTTACATTTAATACATATACATATGTATAAAAAAAACATTTCTCAGAAACCTGACGTGATAGCCAATTTTTGAAAATATTTTCAAAATTACAATGAAAAACTCCATAACGTACACGTATCAGAGTGTAAGAATAAAAAACTGTTGACCAGTGTACTTAGCTTACTATGCAAAACGAAAAGTATATTTTTGCAAAATCCATCTATAATTTAGTGTTGTTTTATTGCATTGTGATCGATTGCCCGATCTTATCGACATACTCTTTCGTTTTAGTTTTTCCATAAATTTTTTTTAAAAAAGTAACAACAACTTTTGTTGTACTTTTTGACATTCCTCCATTATTTTTCGGTTTTTCGGAACACAACTTATAAAGTTACAAACTATATTGCGTGTTCATTTATTGTTCGCTTCCTCATGACAGCTAGCTAAAATTAATTATAACAACTAACTTCAACTTTTCCAAATTACCGCTGCCATCAATGCACTTGGTCCTCGAATGGTAGCGTGGAAAACCAGATACTAGTTTGTGACATCGGAATTACTGTCATATTCGTGAGAACGTAGCACTTACTCCAAGTCGAGACTAGTCTTGCGTTCAACTGAAGCCTAACTATTACTTTTTCATTTTCATATTTCTGTGTTGTAGTTATTCCGTAAGCTATCCTGCTTAACTAAGACTGTAACCAACTTTTAATATTGATTTTGCCTCAGTGTACAGCAACAGCAAGTTACTGAAGTTCACCTACATACTTATTAGTAGCATAAATATATTAAATTAAACATGATTACTCGTGTTAGTAGATGATCACAAATAGAAGGGAAAAAAGTTGGTCTACCTATATCTCACAAGATTCTATATTAACAAATAATTTGCTACCGGTTTCGGGAAATTCCCATCATCAGGTAGAAACGAAAAGACACAGTAAGGTGTATGTCAGCAATATGTACATAAGAAGCCTGCGGTCGTTAACAATATTGTAATTCAAAGATAGAATTGTATTAATAAATAGTTGCAAACTAATTTTGCATTAAATCTCTTGACACCTAAATATATTAATTTTCGATTTAATTAATACTTAATATTTTTTATATGTAGTTCCAGTGACTGCATAAGCTGTATCGCTTGTGTGTGTAAGTTGTGTTCAAATGGCTTTGTGGTAGCAAAATATCGCCTTTTATGATGCCGCGCTGTTCATCATTTTGCGCCCAACAGCGAATGGTAAGTCAATCCGGGATTAAACTCTCTGAAAAATGTTACCGTCCCTACCGAGAATTGAACCCTAGCACCTATCGTTCTCCCACAACAATAGTCAACCACCTAACCACTGCGGCCGTCGATCCATTTACTGTACGTATTGCTACAACAGACAACTAAAAGCAACAGTTTTGCCAGCTGATTTTTAAACAAACAAATTTCTGGATCATATAGATCCAGAAATCCATTAAATATATTCGAGGTCATTCAATTAAGCCAAATACACAAATGGTCCGGCCGAATATAAAGAAGCTATGACGAAATATAACAAAAAATTAATAGAGGTCACAAAAAGCAAATTAGATAAGTTTCTGCAGCAGGATTGAAGGAAGAAGACGGAAGACGTCCCCACTTTACAACCACAATTATTATTTTAATAAAATGCAACCGTTGGATGGAACCGTCTTTGGAACATTCAACTGATCAATTTATTTTTTATGTCTATATTATTTTTAAGTTGTTTGTGGTAGTCTGTAAATAATAAATGTTGGAAATAGAGGAAGTGGCGAAAATTGCAAAGATGTAGGTCAACAAAGAAAATGGGAAAAAAATAGGAAACAAAGAAAATGGGTGAAAATGTTAAACGTGTACCAAAAATCCTTTAAAGAATCACTTGTATACACCCTGTTTTATACACAAGAATGTTGTATATGGAAACCAGTCATTTAAAGTCATCAAGACTGAATTAACATAAATGTATTAATTACATTTAGATTAGTAAAACAGTGACGCGTCACTAAATAACTTTATTATGACATAAGATTAATTGCATTCATTATTAAGAATGAAAAATTTCTAATGTAACCTTGCGAGTACTTTTGATATATATTTATTGCGGCATTATTGTATATCAATGCCAAAATCACATATTTTAAAACATCTGTATAATTAAAAATTAATTCAATCGTTGCATAATTCATTCATCAACTTTTTCTTGTTTAACACGCAGAGAAATATTATCTTGAGTTAAAACAGACTGTTTCCGTTCAAAACAATCCTGTATTTGTATATCCGCAAAACTATATAGTGTTATCACAAAAATATTATTTTCTAAAGAAATTGTCGTGACGCAAAACAACATTGTTTTAATGTAAGAATATAATGGATTTGTAAGACTTCCGTATGTCGACCGCTGAATTGACAATTTATAGGCAATTTAACGGAAAGTACAGGTTTTACTGAGTCCAAAACGGCCCCCCATTTCTTGCGGAGATTAGTCTAAGATACCTAAAACTCGTTGTAAAACGTGTTATTTCTAGGTTATGTTTCGCTAATGTGAAAATCCTCGCAGAAATGTCAAAACACTAGCGAAACATAACCTAGAAATAACACTTTTTAGAACGATTTTTAGGTATCTTAGACTGATCTCCGCAAGAAACGTGGGTCCGTTTTGGACTCAGTAAAACCTGTACTTTCCGTCAAATTGCTTATAAATTGCCAATTCAGTGGTCGACGTTCGGAAGTTTAGCCAAATGGATTTACTTCAAGTACAACGTTTGGTTGAAATTATTCCTCCAATTCCCATGAAGCTAAAATACACTTCACATAATCCATTATTAAATATGTACTTTTATTACTGCAAATGTCCTTAACTATGAAAAACTTATATGTATCTAATTCTTGCAAAATAGTGCAAACGCTTCATATAGGTACACATATAATCTCGAATGCAGCTGCTCGAAATTTGCAATTCAGCTATTTCACAAATAGGGAAGTTATTCAGATCAAATACGTATTTTACAACAAATATAGTCTAGATTGTATTAAACGCATTTACTTATTCCAAGAAAATGTCTTTGAATCAAAACAGAAATATTCTAGCATTAAAAATATTTGGGTAAAACAGTATATTTTCTTAATTCAAGAACATTTTTCTCTGTGTGTAAGTTACTTGTTTTACAAAATAACTATCCTGCGTTGATAATTGTGATGTATACAAAATAAATTTTAAATTGCACAATATATCACAGTAGAGTTTGAAAGTTCATGTTTCGATGTAGTGGAAAAAAATAGAAATAGAACGAAACGTTTCCATTAAATCATCGAAAATATTTCGGTAACGTAGCACTTATTCATTGATTTGTTCATTTCACATTGTTGATGCAAGTACTACTAATGAAATTTTGGATTTATCGGTCTGGGAAATACCCGAAATATTCGCGAATCTTATCTAGAACAATCGAACAATATCTTTAATAATACAAAGTCAGCAAGTAACACAGTATTTATTTTTAATATTTAGTTTAATTTTGGTTAAACAACGCCCGACGACTCGTAAGAATCAACCTGAAAATCTCTCAGGTATCTCATTTAAACCCGACAAATCTCCGAAAGATGTCATTTTTCCGATCACGTTAGAAGAAGCTACTACCAACGATAACCTAAGAATAATTTTCTAGGCCAACTTATGCCTATTTCTACATGTCGCAAGTGTGAAGAGGTGTAAAGTGAGACTTGTACCAAACGCCAAACAACATATCAACGGCAATCATGTCACCCTATTAATCTATCATTGATTATTCTAAATTATATAGGGAATATCATTGAGAATAACATCATATATTTGTTCCAGTTTTGTGGTCTAGGTATCACAAAGAGTGTAGTACGTGATGCAATTAATGAGTGGATTGGAAAACAACACCAACTAAATTGGAACAATTTAGCTGGACGAAGGCACAGCAAACGGATGATGGAACGACCATCACAACGATTAACTGCTGACTTACTTGCATTAAGCAGGACTCAGCTTAGGGCAGTAACATGTCTATTAACAGGACATGGCTGTGTAAAGCTTCATTTACATAGAGGGCATAGAGTGGCAATTGTAGTGTAAGAGTAGTAGAAGGTGTATTGTAGTGCAGAAATGCATTTACATAAGAAAAGTAGTGGCGATGCGCCTGCTTTGTTGCGCATGCGTAACGACGATAGTTGGTAATGGATGTATAGTCAAATGTAAATACAACAAAACAGCTGTTATCTGTAGATTGTTCTGCGCAGACGCAACGGTATAAGTATCGGTAGTGTAGTGGGAATGTTTGGAGTTTGCGAACTTTGGCACTACTTCTCCACTACCGTTACTGTCGCACTGTTTATGTAAATGCTCTCGTTTAAATATATGAGAACTAACTTCGGCACTCCACTACTCTTACACTACAATTCCCACTACCCTCTATGTAAATGAAGCCTAAGAGGTCACCTGCACAGGAGGGAGATCTATAAAAGTGAACCCCTATGCAGACTCGGTAATGAGAAGGAGGAAGCAGCCTCTCATATCATCTTCGAATGCGTAGCACTAAGTCAACGTAGGGTTGCTATGCGAAGCATAGCATTGATTTACCAATGGAGAACGATTTACTAAATAGGCTTCTAAACCTAAACGAGGGAACTAATCTCTTTCAGTAAAAATGAAATCAAGGTAGGAATAACATAATAGGCCCAGTGGGCCGCAGTGTTAGTGCCTTGATAGTAATCAATCAATCCAGTTTTTGTCAACCATACTTGTCTTAAAAATACTGTTCTAACATCTTGATCACAAAACATCAAGCAATTAAGGCAGTCTCGTTGTAAAGTATGGTTTTAGAAAATTGACGAAATTTATAGCAACGTCTTTCAACGCCCTATTTCTAGTCTATGTGTTCTACCAAGTAATTTAGTTATCGTTGTGAAAATTATTTTATTATTTTTGCAATATCCAGAGTTTTGTTGCTTTGAAGTTTTTAGAGCCTAGCAATTGTCTTTGCTTGTACGATTCCCTTTCAGTGATCTATATTGTGTACTACACCATTTTTATCTATAGCTGACGAAGTTGCATCATACATCTTCAACAGTTTCCAAAAATTTTCAATCCAATATTTTACATTATGGAATGGGAGATATAATAGATTAATGAAATGACTGAAAATCACTCTCCAAAATATTATGTACGTTGTGTATCCTAAAAAGGGTATTTTAATTTCTGAAGATTACAAAACAAATAAACAAATTACAGCTTTAATGGATGAAATAAAAATAAAGGTCGAGATATATACAAGGTAGCACAGTACACAACATCAAGTGTGTTACATGACGTGTGTTTAAATTCTTCTAATAGACATCTTGATGTTATTAATGCGTCATTGCAAAATGGTATACTTTTGGAAGACTTGAAGACAATAACCTATTTATATTGATGGTGTTCATTCTTCAGACACAAATACAGCTTTATGTTTAAATATTTTTTCAATAATTCAAAAATTTTAATTTCTCAAACAGCCTATATCTCAAATCTAGCTTTTATTAATGACTTTCGAAGTTTACAAGTAAACAATAGATTTAAAAAGTAATTTATTTCAAAATCCCTAACAAACACTGTATATCAATGCAAATAACATTTACAAACTATATACGTATTTATGAAATATTAAATGTTTAAAATTAATATCAGTGATACGTACAATTAAATTCAATGTTTGCTCATGAATGAAAGTGAACATTTAATATGCTATTAAATTACATCAAAATAAACATCTACATTGTCTGAATAGATAGTGTTAAGAAATATCTTAGAAAATAGCTCTCGTAGAAACATTCAGGAAGCTATGTACTTAAACAAAATAAATTTACCCTATCGTTAAACACAAGTGTGCTCTGAAACTCTTTATTGCTTTGCGAAAAGGCCAGAATAATTATTTTGCGACTAGTACTTCAATTACGTTCTATTCATCTAAACTTTGTGCAGTTATTTACATTTTGCGAACAGTTTGAGCAAATACAAGCTTCTGCCTCATACACCACCAGAAACATCATGACACACGGGTCTTCGTAATAGCCTTCTAATTATAAAATTAGTTAACCCGGTTCATTTTAATTTTACTAAACCACCAGCAATAATAACTTCAGCTTGCTATAGCGGCTATGGCATATATACATTTTGCGTAGAGAACGACGTTTATGTAATTCAATATTATACCAGCAGATGCTGCATGCAAATAGTCGAATTCCGCTAAATATCGTACATACACGACGAACTTGTATTTGCAACCACACAGAACAATAAATTACTGCATACGAACGTGTAAAATTTACAATTACCATGAAAGATAATACTGTTTTCATTTGGATAATTAAATTGATCGTGTTTGATATATGCACCTATGTAACTATTATCCCATTTAAGCATGTTTATCTATTTATTTTGAAATATGGCAACATAATTAAACAAATGTGTGCACTAAACTGTAAATTGAATGGAAAACGTCGCTAATGTTGTGAAAATAGGACATTGGCATTTACAAATCTGCATATTTCATTATGGTCAACTGAATCGTAAACCGATTCTCCAAAGCCAGAGTATGCTAATGTCAATTTAGTTTTACTCGTAACACATATATATCAAATTATATCCTAAGAAGTTATAATCACCATAAATTGAGAATCCTAAATTATAACGTATAACAAGTTTGTGCTAAAGTCGATAAAAATTTACAAGCAATTAAGTTATAAATTATGAAAGATCTCTTTTTACGGCGTCTCCGGTTCTCTGCAGTAATATTTTTTAGCACATCTACGTTGAAATAAAACTTCCAGAATTCTCTTCCTGAAACAGATAAGAAAACTTTTAGATTATATCTGCAAACATCAAGTAAAACTTATCCGAAGTTTGGCCGCGTTTTTGTGGAGAACACACATTCATTCTTTTTATCAACATTTCCAACCTAGTTACCGAATTCGATACCTTTAGGCATTATTTCCTCCATCTCCGCAATGGTAAATTTAAATTCCTTTAAAATGTCAGACTTTATATGTAATGATGGTTTAACTTCTCTGTTTGTTACGCTCTTCTGTAACCTACTTTGCATATTGGAATCTAGAAAGTAAACTAGTAAGATTTAAATAACATTGTTTCAGCAACCGAATTTAATACAGCTGTTTCACTTAGAAAAGTTCAAACGACACAAAGTTAAATAACCGTAAGTACCAAAAATAAGTCTCTAGAAGATACTATTTCGTTAAATTTATGTACTACCAGTATTATGAATTTGAATAGTACAGCAAACATTTAACTCAGACTTACATAATTACGTATTATAGATTACCTCTTTTCGAGCTGAATATCTGGCAAAATTGATTAAATTTATCTTATACCACATGAACGAATTCAAAGCATACTATACAGGTTTATTAATTTTAAAAAAGGAAGCAATACATGTTTAGTTAACTGTTAATATATTTTGTCGTGTCAATAGTAAATATACTCTATTTAAATAAAACCCAAAATTGCTACTCAACAACTAGAAGGTGGTTGAGTTTTTAAGAAAAATGTGTCTGTTTAATATCAGCATCAACTGAATATCATTTCGATTGCTCTTTTAGTAAAGCTTTCGACAAAGTGAATCATTGCATTCATCTGAAAAACCTTTGTGCAGTCGGTTTTGTTTCTGTAATATATATGGTAGTACTTATGCAATCGACATTCTGATTTCTTCGAAGCTATTCTAATTGATTCTAAAGAAAAACACTTATAACATATACAGCTGAGGATAAATTGAAAACTGGAAAGTCTTGCACGTCAACTTCTCCGTTTTACTTTCTTCGAGTACATTTTCTCTATTTGATCGTATTATTGATATTTTATAAATGGTTGCGCAGGTTGAACGCATTTTTGAGACTGTTGTAATGCACTACATACAATTCAGTTCATCGTTAGCGATGCTGACGGCAGCTCTAGAAGTGACAGTACTCCGACTGCAGGCAACTGTTAATTTCACTACACACGTACATATCCAATTGCTGAATTTTACGACTTGTAATAAATCTCACATCTACTTTCCTACATGTTTACTCGGTAAGGAATAAGATATTCTAGTAAAATCCAGTGAAATGAAGATAATAGTGTGCATTAAACTTTGTTATTAGAATATCTCCCACATGAATATTCTTTTAGGGTCCTTCTTCCAGTTTATTTTTTCAAATAGCCCTCCTTATAAATACAGTTCTTAGGTTTATTCCAATTATTATAAAAAGAAAAAATAACAACTGAAAGACACTTTTTTAGTAAAAAAAACTAGCAATGTAATTATTATAGATGGCGCTGCGGCGCCATGGCGCGCCAGTGTCAAATTTCTCTAAATTGGAATAATGTGCGACTAACACTTCAATTGAAAGGTGGTTTAAGTTGCAATTGCTCTATTATGAGAGCTTCCTAACTTTGACCATGTCATAGTAGAGTAACACACCTACATATAATACGAAAATAAATATTATTTTATTTGGTTTTTTGTTTATTTTTATATTATATATTATTACACTACTATAACGCGGTCAAAACTAGGAAGCCTTCATAATTGATTTAAATGTGTAACTTAACGAAGTCACAATTAATATTTAATTAAACTGGAAACTACTCCAAAACAACTAAATATCCAAGTGCGTGACAGCTAGCAGATAGGAAATCATTTCATTAACATGAGATCAATGTGGTAATTGAGAATAAGTGCCGAAAACGACCTTAAAATTGTCTGAGGAGAAGAACTATGCATAAATGAATATATTTATGAATTTATTAAAACCAGCAAATCATCTTGGTGCTGATAAATGCAAGAATAATATCTATCAACATAGGAGGACGAATCAAATATAATCCGGACTTTTTTTTAACGCCCTCTAGGTGAATTGAGTGGCGTGACATTTTGATATGTGTTGGGGGGAGAAGGGTGTATGGTGAAAGAGAGTGCCCAATCAATCATTTTTCTCGACTTTTGACGGCAGATCAGGAAGCAAATCGTGTGAAAGACTTTTGGCACGCTATCAAACAGAGAGCGGAAAGCTGAGACCGGTCTTTCAGCTAGAAACGTTCTTGCAACGTAGAGTGGAAGTACTGGCAGTATGACGTTAAGGTCAAAAGGGAAGGAAAATATTGGGATAGACAGCCAAAATCAAACGATGATTTAAAAAATCTCCATTTAATATTCTTAGCTTTCGGTAATTAGTTTTAGTATTTTATAATGTGTTTTTGGTCTGTTAAACTACATGTTTAAATTTAGTGTTAGCATCGTCTTCTCCACAATTTTTCCCTGAAGAAGTTAAAAACTAATTACCGAAAGCTTAGAATATTAAATAGAGATTTTTTAAATCATCTTTTGATTTTGGCTGCCTATCCCAATATTTTCCTTGCGTTCTTGCAACGGTTTTTGGAATCATAAAGGCTGCTGATTGATTTTCTGCACGAACACGAACGGCGTATAGTTAATACTGCGTACTACTGCCAACTATTTAATAACGTGAAACTGGCTTATTAACGAAAATGGCAAGACATGCCTATTCGAATTGCGATTCTGCTTCATGACAATGCTTGGCCACAGACAGCTGCATTAATCCAAGAAAAGTAGGACAATATTCATTCGAAAACACTGAAACAGCCGCCCTACAATTCCGATCTGTCACCAAATGACTACCCCATGTTTGGTCCACTCAATGAAGAACTGGGAGGTTGACGACGGCGAAGGTGCGGAAACGAGACGAGACCACATTCATTCTTTAACGACGAAATTAAAAAACGATTCGATGAGAAAAATGTGTGACTAAAAGAGGAGATTACATAGAAAACTAAGATGTACCTATTCAATTTTTTTACTGTACCAATAAATGTTTTAAAACCAATTCCACGAGATAAACAAATTCCCAAATCGCTCCTTCCCGAAACAAGAGGAATTTGTTTATACAAACCACAAAAATAAATTTGTCAAATCTTTCTATGTTGGTAGCGGTCGATAGCAGGCGGTTGGTAACACAGTAGCGGGTAAACATTACAAAAGATATAACCCAGATATAAACAATCTTGCTTACACCGTTTTTCAAAGAGATCTAAAAAATAAAAATATTAAGTTCGGTGAAAGAAGTACTGCAGAAAAGTTAGTCATATGCAGCGAGTGCGGTTATTCTTTGCGATTATTCTTACGATTGCTTATCGAACAATATTTGAGTAGAGTTGGTAGAGCAACTCCCCGTTTTAGGTTCAACTAGCTTTTTAAAAGAAGAATCAAAAAGACTACCTAACAGAAAGTGTCCTAGTATTACTAAGCAACCTAGACGAGTTTTCTCCAAAGACGGGCATGCCGTCATTGCGAAGCAAGTCTAAAGCGTTTGTTTACCTCAACATTGTTTAGGTTAGTTCGGTTAGTTATCACAGATGTTATATATGCGCCTGAGCTAATTTTGTTTTGTTATATAGTATATATTCTTTCTATTATTGGTAAAACGCCCGGTTGTGCATTTACGAGGAAGAGGACATTTTTGAAATATCGTAAACTAGCGTCCACATTTTTTACGACACGGCAACATTAAATTTGGAGATTTTTAGACAAAAAGTTTCCAATTGATCTTGCTTTATTCACAGTTGGGAAATGTTTACTTGATCTTGAGCACTTACGGCTTTCTTATTACTGTGTAGCTAAAATAATAAAGCAAAATGAAAGCAATGCAATTGTATGATGTATGTATTGATTGCTGTAGATAATATCCACATTAGAAATACGAAACAATACGTTTGTTGCAAGACCAAATAGATTTTTGTACATTAAAATTTAATTTTTTTCTTTTCCAAATAACCAGTTGCTTTCGCCAAATTTGTGCTTTATTTGACTAGTTATTACTTAACACTTTCTAACTTACACTCAATTTTTTCTAATTAAATATTTTAAAAAAATACAAACGAATTCATCTTTGGTACTTTGAAAGGCCCGATATAAATGCTTCGCAGTGACGTAATAAGACTATGCGCTTCGGCATACCGGTATAAGTGTATCGTGTTACACACTATTCTAAAGGTATTTCTGGAGAATTAGAAAGCATTGCGACTAACAACGTCGTCAACTACGATAAAACGCACTGTTGTGATAATCCGGCTGGAAAAAAAATAATTGCAAAGCATGAATCCAAAAGTTCTAAACGGATTATAAATCACACAGAATCTTTGACCTCAATAATATTCGCTGCTTTCAAACCATTGAAGGTTATATGGAGGAAAATAGTTAAATCATATAAAAAGGGACCAGGTAGACAAGAGTGTGGTATTCCTGAAAATACTTTTTCCGGTTATTAAAAATGCTGATTGAATTAACGCTAACATGTCTAACAATATAATCGCCGGATTTAATAAATGCAGAATATTATTTTTAAATTCTAATCATATGTTGCGTGTGCTACCTGTGGAACGTTTAGTAATTAATCAATAATTCTTTTGTTAACATTTTAAGGTCCATGCGATTGAAGTATGACAGTTGACGACGTTGAATCTTCTGGTGAAACTAACCAGCATTGTGGCACTCGTGTTTCAGAGAACACCGTAGAAGGTGCTCTTCGGTTTCTTGTCAAAAACTACCAAAAACGAAGACTTTTCTCAACCGTCACCTACTAACTGACATTTCAAATAAATTACCCCCAGGATCTATTTCAAATAGCCCGCTTTCTGTCACTAGGAAAGACATCAATATTGAAGATTAGTTACTTATAAAACTACTTATAATGCAACTAAAAAGGATGAATAGTGTACATCCAAGCGTTTCAATAGATTTTTTTATAGCACAAGTTAGATACACAGCAAATTTTTTACGCGAAGAAAACACTAAAAACTATAATTTTACATATTTCCAGATGCAATAGATGAGCATGAATTTCCATTCCAATAAGTTGAAAGAAATTGGGTAACAAAAAATGTTCTTATGGCAATAAAATGATATAACAAAATTGTGGGATTCTCTTTACATCAAAAAAAGTTAAATAGGATTAAATAATATAAAAGCTCCACTGAATCTATTTAGCATAATGCCAGGCGAATGGGGTCAAACAATGGCACAGAGTTGCACAGTTTTATGTAAAATATAAAAGTGATGTTATTTACCCATTTTACGGTATATATTATTTGTAATAAAACTTTCTCATGTTATATGCTATTTCATTAAAAATGTTTTCCAAATAATATTATTTTAAATATTAATCTGTCTAAAAGGTCTAGTTTCTGAAAAATCATGAAGAATAAATTTCATAATAATCTTTCATAATCATAGCATCTGACGTTGACGTACATACTTCTACGAAAACATTATCTTGTAATATAAAACTTTATCTTCCAATGCATGATAGATGTGATTTATACAACTGTTCTTTGGTGTATACTGAAAATACTTCGGAGAACTTTTCTTGTTGATATAAAATTAAAAAAACAAATCTATAATTTACACCTATTATTATCTTTTCAGCGTTCGTAACCAGAACGGCAAACCGAACAAAAAAATAACATCGTTCCAGCGAATCAAATACTTCTGGTAACTAGGACTTCCATTAATGGAATTACAAATAAAAGACGGGTCTTACTTCGCCTTGCTTAATTACGATTTTTCAATTTCAAGAAACTAATTAGACTTGATCCACTAGCACGACTAAGAATTTGAATAAGCTTGTTTAATGAAATTTCTCGACTACTGGCTCTTTAATCCTCGACATCAATCAAATCAAAACATTCGCTTGATTAGAGGAAAGTTGCTACGAGAAAAATGATCAGTGGTCTTATTTTTCCGCCGGCAAATTTCTGAAAATTATCTTTTACGAATGTAATAAAATAGAATGACGAGCCGGTTATAAAATAAAAAGTAATTAGCAGGAAATTTGCCTAACAATAGCTGCTTTATTATCTCTCGAAATGAATTCACCCCGTGACGTGGGCCTGTTCTCTACATTTCCATTAACAAGAGGCGCATTTGTATTTGACAAGTCGTTCCCAATGATTTTCGAGTTTTATTTTAATGGATATTCCACAATTTTGAATTGCCCATTGTCTCACATGCGTAAATTTTCTCTTGAATTTAGAGCCAACGCCTTACAAAATTGACGACTAGAATTTGACTTAATTACACATGATACAATTAAAATAAAATATATATTCTCGGCTGAATACATGCTCTTGAATAAAGGAGTAGCTGGGTATTTTTAAAATGAAATAAAATTTCTGCAATGCTCGCTTCTGTATAATATTTTATTATCTATAAACTTTTTAATCGAACAAGAATTTCACTAACAAAAATTATGATTTTCCAAGAAACAACATTTCATATTTTGTACAAGTTAGTTTTTAATTTGCAGGTTCCAGGAAAGGAACGGAATCTGAATAATTAAAGAAGATACCCGAACAAAAATCGACATTCCCAAGGAAACATAAAAGGTAATTATATGTATTCCTGTATGTATCTAAAGAATCTAATTTATGTTTACGTTCTATTAGGTAAAAAAATTATACTGTATATTAATAAGAAATGAAATTAGAAAAATGAAATAATTGGTATTTTACGGCAAAAATAAAATTACTTTTTTTACTACAACCCTAATCCTGGTACATTATAATATCCATACTCGTAATGAAGAGAATCTTCATTTTAATTAACTTTGTTGGTGTTACGGTCCAATTGTTTTATTGGACCTAGCTGCTGGAGAAATACTACTAGTGTAAGGGTTTTTCACAATAAACGAGTGAGTTTTAATACATATATTGTAACAAAGAAATAAAAATAAAACATAAATTCCAGTTCTTTGTACATGAAAGACACAAAATAATAATTCTCATATAATGTATAAGCATATAAAATAATATTTACAAATCCTGTCTCTTTTTCCTGCGTATTAAACGCTATTTGAAATGTGTACTTTATGTACTTCTTGTATTTAACGAGCCAAAAGGATATATTTATCGGAGCGATTCCTGAACTAGGGATAAAGTGAATAATCAGTTCAATAGTTTATCACTACCGCGTAACACACGATACAACTCAAAACTACGTCCAGGAATATCGAATTTCTCGTATATATTTTCATATGCGTCTACTTGCGCCTTTTACTATATGCTCCATCCACTGTCCCCTTATAATAGTGACGATTCCACGAACCACGGTTCGTGTGCTGTACGCAATGAATCCAACGAGCACACACTCGTATGCGTATCGCGATCAGCGCAGGCAAGTCCGTGGGCCGTTATACCATTAACAAACCGCGCAAAGTCAAATAGCACGTCATCTCTAATACGGGTTGGCGCGCGCTTCTTGGTCGTCGCTTCGACGTAGTTTCGAGTTTAGCTCCGAAGCTTAGCATTTTTAGAATTATATCCTATCGGTGGCTCTTGTTTCTATTAATTCGTTATCATGATTTTGCTTATTTATATTATATTACATTAAGCGTGAGATTTAGACATATTAATTTAACAAAATACTGAATATATAGCAAATATATGTAAAATAAAAAGAATGCTTGTTTTAAATGTTTTTGAGTCCTTAACAGCTGGAGAGGATTAAAACATTTCAAAAACGGTAGCTTTAAATATAAATAAAATAAGTCAAGGAGACAAGTCTGACTAGTAAGTAAGTGAGCCATCTAATGCTTTAAATTTAAAACCGATACATAAAAAAGAAATGAACATTTTGTCAGAAGTATGGTTTTATTAGAAAGATTGGATCCATACATTTAAGAAAGAAACACAATATTATTGAAATGACTGCCACGGCTGGCCCTACATTACGCCATCGCATCAACCCAATTATCAAGAACTTTTTAGATGGTTTGAGCGTAAGTATCAAGAATGGCAACTTTGATTTCTAGGTTTCAGTCATCTGTAGATGATTAGCGTAACACTTATCCATAACGGCTTTCCAAGAAAAAATAGTCCTTCGGGCTCAAATCACCAGAATTTCGACTGATTATTCAATTTTCTAAGACTGTGCCCAAAAGTTCAATTAATTGTTACATTGACTGAGTAGCGCCGTACTGTTAATACCAAACGCAGCTCCTTGCTACCGAAAACGTATCGGCTGATCATGAGGCTTCAGTTTAATGCTACTTTAAACAGACTTTCCATTAATTCCATCAACATCTTGCTACAGATCCTAAATACCTTCCTTCCGAGAGTGTGGAAGCACACGAGTGTCCTGATTCTTCATAAGCCCGGTAAAGAGTTTCATTACCATCTACTTTCTAGTCTATAAGTCTCCTCTCGTACCTGCCAAAAATAGCTGAGTCTATAATATTTGTGAGGCTGCGTGATCTTATCAACGAAGATAACTTGTTAACTGACGAGCAGTTCAAGTTTCGAGAGGGCTCATCGGCCGACTTGTAGCTCCTCCGGAGGAGATTCAAAGCGTGCTTGAGCTGAGGCATTGGACGGATGCGATATTTCTTCATTTTGCCCACGCATTTAACTTAGTGTAGCAATGTCTATTGTACAAAGTGGGCAGTTTTGGCATAATTCCTAATATGATAGCTTTGCTTTGCTCCTATCTGGCTGGCAAAACATTCTCAATAAAACTTAACAATGTTCCATCTGATCATAGGCTGATTCTTGCTGGAGTTCCGTAGGATTCGCTCCTAGGGTCGGAGCTTTCTATACTATAAACAAGCGGCATACTGAGGTCTATGTCGTCATCCAGAGATAACGCTCTGGTATGTACAAAGGTTAGTAGACAAGACCTGCGAGTGGGCGTCCAAATGGCGCCTTACCATCAATTCCGATAAGTATATTACGATAAAATTATCCCGTAAACGGTATCTTCCTCCCCTGTAAGAACATCAGCATTGGGAGTCCAAAAATCACCTTAGGAAACCTATGTGCAATATTTAGGTATCACTTTGACTTCAAGGCGGACTTTTAATCAACAGTTTTCTACAGCAGCTGCCAAATTCCTTCGTGCATGCGTGGTATTAGCTCGTCCCTTATGTTGGAAGAACTCTTAAATATTGAGCTCATGATCTACACGGTGCTTCCCTGACCTATTTTCACCTATGGTGTCCTGATCTGGACTAACACCAGTAAAGTGCGAGTGAAACGGCTCGATATTCTCCAAAACTGGGTGCTGCGAATTATCGTCGCAGTACCTTGGTTCGTGAGTAACGCTCAGATCCATCGAGATCTTAAGTCTCCATGTTTGAGCGAATACGCGATAGCACTGACTAGTCGAATTCTTCAAAGACCCTCCAGGGCGAAGAATCAATCAAATTACATATCACTGATTGCAACAAGTACAGTAGTATTACTTCAACACCTTAGCAGAACTCTCTGAGAATCAAACAATCAAACTCAATAAATAAATATCGCAAAGGGTAACATATTACCGCAAAATAATTCAATGCCTGAGAGACAATTATTACCAGCCGTTAAATTCCATACAGATTTACTTCTGCACATATAAGTATAAGCTGTTATACCAGATTTGATTTTTACGATCGAACCAGGTGACGCTGCTCCGATGTTATCGCAAAGTTTGCATTTTCCTGAAACGTGGCTAATGTTATATAATACGAACAACGTCGATCGATCTAAGTTATACGTTTGCCGAAAGCAACTTTTCTCCTTATTCCACTGACCTACCTTTTTGAACCATATTTTATATCTTTACATATTACAGCAGCCCTTACTTTTATAACTCATGGTATTTGTGTAGATGAAAGTATTTTCTGATACGTGCATGACTATAATACGACTGTAAACATTTCAAAACGATTATGAAGAATAAAAAAGAATTGCCTGTAGTTCTTGGTTTTCGAGTTACTTTTAATAACTTAACTTGCTACCTTATTACTATTTCTTTTATATTTCCCAATCAAAAGCGTAATACTGAAAAAAATATATTCAAGTTCAACTTGTGTAGTTTATGTTAATGTATGACTCAATACTAACTATAACGTATAAATTTTTCGTCTTTAGGGAAGTGGACCGTGTAACATTGTTAAACATGTTTTCATTTATGCAATTTTTTTATTGCAATGATAATTCTGAGTATCTTTAAGACATCATCACACTTATCTTTTCTTGTTTTTAAGATAATCACTGTCTTTTGTTTTAATTTTGGGAGCTAAATGATGTTTCGGACGAATTAAATTGAACAACATGGAAACTTTCTAAATTAAATACTCAATGAACGATGCAATGAAATTTGCCTCTGAAAATGCTACATTGGTTGGTCCTAGTTGGTAGAGGTTTATTGTACATTGTTCCATAGTATTGCCAAATGGTATTAAAACTAAAAAGAAAAAATAGAAAAAACGATTTATTAGTTGAACATTACAAAATCAAAAATGAATAATTTAGAAGATATGGAAAAACCATCTAATCTTCCCTTAACATTTTTAAGATTCCACTAGTTTTTTCTAGTTTCTCTAAACAACGTTCTAAACAAGGATAATTCATAAAATATTGCAGGTAAACAAGATGATCTTTCTATGCCACAGTTCCTGTATTGTTCCAAGGTTTTAACCCTCCACCATACATAGTTTTCCACCCAGCCTATATCTTTCAAAATTTAAAACCTTATGAACTGCTCCAGGTTATTCTAGTTGGTCAAAATGTTGCTTCAAGATTTCGAAATCAAACCTGACTAGTTTAAACGGTATGGCAAAAACTTTACCCGCTGCCACCCTCTCCCTCCTTTTATTTAATAAATTGAAATGGTGATTGGTTTTTGGTTTGAAAATCAAAATTTTTGATACTACACTATCTCTGTTTTTGGGGAATAATTGCATGGGTTTGGAATTATTTTTCGATATGTTAAAAATGTATGTGTGTAGAGTAGTTCCATTCATTGTTGCCATAAATGAACAGGATCCTTATGAATTATATTTTTCTTGATGCTTACAACATAGGCTCTGACAAATTATAATTTTTACAAGAATTAAAACGATCTTGTTATTATACAAATCAACAAACTCTTAAATGAATCATTAAATATGAATAGAGCGACTAAATTCGCAGTAGGATTTGTTTTATTAACGTTTTGTAATAAGTGTCAACATTTACCAGAATTAACTAAAAGATAAATTTGGACGAATAAAAGAAAATTTCTTAAGTTTTGGTGAAATAGAAAATATAAGAATTTTTCCACAAAGCAAGGTCGCGTAAGGAAGAAGTCGAGGTCGACATGTTGATCTGTTTAGCAGTCAATTCATACTAATCCACTACGGATACCGAACAAAATTTAGGCGTAGGTAGATGTTCAGAGAGTATTGAAAAAGCATCCCATGTAGCCTAGAACTCCACGTAAGCCTACATCCTTCTAAAAACCAAGATCACCAGGTTCTGAATAAAATGATTTGGCCGGATGAATCAAAATCTTCTCACGCAACTGCTTTTGACCAGTATCACTCTGAAACATAATTTCAATATTTTTTGCTACTTACGGATAACTGCTTCCATTACACGATTTATGATGGAATTTTGAATGCAAAACGCTACTTAGGTATAGAAAAAAAGCGTCTGTCAGCTGCAAAATGATTTGATTTCATCATCAGATCCTCAGTAAAAGTTACTTCTTACCAAACCATCATTTACCTGTTGAAATTATAAAAAATAACAAAAGAGAAAATAACTGTCATAATATCTTAATAAAAGATATTCAGAATTATTATTGGATTCTAAACTTGCTAAAATTTACAGTAAGATGTTTTATTTAAAATTATAACTTCCAGTACTAAGTATTTTATGTGTGCACATCTCTATGAACCTCACTCCAAATTTTCAAGTCTTTCCTATTGATAGAATGTCATACATTTCTAAACAGTTACTGTGACAGCTTTTATAGGCGTATATTTCATAAAAATATCATAAATTCGGGTCGTAAACTAAAACCAACTGCCAAAAATATTCAGACATAAAAAATGTAGACAAAATGCATACTTCTTTTAATATTAGCGTAATTATTTTATGTTCCATAACTTTTATTATCATTGTTTAAATAGAGGGCACATAACCGTCAACATAGTACTTTTTAGAATTTAATAATATTGGTACATTCAAATTACATTGATAGTTAAATTGCTTGTTACCACGTAATCCTGTAAAAGCGCCACCTAGCATACTAGGTACAGACTTGATGGTCGATATCTCTATACCGCTACCTAGCGGTGGGAAACTGTAAGCACCGAAACAAAATCAGTACTGCTACACAATCCAGATGTAGAAACACTATTCAGCAGTTTTCTTTACTCAATACCGATATTAATCCAGGATAGTTGTCTATGTAGCGGCACCTCCACCATTTCCGATTTCTAAGAAGTTGTCTGTATGGTGTTATAGATCGCTTATTCTAATATGTTGCCTTATAATTTAATTCTTAAGACAAAGAAATCGCATTGAGAGGATACAAATGTAGATGCGTATGTGTATTGCAACATTACTTTTTATTCCATTTTGTGAATTACTTGCATAGTTTACTTACCTGTTGAATGAATAACCAAGCAGCAATTTATTTATGATTATTTTTTATTCTCGTGTAATCTATAAAATATAGACTTATTCAAATATTGTCTTGATAAATTGCTATTAATTTAGACTAAATTTTTGTAAATAGTTGGAGAACATCTACAAGATTTTTTTATGGGAATCATTTATTTAAAATCTAAAATTAAAGAAACACAATTTGTTTTGCATATTTGATAACATTAATTAATCACATACAGCTTAACGCTTTTCTGACTACTTCCTGAGAGCTTTAATTGTTAACGACTTTAAGAAAAAAATGTTAGCACTTTAAAAACAAAGCTAGCCGCTTCAGCTTGGGATTCCCTTAGGATATTGTTCTAGACTTATTTTATATGTGAACCTTCTTATTATAATATTTCTTCTTGAGTTTATTGTAAATTCAAAAAATATTCATTTTCCATTAAAAAAAATGAAATTTTTCAATATTCTAATTTTAAACTTCAACAGCATCTATGGAACAACTATAGAATTTATCAATTCAGACAGACTACTATTATTGAAATTCTTGGGAAAAAAATAATCCAATGGACAGAAAGTACACGATGTGACTACTAGTTCTCATGCCTATTTTATAAAATTCCTCCATTAATAAGTTGATGACATCACCAGAAGTATAACGAATCACATCACCAACTTATAAATGACCAGAAGAGCACCTCGACAAGAACGTTGAATTTGTACGAACCAACGCTGGAACGGTAAAAATACATATGTATGTGTTTGTCTAGTATCCTTTTATCATGTATGTTTAACTTTGCAAGAAATAAAAACGGACTACAGAACTATTTAACAATGTATTTTAACACTTATAAACATACTAGAGGCCTAGAAGGGTGCACATTTAAATAATTCATTGCAATGAATTGAAATTAGATTATAATACTTCAAATAAGATCTTCAATTCCATTCAAAGATTTTAAATACATATTTTATGTTTATGCTAAATCCAAAATAGTCGATAAGTAATGCACCTATTTCAGTATTTGCTCTTGAATTATGAAATTTCCTTTAATATTTGAAATCAAACTTGCCACTATGTCATTTTCCAACGAATATCTTGGCATAAATATAGATAGAATGTATATGCAGATATGTATAATGCATTCATGACACGAATACGGATATTAAAACCTGACAGAAAACGTAACGAAATTCTATACACAATACCACATATACATACATATGAAAGGACAGAATGCTGAAGAAAAGAGAAAATTAAAAAATCGCATGTGGCCGACACGGATAGAATCTTACAAAATAAAATGTGAGGTAGGTTTTCATGGGGAAAGACGTAAGTTCGTGAAGGAGGCGCATGTGGCGATGAGAAAAGTACAAGGGTAAGGGTCGTGTGACCCGGTTTTATCGGACCGACCCTCACAAATCGATGAAATACGTCACATACATACACAGATACGAACCTACACGTAAACACTACCGGTATTCATTCAGATAATACGTTGTATCATAAAATTGCCAACCATTTCGCGGAACGTATACGACAATAGTACACCTACGCATCGCTTTGTGAAGTTAACTGTACATACACACGTGTATATAAATAGTAAGCATTATATTTATAATACAGTTTAGTTTCAAAGTATTGATTTGTTAGTACGAGTTATATGTTATAGCCAACTTTTCCGCTTTCAGTGATTGCAAAGGTGTAATTCGAAAGATTTACTATATAGTACATACATGCGTATCAGGAATATTATCTACATTAGTATTCAAAGCGTTATGACGAATATGTCTGTGAATTTCCTACGAACGTAATGAAGTGATCTACTTGTCGTCATCGTACTTGAGTATAATATCAGGAAACTTTGATAAAGTGAACGCATGTTTAATAATATCAACATTTCTTATTGCTGTTAAGTAAATAGCAAAACATTCAATAAAATGAACGCACATTTTTTCATTAGTATTCGTAAAACATTTTCATCTTTTGAATTTAGCCGTGGGGGTTGTTACTTGAGGTGTCGTTGATCGTGTTGTCAACCTCTTCAGAAGTCACTCTAATGACACTAATGACGCGCATCACTCCCATCGCTCCACAACCTATATCTAATACCAAGTTTCACAAAACGAAATGGCCTTATAAATCATGTATTATCTTAACTTTATCAAAAAATTTAGGATTTTTTTAGATCCAACAGAATGGAGTCGAGTGATTTTACAGAAAATGTTAACAAATTTATAGATATTCTATGTTCTGACTCCTACTCAATATATGATAGTCAAAAGAACTGTTGTTCTCAGGGTACACCTATAATGATTGTAGAGATCTCCAGAAGGAGGTAGAGTGGTTAGACAAACTAATGGACAGCATGCCTGTTAAATTGAGCCACATACGACCATTCAGGATTCTATTTCCAAACGGTAATGAATAGATTTCCAAGTCGAACGGATAAAGCATTTCATTGCTAAAATAGATTAACTTACCAGAGAAGCAACGTGTATTGTATTGTGTTGAACCTTTTTTACGCGAGCCAACGCGAAAGTTCCAACAATGGAATGCAAAGGAAAATGTTTTCCTCTTGAAAACATCACCTACACAAATTCAAGCGAAGAAATTTACTAATTTTGTGCCAGATAGAAACAAAATGCTATTTAATCTTAAAAAGCAAATGTTACGGACCTTGATGGATAAAGCGAACCAAGACGCTTGTCGATTTTGCGAACTTAGAACAGAGACCTCTCAGCCTCTATTCCGTGACTGTGGAGCATTAGTTCGACTAAGGATTCAGCATCTAAGACAAGTAGGATCAAAGCCACAATCTTTAATTCAATTCTAGGATTTGCTAAAAATATTAGATTAAAATTGTACAGATGGAACTGAGTAGTAGAAATGGATGACTAGGTTCCTGTGGTGAAAAGAACTTGAGTGTCTGAACGACTGTTCTACACTACAATGCAGTTATATCATTAGAAACTGTATTTTTATTCTAATAGTTTGGCCAAAAATCAAACTTTAGACGAACCGGTGGAGTAGAGAGATATTGAACATGAATTAATGCATGTCAACATGCATTAATCACAGTTGTGAACATATAAAAATTAGATCGTATAATTGTATCATATAGTTTCCATATTCAAGTTCAAATGTTTCTAAATTTTGTTGATGTAATAAGCGCAACTTTACTGATTTCAGTTTAAATGTTGTTACGGATTTGTTTTCAATTAAAAAAAAAACAATTAATGTTTTTATAAGGCAATGTGATTTTGACAGGCTTTTACCCTTAATATTTAGTTAATATTTTCTGAAATATTTTCCTATATTAAAGCTGTAAAAATTCCATTAGACAGAGACAGAATATTCTTAAAATTATTCAAATCATTTTAATCGGTGACTAATTAGCCAAAGTATCGTAAGCAGTCTAAATACCAGGAATTTGCATATGTTGATAAACCCCCTAAATCTGGTCGAGTCTCAGAACCACAAGACCATCAAGTTAATGTTTTGATAACTGTGTAAGTAAATCATCACTTAACACTTAACACTTAACCAATTGGAAATGCAATAGGACAGCATCTACAGATTATGAAATTAAATTATCCATAAATTAAGACGACTGACGATGAAATCAAGTCTACGTATATGTATGGAATATATTAATGATTGATTTTCTGACAAAGCTACCTTTCTTTTAAACGATCATGTCAGCAGTCAGAACTCTCCAAGGATATTCAATGAATGATGGAGTATTACACTCAACACCCACAGAAATGAGGGTATAACATAGTTATTGGAACGCCCCTATTTCTTTAAATAGAAGTCAATCAGTGCAAAATATTTACATTTTCTTGGATACAATTCATTGCTCTACTAATAGCTTTATACTGAGTTGTTGAGGAAACTGATTTATGAAATATGATTGTTTCTTCAAAGACGGTGAACCTCTCCGTCATGTAGCTTATGTCCGTGCTTATTTAGATCAAGTGTTAGCTAATTGTTGGATAGTGAAAAGAAGACCGATTGAGTGGTCAGCGGTATTGACACCCGTTATCATTAAAGTTATCATTGTTGTTAAGTTTAGTCTTTCAGAATTTCAAAAAAAAATTTTCGTGTACACTTACTCATAATACTAGCTAGAAGACCTATTTTAACAAGTAGATGAAGAATGTGATGGAAAATTTAGAAAGCATTACAAATATGAAGAAATACATCAAATAAAGCTATTCTCAGTAGACTGACCCATTGCTCAAATAGCACCAATCAGGAAAGATGGACTCTGGACCAACAGGAACCAACAAAGGGCAGATGTGGTTGTGGATTATCGAGAGAACGCTCTTTAAGTACATAACAGTGAACAAAGAGCTCGTTACAGTCTTTCAATAAAGAACGAGATCTACTGAAAAAGCAAATTAAAAAATTAAAATCTGAGATTGAAAGCCATCATGTAAAGTTGCCATCTGACGCTTTTCATTGCTTCACTCTACTATGAAGCAAATCCATAGAATTATCAGCATAATAGAAAAATCTTTCAAAAAAGAAAATTTGACTCTACTGTATTCCTAGACTTTGTCTGTAGCGTTTGACCGAATTTGGCGGGATAGATTAATCTAAAAATTAAATAAATTTCT
Source organism: Holotrichia oblita (assembly GCA_023690525.1). Classification (NCBI taxonomy): domain Eukaryota; kingdom Metazoa; phylum Arthropoda; class Insecta; order Coleoptera; family Scarabaeidae; genus Holotrichia; species Holotrichia oblita. The sequence continues at coordinate 31,560,352 of CM043017.1, read as the reverse complement.
TTCTACTCAAGACAGCAAGCTTCTAAAATCCTATTTCTTCGATAGATATTTTGATGTAAAGCAAGATGTAGCATGTTCCGATCTAAAATCCATTTGAGCAGATGTATCTCAAGGTAGTGCTCTAGATCAAATACTCTATATGCTATACAGGAAACAGCTACCCAAATCTAACTGTGTTAACGTTTGCGGATGACATTTAGATGATAGGTTTTCATAACAGTATAAAATAGGCGATTAAAAAATTTCAAAGAGTCGTAAATAGCGTAAATGCCAAGAGGAAGGCCTGTCAAATCAGAGTAAATGCAACCAAATCCAATCAGATAAATTTCTTAAATCAGCAAAATATGTATTTTGATATAATATTACATACAAAAGTAAACTAAATTTTGGGCTACAATACAAGAAATTATTGGTTATATATTGTTTAACTAGACGAAACTCTACAATATCCACATCTAACAAAGTTCTAAATACAGGTACATACGTTTCAGAGCAGGAATGGGTCCATGTTAACAAATATAGGGATGTACCAAATCAACCAACATGAATATTATATGAAAAATCTATTTTTGTAACCCAACTCTGTTGATCAAGATTTCCAGATTAATAGTCACTGATTTGTCAAATTTAATATATCTTTCCTCTAAAATATATCTTAAGCTATTCTGATCATATTTCTTCATAGTCATAAAATAATAATATTTCAAAACGTGCTATAGCAGTTATGAAACAAGCTCTTGCAAACATAAAAAGTCCCTTGTACCTTTAATACTTATGCTTTATACTCATTACTTAAAATGCACCATAAACGTATCCTATAAATTAATATAACAGCGCCGCATATATAAGATTTCTTTCGTGTCGCGGTGCTGATTTATAATTCATATCAAAGTTAGTTAATGCACCATTGCAAATACTAAAATGTTACACACGCACACATGCATCCTAGCGGCAGCAACTCTAAATTATGAGTATTCTTTTTGTATTAATTATATTCTATCATCAGTTACACCGGTGCATATAGCTGCTCTAGAAATATTAAAGTAGGGAAGCTAATTACTGTTCATGCATGTACTCGCACTATACATTTTATACTAAAATATACTTTATTGCCATACGCATTATAGAGCGCAACACTGTAGTCATTAATAAATTATACCTGACGTTTATGTTAGTACATACAATAACAGAAAGTCGTTCCTATGTCTCATTTCGCGATACATATTTAATTCAATTACAAGTTCACAATACCAAGCTTACTAACATTAAGTTATTTACATCAACAAAGAAGTTACCACCAACCATTCTTAGCATCAATTTAATTTAATACCTGAACGATATATTTTTGGATTAATATGCTGTACTTGTAATATATCACGTTCACTCTAACAGCTTTTCTTTAATATCCTTATCGCTTTATAGCACATTCAAAAAGAAAATTTTATGTATTAAACATTAATTCAAGGCAGGTTTATGATATCTAGGCTTATATATTAACATATGATCGTTTGAATTAATAGGTACATACAAACATATATAATTTGTCACAGGTATATTATTTAGTTTATATACATAATATAAGTAAATTCTACTTCTACAGACAGGCAACTGAAAAGCAATGTCTTCCCTATTTTAATACTCCTGGTGTACATACCTCGCGTGATCACGTATAAGCAACAGTGTGTTCAATAGTAGAGAGAAGTGAATAGGCACGCAGGGTACAGAGGAAAAATAGATTTAAGTTTCTAATATCAACAATATTATTGATTACTAGCCCCACTATCTTATAGACGCTACAGTTTTAACTGGGATATTTTTTTTGTTATTAGGTTAGCAAAAGTATTAAAATATTTTATAAATGATATGAATGATCATGAGTAGAGGAGACTGAGGTCAATTGTAACATGGTACAAATGTAACTGCCATATCTTCTACTTAGCACAGCTGGCAGCATTCTCACTTCCATACAGATGAGGGTGGACCACCTCCCACCCCTTTCTATCGTAAATGAAATATGCCTGTTCTACTGCTTTTTTTAATAAAGAGGTCCTTCCAATTCTCAACTAAAACAGGCAGCTGCATTAATTGTGGATAAAAAGGTTTCTGAAAAGGAAGCCAGAAAACAATTTAAAATTTGTCATATAACGCTTCATCGATGTATAGAACAGATAAGAAGTGGTATTGTCAACCTAAGATCGATTACCATTCTCATATTGTATGCAGATATTATCTGCAGAAGATGCAACCGCATTTTGTAAATATATACGCTATTCTGCTGACTTCTACTATAAGCTTCTTTATTAGCATCTTTAATTTACCAATAAGCAAAATATAATTGATTCAGGACAATAGCACACACAGAATCAAGAGATTAGTTTTCTAATTTTATAAAAAGAAATTCTACACTATCAATAAGAGTACCAGAAGCCGGAAATCATGCCAAGACTATGTATTTTAATAAGATAAATGTTAGTCTACCTACAGATTAGTCTAACTATAGTTCAAAAACCAAGTAAAATTGTCTGTAGCAAAGGAATTAAACAAGTAGGGAAGGAGGAACGATAGTTACTCTTTGCATAGCCGCAAGCGCAACAGAAAACACCATTCCCCAATGTTTATCTTGCTCAAAAAACATTTTAGCTTATACTTTTTGACTAATGTTCTGGTTAGATAGATACGGACACCTTATGTACTTGCATAAAACATTTTGCAAAACACACCAGACTAGATAATCAGAAATTGCACCTGAAACTGCAAACCATTGACTTTTCTCGGGAGAATGGAATTGTTCTCCCATACACGATTTACAAACTGCAGTCAGTAGACCGTAAGGTCTATGGCCCACTAAAGTCACATCCAGACATCATGAAACATAATTTCCGACAAAGAATGAGCATCTATGTTTTACCCCGGTTTACCATCGAAGCGTTATCCAAAGCTATTACATCAACCAATGTAACATATGGGTTTAAAGCAACCGGAATGTATTCGTTCGGTAGGATTCAATAGAATAAATCTTCCAAGGCCAGGAATATTCTCTCTTTATACCAACTGAGAAACCCATGATAGAAAATTAAGTAATCAGACTCAACTTTCCAACAAATACGTCCAAAGGATTATTATAGTAGTAGTATTAGATAGTTTCAGTAGGATTTAACAATTCATGCTAAACTTCAATTTTATATCAGATTCAGAGATATAACTATTATGTATAAAATTGTCGTCTTTTTATGTAATTACCTATGTAACAGGGTGATTTGGTGGAGACGTGGTGGTCCATGGTAGAAACTATGAAAGTTGATAGTCCACGCCAAATAGTATTTGAGGGATTCTTCGTCTATAATTACAATGTTTTCTTTTCGATGTCATGTTTATCTCCTATCTTTGAATTGTATAGAGAGCTATGTTTGACATAATATCCATCACTGTTTAATATTATTCCAAACCAAAACAAACTAGAGCAAGTGTATTACAAAAATATACAATGCAAAATTCTGGAAAATAAGAGACTCTCTATCTGTATACATTACATTTTATCTGTTCTTCTCAATGTAACACTAACGAAACGCAAGGAAGCAATTGTGATGAATAATTACCATTATATCAATTATTTATTCCGTCATGACAATTAACTTCAAAGCCATTTCTGTGCTTCCCATCTTTACCATCGAAAATTTAAATTTTTCATTGCGATTCCCGCGACTTGTTTGATCCTTTTATCTCACTGAAACGACTGAAAATACAATTACATAAAGTACTGTAATAATAATCTTGAATAATAAAGGGACCACTTAGTGTCACAATTACTTCACGAAGTACATTGTCGCAGTGCTAATATAGCCTCCACATGCTACGCAGCCCTTTTGACTATATTTTCAAATTATAGCGGCAAGATCCCTATTTCGTTGTAGTCGCCCAGTACTACGCGAACAAATATGTAAATGAATAAAAATAATATAGCTGAAAGACCCAAAGTTTGGCATACGCAATAAACATGCACATAAAAATATATTATAATTTTCGAAAGTCTACTTCTTCTTGAGATATTCAGGATTTTAGTATGAATCTTTTTAACCTACATTCTTCCATTGTCGCTTTCTCTTCTCTTCCTTGAGAGTTTCCATATACTATATGCCTATGTACTCTATATATCGCAATATGTATAACAAGGTAGCGATATAAGATTGATACTGCAGATGATCGTTTGATTTTATGATCGATAATAATTTAAAATACTGACGATAAAACTTTATGACCACGGATAAACTAAAACACAATTGCTCTAGTTACATTGTTGCGATTCAATTTCTTTTCGTATTATTTAAAATTACAGTTTTGTCTTATTATTGATATATGTATAAGTAATTTGTATAAGTCTTGAGCTACAGCTGCTCAGCAATTAAATTTCGAAAAAAATCTTGATATTTAATCAAAAGTGTGGTATTAGCTGCAAACAAAACAGTAATTGTATTATGATAGACCCTTAGAACATGCCAAATCACCCACAACTCTGAATTTATTAAAAGCAACTCACATAAAGTCAAAACGTATCAGAATTGTATGTGTAGCGAATATGACATCTAAAATTATGTTGCTGTGAAGGCATCAAGTCATACTGATTGATATAGTTGAACAATCTCTTCACAGTTACAACTACATTACTTATAAGAAAAGCAGCAGAATTTTCCATGCTATTATTTCACTTTATATCTAACTCTTTCCTTTTTAAAATTCTAAGAGAGAATCTATCACACAACCCAAAATTCCTTAAATAACACATCATAAATATATTATCCAAGCAAGTTGACGTACCATTTATTCTAAAAAGAAAATAAAATGCACAAACGCTCAAATAGTTACTCAAGAGAAGTATAAAAAAATCGTCTTCTTCTTTTTCTTTCTTTGGCATCACGATCACCCTATAATCCACTCGGCCATCAGCAGAAAATAGCATTAAGCGTCCCAATAAGTAATTAATATAACAGTGTTGCCCAAATGATACAAGAGGTTCAACTTTCAAATGTTCGTAGATTACTACTTGTAAAATACTATTTCAGCCAAATTACAAAATTTGTCAATATTCTGTTAATTCTAGTTTCAACATATTGTTGTAGCTCCTCGTTAGGGCTAATAAGGAAACTCCGTAATAGAAATATAACATTTAATTTTTAACGGGTCGATGGCCGCAGTGGTTAGGCGGCTGACTATCGTTGTGAGAGGACGATAGGTGCCGGCGTTCAATTCTCTGGAGGGACGGTGACATTTTTTCAGAGAGTCTAATCCCGGATCGAGTTGCCATTCGCTGTTGGGAGCGAAGTGATTAACAGCGCGGCATCATAAAAGGCGATATGATGCTGTCACAAAGCCATTTGAACACAACTTACACACACCAAACTACACCGCAAGAGTTGCAGTGATAGCCAGACAAATAATACAGCTTACGGAGTCACTGCAACTAAGCACCCACCACACATTAAAAAAAAATGATATGTTAAAGGATGGGTATGATAACACAGGTTGTAGTGCCCAAGCTCAATTTTATGATCAAAGAATGGCAGCAAGAAGAGACCTAATATCGTGTATCGAATAATTATTATTATTCAATGGAATGGTCCCAGATAGTACCCGCACTATAGTCACAGATGATGGATAGCCGCATTATGGCTGCGGGCATTGCCCACTCATTGGTGAAGGTTTGCTTTATAATGCCATTTAACGACTCACAATGGAATAATACGTGAAGAAGTGCTTTATTATCCTCCTTACATCCTTTACAAGTGAGATCGGATTCAAGTCTCAAGGTACCCCAGTCGCAAATGCTTTCTACTATATATAAGTAAGTAGATTCGTAGTCTTGTTGAAGACGATTCTTCTCTGCCCGCCTCACTAGGAAAACCTTGACAGTTTACCGTCCTATAGTTCCCCATCAATACTTACAACGTTTTCGCTTTAACATTATATTTATCTCCTGGCAGATAACCTCCAGAGCTATTCTATGGGCGGATTCTGATACTATAGAAGGTACAAACGAAGTATATCTTGTTAGTCTTTCTGAAATTCTTCTATAATGATCGGAAGTTCGGGCCCATTAAACTATGTTTTTAATAGCCACAGTATTTATACATTGCTCTGTGACACTCAAAAATTAGTCCTGCGATGATTTAATGAAATCCTAACACAGAAAAACCAGGTTTGTTGTCTGTCGCTATCAAGATTCCTCTGTCAGTATGTTTCCCTTCCAATAGCAAAGAAGCCGCCTTAATTGTAGTCTATATTACTATTTCAGATCATAGGATTATTGGAACCTGCAACTACCCTGCGACCAAACTCCATAAACAGATTTGTTTGCAAAGTTAGATCCAGATCCACCTTCTGTGTCTGTTAGCTTCTGCTACTTCACTTTTGGAGTAACAACTTGCGACGGTATGGTGAACAAGAGAATTTTTAGAAGGATTTATCCTAAGCTTATATTTTTCACACCACATCTCGGCTTTAGTTATGACATATATTTTGTGTACTTTTCATCTTTTTTAACGTTTTTTCATAAACATACTTAAATGAATAAATCAATAAATTGTGTTTCATAAATGTTGCAATATTTTTATTGTTTTAATTCTTTCCTTAGACGTAATCAATTCTTGATTGGTATATTTTATAGAATTAAAAATTATTTTTAGTCGAAAGCATAATTTTATTAAATATTCCTTTAGAAAACACTACAACAAAAGTTAATTTTGACAATAATTTGACAAATTCTTGTTCTATTCTCAGTTTGACAAATAGATAATTATCTATTAACAATAATTAAAGTTATTAATAGGTACTTGCTTCAACTTGTTTATACAGGATGTCGAAAGTTAATGATTCACCATTGCTAACTTCTTTATTATTGGTTAAAGTAGCAAGTTGATGATGTTTTCTATTGAAATGGTGAAAGCACACAGACACATATTCACAAAAATACAATTTTTTAATAGGATATCCTGTACATTTTTAGGTATTCTTAAAGAAAACAATATTTTGAACAAAAACCTGTTTTACGTTACTCTCTTAAATCTAAGCAATAAGCGAATAAAAAGCATTCATACTTCAAAATAATTATCAAAGAAATATTTTCCAGTACCATATAAACATTACTTTTTGCGTTTATACCGAAAATCAACTGAACTAACTGCAGTTACAGAACTAACACTTTCCAAAAAAACTAAAAATGCAGTACGATGACGTCATTAACAAGAAGAACTCAACTAATTATCCATATCATCAACTCAAAATTTTAGATAAGCTTGAAGAGTTCTTCGAACTAGTGAAGTAACTATCTTAGCTGTATTATTTGCGCATGCGGAAACAAAGATGGAAGTGTATGGAAGCAATTTCTTGTTTATTGTACTAAAAAAACGTCATAGATCAGGTGAACTTTGCTTGGCGGAGCTCATAAAAACCTCCGAACTACTGATAACGAAGGCATGTATTTTTACAGTTTCCTATGCCACCACTGAAGACATCCTTCCTTTACAGGGATTCTTTTTTCTTAGTTGTAATCCTGTAAAACTATTTTTGTTGTTGTTTCATATCCTTTACTTTCGTTTGGAATCAAAATAGATTCTAAAATATCCAATGGGCGTTTAGTTGGAAACTTTCATGGTGATTGGCAATACACTCTGATGTTTTTAATAGACTACATTTGTATTCCATAGGTATTTAAACTTGTGTGGTTGCTGGTTATTAGATATTGGCTGTTACATGCTTCGAAATTATTAGTGAGTAGTATTGGATTATTATGTAACAATGACTATATAACTCAATGTTGTTCCCAATACAAACTGGAGTGAAACTTCACTTTGTATTGCAAGCAAATTTGCAAAACTTGTAGCTACTGGTCTATGGTAACGTGGTATCTATTCATTGCAGTAACTTTCTCGGTGACGTCATGATATAACTAGGCACTATAGTGAAAGACATGTTATCGTCGTCATTTCCTTGAAATGTACTAAAATTTCCGAGTGTACCATTTGCGGAAAATTATTAGTATGCGTTAAGAGCGACAATTCGTTTGACTAGTACATGTATAGATGTTAGCCCCAGCAGCGCTTCCATTGCGATGGTTGGACAGGAGAACATTGTTGTAGTCTGACAAATCGTTCCAAAACTGCAACTTGGTTTGTAAACACACTCACTTATAGAAGACGCACTCATAGATGACCATGGACCCTATTATCATTTTATTTTACTAATATAACATTTCTGGTTTAACCCCAAAAGTTTCCTAAGAACGTCTTCGTAGGTTCAGAAAGCCATTGTGGTTGTTTTTCTTAACTCTGCCAGCTGTTCATCCCCTAGTCAATTACTAAAGCAATCAGAGATATTTGGCTTCAGTAGACTGTACTAGTGCATGCAAAGAATACTTCCTTCTTTCGATAAACGGAACAACTATTACATTTATCCTTAATGACCTAATTCAATTGGAAAATTTTATGCGGCATTCACAATAGTACATACTAACATTATTCCTTACAAGCTATGTCCATCTACTTGTTACAAAACAATGTACATATATGTATACCTTCGCTATCATACATGTGTAAGAATAGGTTGTTGTTCAAGTCTTTAAGCCATTCAAGTAAATAAAACCCGATACCGTATTATTAGGCGTGTCAATCGATATCCATTTATCTAATAACGACAAGAAATATCACAGATAAAAGAGTCACGCCTATCGATTTTTCTTAGAAAGCTACCGACATCAGACACGTTAAAGGCATCAAAATTGTGTTTAGGTAATATTTATAAATACATTTTATCGGAAGCGGAACCATCACGTCTATCGTTGAGGTCCGAAGACCGATAACAATTCCACAGCTAAATCGAATTAGTTTCTACATTTTCTCGGCGGAAACACTAAGCTTTTATTAAATCCAACCAATCGACTACTGCCAATCGCATTGATGTGGAACAACTGATGGTTAAACAAGAAATTGATACACACACATACTGACTTTGTAAACTTATAAAAGGGAAAGCTCCCATTGACGTATCTAACGCCTCCGAAGTGACATTATCGATAAGACGTTTTCGGTATCGCTATTCATCAAGTTCCGCCAAACAGAAGCAAAGTAAACACTCCTAGTTCTATTAACACTCTGAACTAAATGAGATATTACAACAATAGAAAAACATTTCCTTTTAATTAACTACCTTGTTGATTTCTATTTCGGTTCACTGTTCTGGCAAAGTAAAGGTGATTCACTTTTACAATTTCCGCATACAGTTGTTCATAGCATAAGTAAAAAGCTAATCAGACCTATTTTATTTTTAAATCGTAATTGAATAGAATGTTAAACATTAAAATTAAGTAAATTTGCTACGGCTACGAAAAATGTAAGTATTCCATTTGTATACTTCTTTCTGAACATCTTCTCTGATCTCCATAATATGAAAATTTGGATAGTGGAACATATCTCATTAAACATTTTCAAACAAAATGAAGACATAAGAGAAACATTGCTTTAAAATAAAGTAGAAATATAAGAATCTAAAGAGATGAGTACTTTCATTCTCAATAGATTGAGCAATTGACAAGTCTCTGAATAAGAACGAAGTCATTATCTTCACTTATTGTACCTACACGCGAGTTATGTGCTCACCTTTTACAGGTTTGTTTTATTGGTTTCGGTTCAGCCCTAGCTCTATTGCATCTATTTTCCTTATTTTGGACCAGAAGTTTGCTTCTGACGGTCTACTTTATATCTTTTGCTTGTGTAGACGACTTCAACTTTGCGTAATAGGAAAGGAAGTCAGAATTGCTGTTTTTCCTCTTCTTTTTATTGTTCTTGGTAATGACTTCATAAAGACGACATGTAGTGGTTGGTGTCTATAGCAGTGACGAAGATAACAAAATACCATAGCAGTTATTACGAACGAGACCAATGACATCAAAACTTCTTATATGGCGTTGCAAAACTTGATAAAGTTCCTCAACCAATTGAGAAAGAATTCTGTTGTCATCCTTCCAAATTCATTATCATCAACAGATGCCAGAAGTTGTCTTACCATGGTCTGCCGATAGTTTTGTATGCTGTTTGAATATTATAGTCACACTCCGCTGAAGGCAATAATAAATTTGTGCTCCATTTGATTTATTATCATCATAGTATGAAGCGGTTTGCTTTGTTGACTCATTTTTAACCCTAATGCAACTTTGATAATAAAAACGACATATTGATAAGAAACATAGTTCTCTTATCCTTGGTCGTTATATCTACTAGTTTTATGGCATACATAATTAGTTCCCAACAACTGCCATACTTCTTGGTTTGTTACCATCAATAACACGAGAAAATAATTGAAGAAACTGATTCACTGCAACTCTGTTAAAACTCCCACACTTAAATTAGGATGGTGACAAATCCTGAAATTCAGTCCACTTTTGCCATTCTAACTCCGTCATTGAAAGGATGTTGGCAATCATTTCTTTCTACGAATTAATAAGCCAACCTATGGAGATCCTTCATTGTGAACCCGATCAATGTCTTCTCATCTCTTTCAACACCGTTTTTCTCTTTTCTTCATCACATAACATGCAAGAATTAGCGAATGAACTTAAAACTGTTTGGAATCTCTTTTGTAACTCATTTTACCACCATTCACAATCTTGAGGACCTGTTCCATACTCTATCCGGTTTCACTTTAATTCCCCAATTTGTTCTGGTGGATCATGCATGAAACTACTAGGCAGATTTTAAAAACATAACAAGACTGAATAAAGAATTTTAGCGTAACTTATAGAGCAAAAAGAATCATTTTTAAAACAAACTGTATCTATTTATCAATGTAATAGCCGTATGCGGTCGAAAAAGATCAGGTAATTTTTAAGACGTAATACTCATGTGATCTCAACGTACTAAAAAAGGAAATTTTACAACCAGAAAACACAAAAACTACAACAAAACTTGAGCGCCTTTATGTCTGCAAAGGAGGAAGCATGGAAGTTTTTAAAGAGTTATATTCGAGAATACCACGTCGTTCCAGTAATATTACTTCCGTCTGCACTAGGCGTAAATGGAGGCATAAAGTTTTAGACGATATATTTAATATTGCATCTAAAATAAACTGTCTTCTAAAACTCAACGATTTGCATACGTGAACTTCACTGGAAAATGTCATTTTACAACGAAACTTAAAAATGTCGAAAATAGAATAGAAATAGAATCTGTAACTTTACAATACAATAGGAAACGAAATATACGCGAAGAAACGTAATGGTAATAATTCATTGATTTGCCTCCATAACAATTGAAATACTTCAATTTACCCGGCAATATGACCTCATAACTGCATAATAATATGGACTTGTTTGAAGGTGTAAAACTTCTCACTTTACAACAGCAGCGTTATTATATAATTTACATACGGAAACGGCGAAACAAGAAATTGGTTTCACGGTACTCGTAGTTGTTGGAATGTACACATACATACATTCAACTAAACTTTTTCGATTTGAATTTTACGTGTACGTTTAGAGGGGAATTTAATTATTTCCCGAAAGGTTTCCTCTCTTCTTTTTCTTATTTTATACATGATTGCGGTTCTCATCGTGTTTTGTTTCATTTACAATTATATTCGAAAAATATTATTTTTGAAGCATCTTTCTATATTAAAAAGACTAATTTTGCACTATACAGTAACACTCAAAATATTTATTGAAACCAATTTTAACATTTAATTTTATCTAAAAATTTTAATACATTACAGACATTAATTGACATTTATTTTAATTCAAAGCTAGTAATTTTTAATAGATAAAAAATTCTCTATTTTCTTCATGTATATCATTTTATATTCACGTTTATAATAACCATTTCATTCTCCAATTTATTTTTTTAAATAAATCAATCTGAAGCATAAAGCTTATCAGTTTGACGTTGAACATTCAAGTCATTCTAGCTTGATCGCAGTGAATCTTGAAGTTCCATATTTATAACCATAAACTGCTCCATTCGTTAACTTTAGAAATTTGGTTATTATTATATCATACATTTGTGGCACTATGCGCAGCTCGATTACTCCCAGTATGTGCTTTCAACAGCTCCAGTCCCATAAAATAAGTTGAGACACAAACCAAAACATAAAATAAACAATGCCAAAAAATTGCCAAATCACTAAAAAGGTATAATTCATATTTAAACCTTTTAAAACTAAAGGAAAACATATTTAACTATATAACATTATTCTCGCAAGTTATAATCAGTGATCATTCAGATGGACTGTCCGCAAGTCATATCTATCAAACAGGGTTACCAATGCTACTTGAGATAAAAAAAATTCCGAAATAGTAACTGAAGGCAAATTAATTAACGAAGACTTGTCACGATGGCAGTGTAAATGTAAAAAACAGTAAGTAAGAGATAATTTCAAGCACAAACTTTAACTTCTTGAATCAAATTCAGTCAAGTTGTTTAATCAATCTCGGTGAGGGCTTAATGATCTTAATGACCAGCTCGCAGTAGACTAATTTATGATCAAATATAAGATCCGCAGAAGAAGTGCATACCTCACAACATCACTAATTGAGAGAAATAAAAAAGGCTCGAGTAGTGTATTGGAAAAAGCGGTAATCGTAGTGAGTTCAATTTTAACCTAAACCAAACTGTTCAATTCAAAACATGCAAGCAAAGATGTCAACTACAAGAGATCTGTAAACATTGGCAATAAGAAGAAAAAACTATTTTGGTATTTAATTCAAGTATAATATCATCCAAATTGTCATTAGCAGAAAAATTAATACTACAAATCTGACAATCAATAATAGTTTTAATGTAAGATGGAATATCTGAATCACTAATGCCAATGGAAAACCAGGTCTCAGTAATCAAGAAAACATCAAAATCCGAATTCAGGACCAGCATACAAAATTCATTAAAACCAATATAAGACGACGTCCACTAAAATTACTGATCTTGCTTACTTGTTGCCTTTTGATACGTTGTTCTACGAATTCCTGGCGTGTGACAAGATGAGCTACATTCTATATACGCGTATCTATTCCACTATTTCTTTCTTATTCTTATGATGTCTTCTTTAAAACCACCACAAAAATGTTAGGCTAGTAACACCACTGATCCTACCAGATCTTCTCTTTTGCTCGTAAAAATGTCCATTCGATAAGTATATAGTAGGTTGTTGTTCGACTGCCAAGGAAATGTTCCCGGATGTCAAGTTAAACTCGGTATCTAAGTAGAAAATCCTGAGACTTGATAAGAAAAAATGTTTGTTTGTGACGAAATTCATTCTGAAACGGTGAAATATCCCTTAAGAAAATTACAAGCTTCCAATTTTCTTGATTTAACCCTTCAGCAGAAATAGATAGCGTAAACGTAACCCTCTTACATGAACAGGAGGAAAGAAACGGTTACTGTAATACCACTTCATACCCTTTAGATAGATGTATCAATAGGAAACAATCCCAGAAAAAGGCAAAACACTGAGATATAAATTAATAGCAATATCTCAATACTTGTCAGAAAAAAATTGAGAAAATGACTTGTCTAAATACCATTATAGACTTGTAGGAACGGGCTTTAAATGTAACGAAGAAATTAAACTGGAAACCTTCAAACTTTGGAAAAAGACTTAAAGAACATAATAGAATTATTTCGCGTACCATCAGTTAATTTATTAATCAACCATATAGATCAGATACTCTGCATTTAAAAAAGGTTGCTAACGCTTTTTATTAATGAGGCTAAACTAGTAATCCCGAGTTATATTACGAAGCATGTGTATAATATAGATAAATGCTGGTTCACATTGAAAAAATACATTAAAGACGTTTATTAGTATTCCAAGGTACGAAAAAATTGCTGCTGTTTAGTTCCACTGCTGATAGTACTAAAAGGGTCTAGTAACAAATACAACAAACTCTGTTTCGACCTGGAAAGATTGCTATTGAAGTATTATAAAAAGCGTTCAAATAAATTTTACCTCTAGTGGTCTATTCCATTAAAAGCTTTTATCGTAACTTGATTTAAATTCGCATTAGTTATTGATATGAGGAAGTATTCGTTCAGATGCATAGTTGACAGAAACTTGTTAAAATTGCATCCAAATTTAAAATCGATTTAAATTAGTTTCTACTTTACAACGTGAATCATTCATGGTCAATCTTATTTTCGAACCGGACGTAAGATTGACGGACAAGAAGAATTAAGTTTTCCAACTTCGTCTTTGATTACGACAGGTTTAGTTTGGGCACACACTGAAATATTCTATTAAGGGTTTCAGATAAATAGAGAGTGTTAAATAGAAAATGTAAGAGAAATTATAAATGACGTACTATCACAACGAACGGGTGTATCAATTGGCATCTGAAGAATAATATTTAGTCAGTAGTTTTTAAATAATTGTGATGATTAATATATATATTTTGTGACCTTTACTGTACTTACATATCTTTCAATTCCTGAAATATTTCCATTTTAGTGAATAAAACAACAGTTAAGTTTTAACACCAACTTATTCCAGAACATATACTATTATGAAGAAGATTTATGAACGAAAACATAATGTATGTTCTGGAGTAAATTGGTATTTAATTAATTGTTGGTTTATTGACCTACAAGTGGAAATATTCCAGGAATTGGAAGATTGTGATGATTGGAAAATTATTCCAGGAAGGTTTTCTTGGAAAAAAACCTTTTTTTCTAACGAATTATAGTTATATCTGAATGAGTATGTTAACAAAATATAAGCATGTGGACTACTGAGAAATCATATGATTTTTTGTTGAAACCTCACTTCATGCGCTGACAATTGGTGTATGGTTTGCGATTCGAGTCGAAGAAGCCTATTTTTTTAGCGGAACCTTAACAGGAGAAAGTTATCGACAAGTAGTTATTATGCGAATATTATCGAATAGCTTGACCAGGGTTACTAAGATGGGGCTATGTATAGTACACACAGCACGTGAAACAATACGCTACAGCAATTTTTTCGAAATCTGCTAAGTTTAAACAGTGAACATGAATTTCTACCAAGATATTGTGATATTACTCCCTGCGATTTGTTGTTATGGCCTTTCTTAAAGACCTCAATTTATCGGTTACAGACACTTGATCTTACAGACTTTCAGAATTGCTGAAAGAATTAATTAAATTAACGATATGATACTACAAAACGTTTTTTTTTCAATTAGAGAAGGTTATGAGAAATGAGTCGATTAAGGTGATGGCAACTTTCAACAATTTTTATAAAATATTGCTTATTTGATACAAATAAACATATTTCATGTTACTAAATATTTTCGTTTTATGAGTTTGACATTTATCATGTGATTCAAATAGCTTATAACCAATCAAATTCGTATTAGGAGTTTTAGTAACAAGCTAAGACATACTTCGACTCATGAACAGGTTACTGTCTGAAATTCTTACAGAAAAAGGTCCCTCCGGAGAAAGAAGTACTGATAATATCAAAGAAAACAACAGGTATAATCAAACACTATGGAAGTCTATGGATTTATACAAAAAATTTCTGACCGGGTTCTTTTTTGGAAGTGTGGCGTTCATTTGCGTTTGTAACCGTTTGACATGTTACGAATTTTTTCTTGCAAACCAAGATCTTTCATATCCTTCGCGTTGCTGATCAAAATCTCCTTTCGCCAGTTTTCTACAGGAATAGTACCAAGCCAAAGTAAAATAAAATAAAATTAGAAAGAAGAAATTTTCTATAAAGAGATTACGTGAATTATATTAAAATCATTTCTGTACTGCTTCCTATTCGTTGCGTTTAGTATTTTGCTGACAGCAATATTGTTGCAACTTTTGTAATCATGTCGTTCATATCATCTATTCTATGTAACTTCGAGTCGTATACCATCTGATCTCTAATATTAACCCGTAATCCCAGACGAAATAATAGTATTAAAACTATATATCATGATGATATGGGTCAATATCTATATTTTTTCGGTACGGAGTCACACATTACTGCTACGAAACGGTTAAACAAAAGATAAAAAAGTTAGCAATAATGTTTACATGTTGAACGTGTTCTTCGGTACTATTTTAATTCTATTGGGATCTTACAAACATAGAGTCTACCCCAATATCTTCCACCACAATAATACCAGTCAACCCTAACAAGTATGCCACAGCATTGGTGAGCGCGGCAAGCGTAGGGATTAGGGTGCGCATGCCGAAGTCTCGCGACGTCGAAACGCTCTGTCAAACGTGGCGTTTTGAACCAGGGCGTCGCCAATCCCGCAACACCGAGTTCTCTGCACCTTATACAGATGGATATACTGCAGGACAGCAGTTGGCATATAGGTAACTGAACGTGCCGGCTGATCTACTGTTTTTGTGCGAAGCTTTCGTCCACCCACGTTCGATATTTCACCAGATTTTAAACATGGATATCGTCGACATGGATTTCGGTAAGTCATTTCGATACGTCCTAAAATTAGTTTATCGTTTCATGCACGTCGAATCGTAATTTGTCAATATTTTCATTTGTTTTTGTCGCTCCCGTCTCCATCCTACGTAAGCTATTATTTGGATGCCAGCCACGCAAACCGTCGCTTTAATTATTAATAGGCAGGTATCGGAGCGGTAATCGGTTTTAAGGTTATGACATATGATTTAGAAACGTTGTCGAAGTCCTCAAGAGCGCAGATCATATGGTCTTCATATTAATTTCTGAATGACGTTGTAGAAATATTTAGAATTCATAAAACTGTAGTTATAAACGATTAATTTAATTAAATTATTTTGTATCTTTTGTACGTAGATAAAACAACGTAAATTAATAAAATTGTATGTACAGATAAAACTAAATTGAAATATAGAATTAAACGTAAATTAATTAAAATTAGTATGTCTCATCAATCAATATTACAGGACTATTACAATTTTTATTCTACTCCAGTAAATTGAAATATATTTTCGGCTGAATGCTTTATAAATCCTATGCCAGTATAAATGACATATTTTAGTGAATCACACGGAATTAATAGAATTGCTGCTATATTCGATATTACGCAACCTGTCTCTATCAATCATTTGTTGGAATTAATTTGTCTCCGGATATTGAATTTTGTTCAAAACTTGATAAATCAATCAATGGCTTAATTCAGTAATCTAGAAAATTGAAAATTTTATAAAATACCTTCCAATTACAGTAAGATAGTGATTGCAGAATTGTATTAAATAAAGAACAATTTTTATAACAATTCGTTACTGAATCGAGTATATAAATTTTCACACATTTCCACCTATATTTAGGAAGTTTTTAGTAAGCCTTTGTATCGTTCATTTATGAATAATTGAGCATGTAACCACACTTCTACAGAGATGAATGTATATTCCTATGCACTGATTCATATTTTAGTGAATCACGTGTCTGAAAAGGGTCAGTGTTAAGATATCCGTTAATTTCGTAATAAGTTTAGTCTCGTCAAATGTAAAATTGTAGTTGTACTTTGGATATATGTTTTGAATATTTGCAATTAAAAGAAAAACGATTTCCTCTTTGGAAACCTGTAAGATCTGAGACAAGTACAATTCTTAATGTTGTAGATGTTTTTTTAATTTTTTTTATTGCTTTATCACAAAAGTAGCTGTAGTTAAGGTGGAAGAAAACAATTAGCAACAGTTATTACAACAGGATTTCATAGAGAACCAAAGTGCCGTTGCCATATATTAGGTAGATCTAAAATGTAATTCTGTGAAATATTTCAAACAGAAAGATTGATAGATATTCTTTCAAGACGTTTGCCATGAATAGTGAAAACTATTATTACAGCAGAATTATTGCCACAGTTTATAAAGAATTTATCCACTTCTCATTTTTCGCCAATTTGTTTGTCGGTAATAGTAATCGATTTGCTCTGAGTGTTTGCGTTGCCCTGAGGTCTCAAGTCAAATAACACAAAAAGCAGGCAAACCAATTAAAAGGTCGTCAAAGTAAAATTTGCCTGTTTGTTTGTTAGGTTCTATAATCCATTTATTATTTGCGGTCTTGTCATTGTTTAAAATTAACCTATTCAGTTTACACCAATTTGACATATTATCTATCGTTTGTTTGATTGTATCTTCAAGATCCTCTGTGGTATCTGATGCAAGTGCTATTGAGGCATCATCGGCGAACAATACTAAAGAGCCATTAGAAAGGAAGTTGGAAAGATCGTTAATGGCAACAAGAAATGAAAGTGGACCCAAAACTGAACCTTGGAGTACTCCCAACCCTACGTTGAACTCGTCAGAAATGGAGTTATGCACCTTCACCTTCATTTTCCTACTTGATAAGTACGAGTTTATCCAGTCGAGCGCTACGCCACAAATACCTGATTGATGCAATTTGTGAGATAATATATCAGTATCAATACAATCGAAAGCCCTGGTTAAATCAAAAAATATAGCAGCAACATGTTTACGTGCATCCATATTCTTGTAAATATACTGTGTTAAGTCTACTAACACAGTTTCTGTCGATTTGTGCTGCCTAAATCCGTGTTGTTTACTAGTGATTATATTATGTTTAGTTAAAAAAGAGACAAGT
Source organism: Holotrichia oblita (assembly GCA_023690525.1). NCBI lineage: Eukaryota > Metazoa > Arthropoda > Insecta > Coleoptera > Scarabaeidae > Holotrichia > Holotrichia oblita. The sequence continues at coordinate 31,541,800 of CM043017.1, read as the reverse complement.
TGATCATACGCTACACGTTCAACAATCTTGGAAAATGTACTAATTATAGAAATTGGACGATAATTCATTACAATCTCAAACTCACTCAAACTCACTACCCCTTTTGTGAACTGGCACAATAACAGTCGTTTTTCACGAACTTGGGAATTTGCCTTGACTAAATGAAACATTGATTATATAGGTTAGATGATCAACAATTTCAGCAAGAACCTGTTTGAGAACATGACTGCTGATACCATCGTCACTACATGTTGTTTTATTAGCTATCCTAGAAATTATAGCAGTGATATCCTCAGGACAGACAGGACTGAAAGCGAAAGAATGGCAAGGAGTGGGACAGACAGCTGTAGGCTCTATGATGGACGTACTAAACTGGTTGGCAACCAGCTCCTCCGCTACCGATGAAAAATAGCCACCAAACTCTTTGGATACTTCACTAGCGTTCGTAATTAATTCATTGTTTTTCACAAGGTTAATCGACTTTTGTCTATTGTTTGTCTTCAACTTATTATTTATATACCCCAACAATTCGATATTGTGGCACTACACTTTGTAGCCGAATTCTATGGATTTTCTTTCATACATTGCTTACACGAACACTGTACAAAGCATGTAATCGTAGCTGTATAGTGTTAGGTCTATTTGTGTTACGCCAATTCCTGAAAATTTTCCATAAAATGTAACATGGAGACCAAGAATCATCAACTGGCAATTTTTGGTTCCCATATTAAATCTTATAAGAAATTGGCATAGAACACATATATACAGACATGTGCTCTTCATAAAAATTCTAACACTTCGTTGTATAAAATCAAAATTAGATCAAAGAATTGGAAACAAATTATTTGAATATCTTCAATATTTCAAGTTTTAAGAAATATGAGTTCACTCAGTTTATCTAAATTTTAACCAAAAAAAAAATACACGGATACATTAAAAGTTCGCCATATAATTTTTCTACAAGAACATAACGTCCAAGAAGTAAATTCGCACATTAACCTCGCCTTCTTCGTACATAAAACGTTAATAGCGTACATTTTTTGAATCGCAAGCAAGCTAAGGAGAAAACAAAGGCAGTCAAATGACACGTGCATGACGGTTTATGATACGTAAGGAATTGAATGTCTTGTACCCACTGTTCGTGACAAAAGACCATATATCCCAAATGGTCGTCGAGGATACAGTGTTATCACAATACGTCATAGGCAACCCTCATTCCGTCGATGTTATAAATAGTGTGTATCTTGCTGTGTCATTCATTCATGAAAGCCCTACGCAATAATTTGAATGAGCGCTATTTTTAAATGTGAAATAAAATTCTTGTGAAAAGAATTTTAATAAACATTCTTCCTTAAATATTAGATTATAAATATTACACATTATGAATGTGCATAGTAAGTGTACAATGTAGAGCATCTTTTTATTTTTTTAATTTGTGAAAATTCATGTACTATTTGCGTCAGTTTAGCTGCAATTAGCAGTTTTTATACCATTTTTTTTAGTTTTTATAACAGTTTTGTTAGAAAACGATAGATAATACTCTCAATTTTAAATTTAACTACTACTATTTAATTTTTTTTCACACATAAATATTTGAAAAGCTAAAGCAGGCAACCTAACCAGACGTCTATTCCGTTTCAAATATATTAAAACAAACAAAAAGAAAATACTTTGTTTACTTCAAACAAAAATAATCATGAAGTTGAAAAGAAGTACTTAGCTGTACAACGTTAGGTGTAAAGGAAAGTTAATGGGATTGCAGCTATTGGCGTTAGAATTAAGAAGACGTGAACCTTTTTCGTATCTAAGCTTTCGCTCTAATTCTTTATTAGCTTCTTCAGAGAACAAAATAGTGATAATTAAAGTACGGCAACATCACAAGACTCATGTGCAGTTAATATTCGGAAACACAACATCAAATATCAAACAACATATTTAAAATCTTATTAACAATGTTAATTAAAGCTCGAAAGTGTAACGTCTCACGTGGACTAACGGTAAGTAGTAGTAGTAAGTGACTTACTGTTAGTCCACGTGAGACGAGATTTTAAATAATATATGTTGTTTGGTGTTTGATGTTGTGTTTCCGAATATTAACTGCACATAAGTCTTGTGATGTTGCCATACTTTACTTATCACTATTTTGTTCTCTGAAAAAGCTAATAAAGAATTAGCGAAGGCTTAGATACCAAAAAAGGTTCACGTCTTCTTAATTCTAACGCCAATAGCTGCAATCCCATTAACTTTCCTTTACACATAAAAATAATCATAGCTACCAACACATTATTACCAACTTTTTATTCTGCTTTATCTGCTCTTTATTTGTATTTTTTATTACACCAAGTCACTTTTACCAGCAAAATTATTTTTTTATTGGTTCCAAATTTTCTTCAGAATAGAGAACTTCAAAACAGTATTAATATATTCTTGATATATGTGTTGTAGTTATTTTTATTTAGTTTGCTACTTAAACACGTATTTATATTAATACACTATATTATACAACAGTCCAGAAAAGTACCTACACAATTACTTTACAACAATTACTTTATTGTTAATAATTTTCGTAAATACGGTAATACTTGGGCGTAAGTTTTCACGACCGCCGTTTACTGCTTGAAGTCTTCCGGGCTATTGTCATGTTCTGAAGAAGCTTAAAAAGCAACATGATTAGCGCAACATCAAGTACAAACTTGTCTACGCGACAATACCCGCACGCCTTCAGCACAGTAATACGTCATTATACTATTAATACTATTTTGGATTTAATATCATTTGAAAAAGTATTTTAATGAAAATATAAATTTATTCTGACATAAACCTATCAAAACGTCAACATAAAAAATAGAATGTAATCTATAAAACAGTATTTTAGAACGTCTGCATTTAACGTAAACAGTTCAAAACAATTTGGTTCATAAATATTATATTACACATTACATATTACACCATATTATATCAAATCATAATTAAACAACTAAAAATATCAACTCATTTGTCTTAGCAAAAATGTTTCATTTTATCCAATTCATAAACATAGGACAAGTATTGATAAAAAAATTCGAGCAGTTACCTATGTATGTCAATTATTTATGCAGAATAAATTAAAAAAGTTCTTTATAAATTGTGTTAGCACTTAATTTATTAGGTTAGTCATTTACATATCACAAATTGTTACATAAAGCCTAAGAGAATAAAGATATAACACAATTTTTTGGCTTATAATGAGTGCTAGTTACAATAATTATCTTTGTAAATAAAATATTGCCACATATCGGCCAGGAAATTGCTTATAAATCAAAATAAAATCAAGTTTTATCAAAAATGTCATTGATAGTGATGATACTCAGTCTATTATCAGAACCATTCTGGAATTATTAATCCTACACAGTAAATTTCGCACTGTTTAAAATTCCAAATTCTGATGTGTAGATTTCTCAAGTTGGCAGTAAAAGCAGATTTATATTTGCGTATCCAAAAAACTTCCAGGTTAAATTTTGTCGGCTTACTTGCCATATACTTATTGTTAGTCAACATCTGCCCATAAAGCATTTTATTGTCGTTTTCTGAACGTGCCACTGAAATTCTTTTATCGTCAAATATAATAAATCTTCGTATTCGTTCAAATTAATAATGATAATAATAATTTATTTACCGTAGATCTAAAGACACAGACAAGACTTGTTTAGTTGGCCATTACAAATATAATTATCTTTGTTTTTTATATACAGTATTATTAGAAGGTAAATGTATAATGAGGGTAGAGTAAGAATCTTTTGTCTTATAAAATGATTTTTACACGATTCTCGCATATCAAACCGTAACATACATCTCAGTCTCTCAATTAAATAGTGGGTCGATATTGTGGATTATTAAATTTATCAGAAAAACAAAAAACCTTATAAAAACATCCCCGCTGTTGTCAATTAAAGCACAAAGTAATCCACAACACGCATAAATTTTTTATACTAATCCAGTTGCATACCAAATAATATTTTGTGGTTGAATGTTAGCTTTACCTGTCACGCCAGCCTGCTTAGGAATGCAATATTCAGATTTAGATTATCACTATCGCTAATATTTGATACATTAGTGATTTCACTAATCTCATTGCTACTGAATCCAGTAGTCACAATTTACTTCAAAATCACTACCCACTACTTCTTTGATTCATTGCATTTATTTTCTCATATTTCCAAAAACTTCTTGCACACTTTTTTGATGCAATTGTTTCTTGTGTACTTGCAGAACTAGTTTACGTAAATGAACGATAGTGACAATAAAAGAACTATTTTCCAATTTAAGTTTAAGAAAGGAAGAAATTTGTGTATCTTAGAATTAAATCGGAATCTTTATTTCTCTGGGAAAACAGGATGCTTGCTAAATAAAATTTTAGAAGCATGGCATGACTTCTTGATGTAATATACAAACGTGATATTCCACATAGTTGACTTCTATTTATGGATTATTCTCATAACTTTGTATCTCCTAACGGCCTCTTGGATTATGTTTTGTTTTATGTGTGGTGGATGCTTAGTTGCAGTGACTTCGTAACCTGTATCGCTTGTCTGACTATTATTGCAACTCTCGCAATGTAATTTTTGTGTGTGTATAATTGCGTTGCAATGGCTTTATGACAGCATTAAGTCTTTTATAATGCCGCAGTGTTAATCACTTTGTCCCCCGAATAGTAAATGGTAGGTCGATCGGATTTCAATTCTCCTAGAAAAATGACACCGTCATTCCTGACGATTGAAACCCGACTCCTATGGTTCCGCCAGAACGATAGTCAGCCGCCTAACTACTGCGGCTATCGACCCGGTTACAACAGATATTACATTATTTTAATATTTAATGAAAGATACGACTACGAACTTAATCAAATTTTTTCTGATTAAATTGCTGCTAAATAATCCAAAGGATTTTGTACCTATGTACAATATTTCCGAAGATTTGTGAAAGTTATGTCGTTGATTTGATCTTGGGTCGCTTTATTCATACTAACAGGATTTCAAAGGAAGCAAACTATGGAATTTATTAATTGCAACTATAAGGTACATATTTATTGACATGGATGTCTCATAAACTCGCGCCGAAATTAAGTGTAGGAGCGTTCTTTGAATGAGTTCCAATAAATATGTGTATCTTTCTAATCCCAGATAACTCTTTTACTTGTAGATCAATAAAACAGGCATCAATTAAAAATTAATGTATTACAAACCACAAATTAATTATAACTTCGTTAAAATACTCCTTCGGTTGAAGAAATTGACATTTAATGTGTGTCAAATAATACTAAAACATATAGCAATCAATGCCTATCAACAAAATACCTAAAAACAAAGAAATCATTTATATATGGACATGCTTTGAATTTTGGCTATAGACTCGTCAGTGCTATAAACTTACAATATTTAATTATATTTATATTCCAGTACATAAATTTTCATCCTAGCATATCACATAACACGGTTATTGATTTTTTTTTGTGTATTACTGGAGTACATAAAATACATGTAATAAAATACTGTAAACTTGGGTATTAAGAAGAAGTAAACTGAAATTTCTGGACGAATTCTTAAGTCATCCTGAGTTACGGCCTCCGTATAGCTCAATTATTATAAAATTGCTCAACTAGCGATAATAACTTAAAATTAATGGTCTACTTAGAGCAAGCTAATTAGATTTTAACAGCCTTTTCATGGCAAGTTTAGTTAATTAAGAATAACACAATGCAGCAGTTATGATTAAATACCAAAATCTGTTATGAAGCAGTTTTCGTTGCTGCAATATACTTACCTGGCGGAAGAATATTAAAAAAAATATTTCGTATAAAACATTGTAATATATTAAACGTACTTTGGTTTAAGCTACAGTCGTAGTTATAGTAAACAATGAGAAAACATTCTTTTAAGCTGTACCCAGTAAACAACTTTATACATTAAACAATATCGATTTTATGATTAGCCTGGATGCTATAAAATATACCATTACGTACTTATTCAGCATATTACCGCGTGCTTATATTTACATGCACATACTGATGTTTCATTAATGGAAAAATTGATTTTTATTTTCTTCATAATTATTATAGAATTAGATTAAAGCAAAATAACAAATTGGAAAAACAGTAAAAGAAAATTGTTTTCACTTCTTTCACTTACTTCAAAATTTGCTAAAAAATATTTCGTAGCTGCACAAGGTTAAAATGATCTAGGACGTCTTACATTTAGTAAATCAATACATGCATTATACGATTTATGTACGATTAGCAAAGTTTTCCATTGTAATAATAAGACATATGATGTTTATTGGTTTAAAAACTGTTTGGTAAGACCCCAAAAACTAAACTAATAAGTTTGTTGCTCTTTATTCAAAAAAATTACTGTTTATGCAGAATAATAATTTAAATGATATTGCACTATGTGAAAAAGTAATCTCACTGCTGCATTGTATTGTTTAAGAACTGGTGTTAACATAAATTCATAAATTTAATTCACTTGTTTTAATTTGTGTATATAGAGGCGCGCCTTCGGTATATGGAATGCTCTAACCAGGCCTAGGCATATATTTACATTACGAAAGAGGATTATTCGTTGGATGATTGTTTCGTGTCTTCCTATATTTAAACAACTGCGTAAATCTACCCCTTCTCCTTATATGTTTGAAACTTTGATGTTTTTGAAAGCAAATGAACATTCATTTGCAAGACATTGAGACGTATTTAATTAAATTTCTGTAGCCTTAATCCTGAAAATAAAAACATAACATTATACAATACTATGGCTTATCAGCTCACTTTAAAATAAATCTGTAGATATAAAAACAAACAAACTAGGTCGTGATTCATGTGAAATATAAACCACAATTATGAGTGCTTAGCGTTTTAGTTACATGACTAATTTTTTCTAGTGAAATGTTATCATTTTAATCAATAACAAGACATCTTGATATGTTTGAAATAAAAATTAAATTCTGTTATTTTACCATGCGGTTTCGGTCGAATCGCACCTTAATAAAAGGGTTGATCTTTATTACATTATTAATTATTGTTAAAGGTATTATGACTGTAAATATTTTTTAATGCCAGATATCCTTCTGCTTATAGGTGAATAAAACAAGAATCAAATAAAAACCAATTTATTCCAAAATAGAATAACTATGTTTTCGTAAACTTACTTCATGAATGGAACAAATTGATATTAAATAAAATAATACTTTTACTTTCTTATACCACTTTATTTAATATTGTTGACTACAATGTCAACCTTTTTTGGTCATTCTCAAAACTAGCAAGTTATAATAAAGACATATTTCTTATGTACTGCAATTTTTTAGAAATATAGAATTGTAATTGCTCTAATTTTGAGAATGATCAAAATAAATTGAAACTGCAGTCACCAATATTATATAAAGTGATATAATAATCTAAAAGTTTTATTTTATTTTACATTAAAAAATATATCACAAATAACGGCTAAAACTATCGCCTATTTGGAACAAATTGATATTGAACATGTATAAAGTAGTATTGAAACATGTAGTTATCCTTATCACACCAATGTCTACAAACAAAGAGCGCATCGATGCAATCTACAATCTCAGGAATAACATTAAAATTAAATTAAATTGTCAGTTGTCGAAGAAATATCGATTGACGATGATTATTTAAAATTGTTTATCATTTATGAGGAATCTAATAATTATTTTAAGAACATGTGATACATATGCAACTTAATATCCGCAAAAATTGAGACCGTCTAACAATACCGTTAAAAGTATTATAGAAAACTTTGGATCCGTGAGAACAATAATCCAGAGTAATAAGTCATTTATTAATAACGAAAACATTGTAACGATCTACATAGAAGTTCAAAAACTTAATAATGCACCCAATAACTAAATAAAACCCTTAACCTCAAAACATTTTAACATTTTTCGCACCTAATTGTTCATTAGTGGTTTTTGTTTTATTAATTAAGGATTTAGATTTTGAAATGCTCTTCTGACACGATCTATGCAGGACAGTTTTATAAACCATGTCTTTGATTGTATACCAAATAAAATAGTGTAGTACTAAGAGATCGAGAGATCATCATACAATTTGCTCTCACGGATGCAGAGTTTTCTATAATAAATTTTCTATAATACATTTAACGGTATTATTAGATGGATTCCGTTTTTGCGGATATCGAATTACAAAAGTATATGTTCTTGAAATAACTAATTTAAATAATCATCATTTGTATAATTGAAGCAATGATGAGGTAATCGACTTTTCTTCGACAACTGACAATTAATAATTTTGTAAGCTTTGCCATAGATAACTAATGAAAAAAGAACTAATATAAACAGCATATAAGTCTTGTATAGTACCAAAATTTCAGATCATTTCTAGCTATAGTTTTTCTGCAATCAATCAATGCAGTTCCCGGTGAACTGCCCTGTATATTTTACTCATTCTTTTCTTTAATATTTTCAAATTGCCAAAATCGTAGACAACATCAAAAAACATTAGTCAATTCTCTTCTTAACTTTAATTCATATAAATATCATTAATAATTTGAACAAACACTTTTAAAAGAAATACCTTTAACACGAATTTGAATTTGAAAATTGGCCATTTCTTAGCTTAAAATCCTTATCAGTGAGGTTCTAGATGATTTTAAAAATATCATGAGAGCTAGAGTCACCAATTGTATGAATCACTCAAAAATAGAAAAACAAAATTTGTCCACCTTTTCAAAGCAATAAAAATTTTCCTCAATAACCATCCTGAACGTATTATGATACCAGCTGACAAAGGTGACTGTACTATCTTGATGAATCTTGATGATTACATACATGATTACAACTAATACTACACACTAACACTTACAAATTGTTGTCACGTGATCCTACAAAGACGATGCAACGCCATTATGTTTTCAAGGTGTGGTGGGTGCTCAGTTGCAGTGACTTCTTAAGCTGTATCGCTTGTTTCATAAATAGTGCAACTCTCACGGTGCAGCTTTTCTGTGTGTATAATTGTGTTCAAATGGCTTAGTAACAGCATTATACCGCCTTTTATAATGCCTCGATGTTAAGTACTTTGCTCCTATCAGCGAATGGTTAGTCGATCGGATTCCAATTCTCCGAGGAAATGTCACCGTCTTTCCGGAGAATTGAAATCCGGCTCATATTGTTTAGTCACAACGATAGTCAGCTGCCTAACCACTGCGACTATCGACCCGTTTTGATATTATATCGTAAAAATAATTCTAGCAAATTGTCTGTCGAAACGGTTAAACAATTGATGATTTATTAATCAATATCCGCTAAACTTGACTGTCTACCAAAAGTACATAAACCGGACATACCACTAAGACCAAGTCAGCTGTATAAATTCCACTACTTATAAGTTATCAACTTTTTATCTCATATTCTTAATGCGCTAGTTGAAAAAACAGACTACAACATTAAATACACTTTTACCTTTTTCCTTTATCATATCATCAGATCTAATTGGGGACACCATCCGTGATTACACCACTCCTAACCAATCATCTTTTTTACAATTATTTATATTCATTTGTAATAATTCATTTTTCAATTCATTCTTTTATAAACAAACATTTGGTACTCCGATGGGACCCTTCACAAGTCCGATTTTAGCCATCATTGTTTATTAGATATTGTTATCCCCAAATTAAGTTTTCAAATTCCTTACATATATACATAAATATGTTGACGATATAATACGTGCCATTCCCAAAAACAATGTACAAACTAGCGTTAATACCTTTAACTCTTTTGACGAACATCTACAATTTACAATTGAACTTGAGGAAGGCAGTAGTACACCATTTTTTGATACTAGAGTTATTAGAAGTGAAAACAACAGCATAATTTTATATTGGTACTAGAAACCTACCGCATCTGGTAGGTTTATTCTAACAATCAAAAAAATGAACACCCTTACAGCTATGAAAAACGGAATTCCATATACATCTGACGAATACATGCCATCTTGCAACTGGAAAGATATCACGAAATAAACGTCACAATACTATATTAATTGTATGCACGTTTATGTCACCTGATACTATTTTGCATCTTGTAAAGAATAAAAGTAATTCTATTTCAGCAAATTACATTTATTCAGGTTATTTGTTTCGTGAAAAAGTGAACTGTCACAAACCAAATAACAGAAATGTGTATGGGGAAATGTATGTTACAGCTATAGCATGCACGCAATTAATGCATCCTGTGTCCAGCATAAAATACGTAAATTAAACGCTTGCCGCAATAAAAACACTTGTTGCAATACGATGGAGAACATCATTTTGAATACTTCTTACACTTGATGCTTTTATACAATTATTAGATATATATTGAAACTATATTTGGAAATAGTTTTAATTTTTCAGGACAAATAACAAATAATTCGTATTATCATAAAGCACAAAATACAAAGTGAGGAATTGATTTTGTGCATAGGTAATCAATTTAAGAGTAAGTTAAAATAAAACGCTGTTTGTGTGTTCTGGTTGTCAGTGCTGCCAACTTGTAGCTCCTTTATTATATTTTTTGGTACAGGTTTAACTCAATATTACCAAACCCACAGCACTGCAACATGCCTACATACCGTTAGTTTGGATGAAAACCGAAATACGTAACTTAAAAGGCACCCTCTGAATCTTCCATCGACATAACTACATGTAGGCAAGCTGCACCTTTCAACACAAAGTTTTGACAACAAATTTTCAGCTAATGCGGATGCTTTTACGTCTACCTACTTTCACAGAACTGACGATAAATCTAGTTATATACTCGTTTCATATTATTTGAAAATTACTAAATCCTTTCCTCCGTTCTTTCTTCATATTTTATACAGTTGGTGTTGTTTACTTTTCACTTTGTTTTCATGCTAATTTCCTTCTTGTTTAAAGCACAGTACATTTCAGCGCGGTTGTTTATTTTAAGTGAAATATCATCATTAATTTTGCCATCCTCTGATATAATACTCCAATGTCGGGACTTCGGGAATGTCTCCGTTAAAATTTAATGGTTTTTATTCTATGTACTTATTGATTATCATTTTTTTACTTTTCTATCCTACTTTTGTTATTTAGTCTGACTTTTTATCTGATTGTCCGAAATCAAGACTGTTGTTCGTGTGCACAAGAGAAGCAATTTTTATTGATGTTGGTTGATTAAACCGAACCATCATTTTAATATATATTTGCTCTATCTCTGATGTTTTGCAGAATTTTATCCATTAGAAATTTATTTTTTTTTAATTAATTATGAATAAATTCAATTTTGTGTTTCATGAAAAATAAGCTTACTTTTGGTACAAAAATGGGTTTTCTCCTAAAGTCTTATATTACCTTAGATATGCATAATCTTACTAGCTAATGTCATAACAAATTTACCATCTTATTTGCTCTTTATTTTTAAATACGTAGATGATATAATTTGTTATCGTCTCTATAATATTTGAAGTTGAAATAATAATAATAATTAGATACCATTTCTGGACACCAACGTAATACGAAATAATAATAAAAATTTAAACTGGTATCAAAAACTATGTGGGGCTTATTTCGTTATATATTCTGAAAAAGGTAGAAAAAGTATTTGAATTGATTTGAGCCATGTAGTAGTTACCTCTGAAGCAGCACTGGTTGCATTTGACCTGAACAACTCTTTTCTTTCTATAACAAATAATATTTCCACAATGGTATAATCAGACGAAATATAAATTACATATTCCCAAAAACAGACAATAGATGATTAATTAGGATGTTGTTCGGGCGATTTTCATCGTTATTTAGATCTTGATAATTCGACGTTTTATCAGTCCATCATCGAGGTATTCCCGAGAAGAACTGTTCCTTGCTAAGCTCATTATTTCTAAAGTTTTTTTCCGATGATTATGTATCTGATTGATCACGTGTAGTAACCTGTTGGACACCAACATTCTGTGATTTGGATTATTCAGCACATTAATTATTATCTATTTGGAGGACAGGAATTCCTACTAAGAATCTTAAACTTACATTTCAGCTACAAAACTGGGTGCTCAGTAGGTTATGCATAAAGCTGGGTACACATTACCTTGGATTGGTTAGTTTTCCTGGTCTTGATCTTCCTGGAATTGTTAGAGTTTCTCCTATGCAGCTGACTTATGGTCTACTGTTTATACTGCCTCTAATTAATGGAAACCAGACGTTTTCTATATCCAGGCTTAATTCGCAAAGATCAGACTAATATATCAAAGCGAGACAATCAACCAATATATCAGAAACAGAACCACAATACAAGACTACGAAGATATCCATGTGGCAGTAACAAAAAACTATCAAAGAATAAAGGTGCAGGCGAACGAAAACATCAGAGAGTCAAGCAATTGGATAATCAAACTCTTCAACAAAGAGATGTAATTTGTAACAGCCACCGATCATATCCCAAGATTAGATATGAAAGTAGCAACGAGAATGGGAGCACAGAAATTAAAGAGTCACCAGGAAAGTACCCGTAGAACGCAAAACAGCAATAGAAAGTGCTAGATCGAGAACAACAATTCGCCAGCCTCCAAGAACTAAAAGTGGACAAATCACAAAATCTAACCGACGCATAGGTCGACATAGGCAACTAAAAAATAGGCACAAATATGTATGTAAACACACAAGAACAAAATACGAAGTCTTAAGAGAAGAACAATACAGGAACCTGGTAAGTGATTTCCCCGCATCCGTGGAATCCTAGATCTATTGTACAAACAATCAATAATTAAACCATAAACTCGCAACACCACGCTACCTTACATAAACCACCACGTCCATACAGAGAACTTATCGTACACGCTTTAGCGCAATTCCTTCCGGAAGTAATTACTTCTATATCGGGAAAGACGAAATCGATTACAAGTACCTGAATATCCCGTCCCTGATACTAAGCAACATATTCCTCAACCTTGTCAAAAGCATAGAAGAATCCATAAAATTCACTAAGGCAGTAGACCAAAAGACAAAATACCCTTCCTATATATCCGATGCCTCCACTTCCGCTTCAACCACTCCACCAATCTTAAAGTTAGAGAAACTAAATGGCTGTATGACAAAGCTAAAAACATTTTCTCAAAGGAAAAAGATAGATATGGAGCACAATAATTCTATCCGAAAGCTCCAGGAGAAAACGTAACAGATACAGGATAAAAACTACAATAAAAAGAATAAAAACCAATAGGTATAAATCTAAAAAAACCTGATAATCTAAATCAGAGACACTGTATATAAGGTGGTTTCCATTAATTAGTGAGTGTTATAAAACATACATAGGAGAAACCGGTGGACTACTGCAAGAATAACACCAGAGGGTGACTCAGTTAGGAGAAACAGAACAATCGCAAATGGGCAACCATGCTTGAGTAAAAGACCGACCAAATAGAATAACAATTCTAAGGAAGGAAAATCACTACATCAAAAGAAGCTGAAAGAAACAGCATTGCAATTAATTCCATAAACACCGTAAGCCTGGCCCAAATAAATGATATGTGGCTCGCTTTAATTGGAAACCAGCAACCACGACACAAAGACCGGAAGAACTATTTGAAATATACATGAATCGATCTTTATGTGTTTATATTATTGTTAGAAACATTTCTCCGTCCCACATATTCAAATTAGTCATCGCGCTCCTGATATCCATCTCTCAGTAAAATTTATATTGCTTCACCTTTAATTATATAGAGGGAAACATTAACAGTTACTTCTAAAAGTAGGATGTATACATAAGTCATGTCGTAACTGAGGAAGGTAGCGGATAGTACAATACGCAAACGTGACTCTCTTCGCAACTCGCTGTGATGGTGAAATGGTGTTGCGGTAAAATTACGGACCTTCCACTTCTACAATTACAGACATTAATTTTGAATCATATATCTTTCGACTTTGAATTTATTGCACACCAACGGAACCGCATTTCATACGAAATTTTCAATGATGGCAATTGATTTTCCGTCATAGGTAACATGCGAGCATGATAAATTTTATAGAATGACATGGATATTAACTTTAATTAAATTAGCTTTTTAAATTTATGACACTCCCATTAAAATAGATAAGTGGGTACTATATACGTTTTAAGTAAAATGCCTCCGTTTTAATATCATATAATCTCTGGAAGAAATTGAAGCTTTCAAGTTCAAGATGTATAAAATTGCCGACGTATATAAAAAGTTTACGTAACATAATATTTTTGTTGGAGAAGTGTCGATACTTACGCTAATCGACGGAGCAAAATAAAAAATATACACTCGCTGTTAAACCGGCATTTACATAACCTAGATATTTAAATTTCAAACTTCAAATATCCAGCTTTCGTTGAGTACCACAAGTAGGTTTCCCGTGCACAAAAGTTTATCTAGAAGTGTTGCTGAAACACAACTTAGGTTACTATGAAAACAAAAAGTAAAAGTAGAATAATGGTACGAAGTTTAAAATCTTTTTTATGTAATGCGTCTTTCTCGCTGTATAGTATAGAGGGTGCTTCTGTATACTTCATAAAGAAAAGGGTAATTCCTTTGTAGTTCGTGCTTCTGCTTTCAATGGAAGACGAACGTATATTGGCGTTCCCATTGGTTTCGTTTTTGTGCAATTGTATAACTCTCAATGAAACCATTAAAATCAATGTAGATAATACAAAATGAAATTTTAATAAAATCAGATATTGAATCGATCTACTGTTATCGTTTATCGCTATTGTCATTTCTCTCTTAAAAGAAAAATTAGCCATGTGCTCATATTAATTAATTTTATCTAATTTGAATAAATCCAATGGTTAAAAAAAAAACTCAAAAATTGATCCTTTTAGAGATGAGGTTTAAGAAACGATCTTTTATATAAACAGAGAACAAAAACAATAATCGTCCACATGACCGACGTACTTATGTAAACATGTATATAAACATCTATTATGGTTACCATAAATGTGCGATCACGTGAGCAAACCTTATTCTGGATATCTCTTTACACTGTATACCGTTGTCTCCACAGGGAGGTAAACGTTCGGGTCCATCGAGCGTGACCAATTGCAATAATTTGTTGTTTCAGGCGCTGCTAAGCGGAAAGTCGTCCTTTTGATGAAAATTCTCTTAGTGCTGGATCTTGACGATCTTTCTGATGAATTATCGGTTAGTATTATTCCTCGTACTTGATGGTTCTACGGGTCTATCTTGTAAAGATCTTACATACCTACATTGATTTGAAAACTGACATATTAATATTTAAGCGGTTCTAGGTCATAAGGTAACGTTCTAATTCTTATAGTTGTGATAGCAACGGCACCGGTAGGTGGGTGCGGAGTGGTGCACCTGCACTCCTTGGTAATCCTGAAATCAGCAGGATAGCTAATATACCCGTTGAAATTACGTGTGTTGAATCGCTCCGAAATCAAACCCAAAATTTTGGAAGTTTCGAGTGTTGTTAAACATTGGTGACATACTAGTAAAGAAGTGAAGAACAATCTGATTAGAAAGCAGGTAAAAAGAAAGACATACAATACAGAATTTGATAATAGATGATAAATAAAGTATTGAGAGGAGGGTGACCTTCGAGAAGACGATTCGGGGAACCCACCTATCGCAATACGGAGACCGTACAGTAACAGCGAGTGATCTATAAATAGAAATAGAACAGGTCCGTAGTAGAGAATTAACTAGTGATATAATGAGTAGCGGAAATGAATCACTAACCGACGAAGGGAAGAGAAAGAAAAGTACCGAGGAAGGGCACGATATATTCACGAAAAGCCGAAAAATAAATAGAACACCAGAAAAAAAAGATAAAAATGGAGGATAAATGGGAAAGGATGATGAATATGCTAAAAGATTTCAAAAAGGATATGATGCTAGAACTGCAAGCAATTAGAGAAGATCAGAGGGCATACACACAAGGATTGAAGAAAGTTAAAGAAGACAATGAAATGCTAGCAAGAGAAAATACAAGGCTTAAGAACGACATTAAAATAATAAATAGCAAGCTGGAAAATATAGATAGAGAAAACAGAAGAAATAATATAGTAATTCAAGGACTGAACAGTACCAATAATGATGAAGACTCGATCAGAAAGGAAATGGAAGCGTTTATCAAGACAAATTTGGACGTAGAGGTAAAAATACAGAAAGCAAGAAAATTGGGAAATAGAATATACTGGCTACAAATGGAAAACACAGATTATAAATATAGGGTTATGAGAAATAAAGGTAAACTTAGTAAAATTAGAGACCAAAAGATATATATAAACGAGGATATGTCAAAAGAGCAAAGAGAAATACAGAAGAAAATTGAAAACCGAGCAAAAGAAGAAAGAAAAAATGGTAAAAAGGTTAAAATTGGCTATAGAAAACTAATAATAAACGACGAGAAGTGGAATTGGAATCCAATAAAAAATGAGCTAGAAAAGGAGATACACACTGTAAATGACCAAAAAAACTGATAACAACCCCAGAGAAGCAGGCAGAAGATATGATAACAAAGGCAATGAAAGGGAATCATGAATTGGAAGGAAATGGAGCAACAAAAGTAAATATAAGGAAAAACAATAACACATGGATATTGGGTACTTGGAATGTGAGGAGTATACAAGGTAAAGAGATCGAAATAGTAGATGAATTTGAAGAGAATGGGCTGGAGATAATGGTAATATGCGAAACAAAGAAAAAGGGAAAGGGAAAAAATGAAATTAAAAACGATCACACACTAGTATACAGTGGAGTAGAAGAAAATCAAAGAGCAGCGGCTGGTGTTGGTTGTATAATTCATAGAAATATCGAAGACAAAATACAGAAATGGGAAGCAGTAAATGAAAGACTATTGAAGATAGAAATACAGGACAACAAGGAAGACAGAAGAACAATAATAGCAGTTTATGGACCAGATGAAAGCGAACGTATAGAAGAAAAAGATAAGTTCTGGAATCAACTAACGGAAATGGTAGAAAATACAAATATAAATACGACGATGTATATAGCTGGAGATTTCAACAGCAGAGTAGGCAAAAAAGACCACGTGTACAACACAATACTAGGGATACATGGAGAAGAGGTCAGAAATAACAATGGGAAAAGGTTACTAGACTTTTGCCAATTACAAAATTTGATAGTGACTAACTCCCATTATCAACATAAAGACATACATAAATATACGAGAGTACAACCAAGCAGAGGAGAAAAGTCAATAATTGACTATATATTAGTATCAAAAGGGGAAAGGAAGAGTGTGGTGGACATTAGAGTAAGGAGAGGAGCAGAAATATATAGCGACCACTATCTCTTAATAGCTAGAATGAAAACCAACGCAACACCACAGGATAGAAGGAAAGAACAAACAAAGACTGACCATA
The DNA here is from genome assembly GCA_023690525.1 of Holotrichia oblita. NCBI lineage: Eukaryota > Metazoa > Arthropoda > Insecta > Coleoptera > Scarabaeidae > Holotrichia > Holotrichia oblita. Next base: position 31,524,412 of record CM043017.1, on the reverse strand, counting down.
CAACAATAAAAACATACAAACTGAGGGAAAGTGCTATAGCTATGGAATACAGAGATATAACAAATCAAAAGATAAAAAAACAACATAATAATATCAGATCGGCCAACTTACAAGAAGCATGGAATATTTTTAGAAATACTGTAATAGAAGCAGCTACAGAAGTGTGTGGCACTTATAGAATAAGGAACAGAAAAAAACAAACATCATGGTGGAATGAGGAAATAAAAAAAGAAGTGAAAAAGAAAAAAGTAGAATGGAAGAAATATCTACATATTAAAACAATGGAACAGTACGAAACCTATAAGAAACAGCGATCATTGGTTAAGACACTAGTGGCAGAAGCAAAGAGAGAGACCTGGACTGAATTTGGCAATAAAATAGAAACAAACAGAAGTAGTAACCAAAAGCTGTTCTACAGAGCTCTAAAACTAATGAGAACAGGTAAAACAGTAAACGAAATGGCTATAAAGGACGAGAACAATGAAATATTAACAAATGAAACAGATATAATGAAAAGATGGAATGATTATTTTCAGAAGTTATTAGGAGGGGCAGAACAAACAACAAGATATAACAAAACTAGAATAAACCAGCAAGGCGATGAAGACTACGATGAAATAAAAATAGAAGAATTAGAAGAGGTACTTAAAAAACTAAAAAATGGGAAAGCACCAGGAGATGATAAAATAACCACAGAAATATTGAAATACTTGGGAACAGAAGGGAAAAACAGTTTATTGGAAATAATCAATAAAGTATGGGATGCAGAGATAATACCGAAAGAATGGACAACAGCATTAATAGTACCTGTATATAAACACGGAGATACTAGAGACTGTAACAACTACAGGGGAATCACATTGCTCAATACAGCCACTAAGATCGTGGAGCAAATAATAACCAATAAAATAAGACCGCTGATAGAACCCCACATGGCAGAAGCATAAAGCGGATTCAGACCTGGACGTAGTGTACATGACCACATTTTTACATTACAACAACTGATAGAAAAAAGGACAACGCAGACAAGAGGATTATGCTTAGCTTTCATAGATATGGAGAAAGCTTTTGACCGAGTACCAAGAGAGGAAGTTTGGAAAAGTCTGGAGAATAGAGGAATTAGCAGAAAAATCATAAACCTAATACAAAACATATATGAGAATAATGTAAACTACATCATAAAAAATAATGTGAAATCTGAAGGTTTTAAAACAGAAATAGGACTCAGACAAGGAGGAGGATTAAGCCCAACACTATTTAATATATTTATGGATGACATAATCAAAGAATGCAACGAGAAGACCAAGAAAATGCAAATAGGATATAGATGTTTGAAGCCAGTCGAAATAGCAGAAGGGGTGTTTGCGGATGATGTAGTTCTGATTGCCGAAAACGAAGAACAATTACAACATAATGTACAAGTTTGGAACGACATACTACAGCGAAAACATATGAAAATAAATATTGAAAAGACCAAAGTAATGACTATAGGAGGGCATCGAGCAAATATTAAGATCGGAAACACAAAAATACAGCAAGTTGGAACATATAAATATTTGGGAATTTTAATAGATGAGACAGGAAAACAAGAAGCAGAAATTAGTAATAGAATAGAGAAGACTATTAAGCTATACTATACAACGAACAAGAGATTTATTAGTAGGAGGGAAATTTCAAATAAAACAAAAATGCAAGTATATAAGACCATCTACAGACGAACACTAACATACGGATGCGAATCGTGGGTACTTACTGACAGTCAGAAGAGTAGGATACAATATATGAGGCAAGAATACAGACGAGAAGGAAAAGAGGAAGACCGAAGAAAACCTGGAATGATGTAATAACGAATATAATACAATCTAAAAACGAAACATACAGTGGAGCAAGAATACTAGCTAAGGATAGAACTAGATGGAAGAAATTTATATACGCAGAGTGAGAAACTAACAGATAACCCGACACCCAATGGTAGAAGGGTTCACGATTATATATATATATATATATATTATTCCTCGTACTTGATGGTTCTACGGGTCTATCTTGTAAAGATCTTACATACCTACATTGATTTGAAAACTGACATATTAATATTTAAGCGGTTCTAGGTCATAAGGTAACGTTCTAATTCTTATAGTTGTGATAGCAACGGCACCGGTAGGTGGGTGCGGAGTGGTGCACCTGCACTCCTTGGTAATCCTGAAATCAGCAGGATAGCTAATATATCCGTTGAAATAAGAACTCTTTTTTGTTTTTATTGACAGTATGTACAGTATGCGGCAAAACAAAGGTAACTTATTATTATTATTATTGTTGTTCTCATAAAAAAGAAGAGGGTTTCTATCGTCAAGCAATATTTCTGGTCATACGGAATTGGACGTCAGAATGGACCGAGCTTACGCCACGTTAGAAAACATTACGAGGAGCAGTTTAACTATCGGACACCAAGTAAAAAAACAATCCTAGCTATTGTTGAGAAGTTTAACTATATTGGAACAGTCTTATGTCAACTGAATTGAACAACTAGGCGCTCAAGGACCGTTAACACAAACGAGAAGGACTTCTCTAACAAGTGTTACAGTCCTCAAAGCGTAATCTACGACGAAAATCGTTTTTTGACCGATCATGACCTGGTTTTCGATTGAGATTGATCAGATAGTGTTAGATCACCCGGTCACTGAACATTTAGGGATTCTCATCACATTAATGAATCAAATTTTCAGAATGGTTGGAGGAGCTTTCCTTTAAACAATACTTTTTAGATATAACATTAATCTACAAGTACTTTTTACATACCGTCCTTTTAAACGAGTTAAACTAAAAAGAAAACATCGCTTTCCTTGGATTGTGGATATGATGTCATCGGACGATGAGGTTAAAGATTAGTTTCAAACAATATTATTATTGAAACTTACTGATAATATTGTTGCTTCATTAGAACACCTTGTACTACCTATTGCCGAAGCAATCAACCTTCCGATCCTGGTCTCAATAATTACCAGCATTCAGTAAAGAAAGTTATTTTAAGTAAAAAAGATAGTTTCCCCCTCTCATCAAAATTGAGACATTCTGAGAAAGTTTTCACAATAAGAAGTTTAGAGATACTGTCTCTAGTAATCCGCGAAAATAAGAAGTAAAAATACTGCGTACCCTGACTTTTATTCTACTAGAAAAAACACAATAGCAATTCATAGTACATAATCCTCACCTCTTAGGTGACTGAAATAAAAGAAGTATATTGTAATGTTATTTTACATTTTATTCAATGTTTACAACTCCATTTGTCACTTGACAGATGATCATCCAGCTGTAGGAAATCTAGAAAATTAAAAAAGCACTAAATTAATTTTATATTCATGCAACTATAACCAACTATCTGATCTGTGTATTTCTTTTAATTCAATTTAATTCAATTTTATAAAATTATGTAACATAAACATAATTGCACACATGCGAAGTATTTGTTCAAAATTCATTCATTTTAATTTAATTCAACACTAGCCAATGATAGAGGATGCGCAACTCTTCAAGTTGGCATTATCTGTATTTTCTTCGCATATGTGCGAGTCGATGTCATGGTTTGGCTCAGGAGCCATCTGACGTAGAAGGGGGTGTTGGTCAGCAGAGGTCTTATTATAAGTCCAGCCAACGACAAGGACAGAAAGATGTTAAATGCACCACGATAATTTCAATCATATATTTTATAAGGTAATTAATTAATTTTATATCATTTATTTTGTACACAAATACACATAAATATTATAACAAAATCATCACCATTAAATTTCACACACACATGAAGAAAAACCAGCCAGTTAGGGGCATTTTAAGAAGAAAAAGTAGGTGGAAATTAAAATCAACAACTTTTCGGTGACCCTGTATAACACAAATTTTGACCGGACCTGTAGAAATTAACCCATCAACGACCGTTGATTACCGTTATTGACAGATGACTATCGAAAGGTATTTCTGAAGAAATTTAAGGACAATTGCGAATCATCTATAAAAAGCAATGCGATAGCAACAAACTAGCTCTTTTTACATAGATTGTCGTACAGAGCGTTTATTTCTACGTAAAATTTTTTAAATTGCCACGGTGCACCGTTGGGCCTAAATAATATTATTATCTTCAAAAAAGTACTTTAAACGTCAAAATTTTCATCTAATTTAATTTTAATTACCCCTACGAAGAAGACGTCTCTCCATCCACCATCCGTCTAGGCGTGCGAAGAGAGAAAACTTCATCAATCACACACACACACACTCACACACGTAAACTAAGGTAAATTAATTTTAAGTAATTTTAAATTTGAAAAGTTGTAAAAATTTAAGAAAAATATTTTTTTTTATGAAAATTAAAATTTAGAGTACCTAATATTCTAAGTCCAAAAATAATATTTGGAAAATTTATAAATTATTATTTATATATATAATTTTTTTTAGTAATTTTTTTTTAGTAAATACATACTTATAAATTAAAAGGTAAAAATTATTTAGTTTAATTAAAATTTCAGTCATTTTTTTTATACAAATTTCCTAACTAGAAAGAAGTTGGAAAAATTTTCAAAAATTCCAAAAAGGTTTTAATAGGTAATTAAACTAGTTTGTGGTGATTGCAACGCCATTCTATACACTTCTTTTTTTAATAAGTTTTATTGATTTAAATAAAATTTTTTTTTTGTAAAACATCTTTCTGTCGTAATTTTTTTTATGTAACTTAGATTTTTTATTCACGTGGGAATTTTTTTTCAACGTACGATAAGCTCTCGTATTCTGCTCTCTACACCGGCTGTAGAGTTAAAAATTCACGAACCCCATTTAAACCCCAAATTTTAATTTAAAGAGTAAAACTCAAATTTTCTTAATTTTATTACAAATCAAATTTCACATTACAATATATTACTTTAAAAAGTAAAGTATTAGTTACAGTTTTTTCAATACCAAAATTTCATAGAACCCTAGAATAAGACCATACCCTTAAGGACACTTCACATTAATTTTAATTCAACTTTTAAAAAATGGACGACTCCAACAACCCACCTCTGGAAATATATAAATTGCCGTCATTCAAAATTTAAGAAAGACTAAATTTTTAAACGCAAAACGGAGACTCGAGAAATAAATAAAATATAACGGTCGTGCACTAGCATATAGGGCACAAGTACGTACATACATATGTGATCCGTGGACTGAAATCTATTAGGTCTCCTGTGCTCTAAAAAGATAAGTGTATTTGCCTGTCGTAGTTTTAAAAGTTAACCATAAAACTAAAAAATTCAGAAGTGACAAACATGTTTGAAAATAATTTCGTAATAATTGATTATTAAAATGAAATGAAAGAAAAGTTAAAAACTAGAGAGATCGTATAGCAAAATTATTTCCTAAATAAGCGAATATGGAATACAAATTAATTATTTTTAACAAAATTAACTTGAAAAAACGTAGAACTATAAGAAAACTAAAGTTTACACTTGATAACAGTGTGCTAAATTGTAATTATTATTTTATTAGCAGTGTTATCAATTGCAATGCTGCAGATGTGCAATATGTTTGATAAAAAGGAATAAACAGGCTGTTACTCCTATACATATAATATAATGATCGTAGAGAAATTCTCCGAACGAAACTCCGAAAAAACTCCCAGTATACTATAGTGATATCCTTCAAAATATTCCATACGATACTGTTTTCATTACGAGCAAAGGAACATATTTGCTCTCTTGCCGCACTGTTGACATGTAAAAATGTTACTACTTCATGCACAAAATTATTTTTATTAATGGAAACAAATCGGAAATAGCTTAATCACATGCTATTTCACAGCTCTCCTCATTATGATCGTGAATCAAAAAGGCAGAACACGGAATGGAGGCACAAGGATTCATCGCCCCCTCGAAAGTTTCGTGCGACAGCATCTGCGGGGAAGATCATGGCCACAGTTTTTTGAGATCCCAAAGGAATTATCCTTATAGACTTTCCACCACGTGGTCAAACTATAAATAGGCAATATTATGCTGCTTTCATTTCAAAACTGGGTGATTCCATCACCAGGAAAAAAGGAGGAGAAAACTCAGACGTGGTGTGCTGTTTCATCAGAATAACGCTCCTGCCGACAAGAGCTGTGTTTCAATTGCTGCATTTTATAATGCCGACTTTAAAATTTTCAGCCGCCTTATTCTCCAGATTTGCCCCTTAATGACTTCCATGTATTCCCCAAACTAACAGCACACCTTCATGGGATTTACTTCCGGAATAATGATAGAGGTAAACGAGTGGTTTGCAGCCCAAAACAAAACTTTTTTTTTGTGAGGGCGTTAAAACCCTTTACCATCCTTATACCAAGTTTGTCAACGTTTTAGGGAACTATGTATGTTGAAAAATAAAAAATGCCACCTTTCCAAATCGTTTCATTATATGTCAGGGACAATAATATCTGAACTGTCATCGTATAGCCTTGTGTTACACTAAAAAGCTTCGAAGAATCTCAGCAATCGATGGATGCAAATTTATTAAGCCAAAAAAATGGGCGTTCTATGGGCACAATATGGGGCGATATTAGATAAAAGAATTTAAATCTTAAGGCTTTGTCCCGATCAGCACACCAACGCCCAGCCCAAATCGCTAAGGGTAGAAATTTGGAATTTGGACACAATGTTGATTTTATATTTATGCTTCATTTAAGAAGAGATTTTTCGAAATTCCACACTTAAGAACATGACAAAGTTTGTATAGGGAATTAACAAAATTTACTTGAAACTTGGTGTTAATGCTGTTTAACGCAATTAATCAAGCATCTGTTTCAGTTTGTATCAAAATTTTACCACTAAAGGAGTAAAACAAGGTAGAAGAGGATGACCAAGGTTGTGCAAGAAATGATATTTTTTCATAAAACTCGGTATTAATTCCCCTCCAAAAATGTGTAAGAGGATGGCAAATTTTGTATAGGCAATAATAGTTTTATGGTCCACTTTACTTGAAACTTGGTACATACATATTAATACTTTTTGACACTATTAATGAAGCACGTATTTCCATGTTTTTTAATGTAACTGCTAACGTAGTAATAGAGGCTCAAAGTTCGTACAAAAAAGATCTTTTGCTGTATACTCTTTGTACAATTGAATGAGGAATGAACAATGCATGTGACAATATAAAATTATGTAGTCTAGCTAATAAAATATAAAACAGTTTATGAAACGAGTTGTGAAATAAATGATAATATTAAAAAAAAACAAGCAATTACTTAATAGATTAAAAACATTGTTTTCACAAATTGAATAACTATAGTAAAGGACGTTTACAATACGAATCAACACAATTTTCCCGATCGATTACATATTATAAACATTGTCAGTAATACGTATTAAATACAACGAATAAGTCATCCATTACACTTTAATCAAATTTATTATGTATTTGACATTCAACTCAACCATACATACCAATGGCAATATTGCAGCTGGATTTATGAAAGGTATTTAATGATCAGTAGCCCGTAAAAAGTCAAAGGTGATTCCATATATCGACTTGTATAACATTAACTCGTAAAACTCCCTCCAAGTAACGGTCACCTCAGACAAATCTAGTGAGAAGCTCATGTGTATATTTTTCGACCGATTTAACCTGCGACTGACGTTTCATGAAATTGATTTCGTATCGGAGTTTTTCGCTCCTTTTATTGCCTATTTCGGGCGGTTTGTTGCGTGCGTTCGCGACGATACAGCTCCACAATTCCATATTATTTAATACGCTGGCAAGCGCTTCCATTCGCACCATATTTATTCCGTCGAATTGAGTTTTAGCTTCGACTCCGTAAGCCGATATATCATACTGTAATTAAGTATAAGGGATAGGATGTAAATATATTTGGACAATCTATAAAATTTCGTGCTATTTGTAAGTGAAGCTTAGGTTCTAGTTAATTAAACAATTTAGGACCGACCTGTTTGGCATGTAGTAATATATCAGAATTCTATATTAATTAATTCTATTTTGAAATTAAATTACTTCTTTATGAATTTATTTCTGCGAAATTTTAGAAAAAGGAATCTTGCGAGCCATAACAAAAATTAATGCCAAAATTTGGAAAGAGTTACTGAAAGTTACAACTTTCATTTTTTAAATCATAGTTCTTTTTTAATTTTAGGGTATACTGGGGCAATTATGACCATGAAGTAATTGTAATCGATAACATATAAAACAAATAAAAAATATTTACGATCTTAGTAATAAAGGGTACCTTAGCCGCGCAGGAGTTTCTTTTCATTACCCTTTTTTATTTTGGTGGAAATCCGTTATGGACGTCAAGGGCTTGGTTCTATAGCTATTCGTTTAAGATTTTCATTTGTGTTAATCTTTAAGGTGTGTTTGCTATCGGCAGTTACTATTACTGCCAGATCGTCGGCAAAAGCAATAGTTTTTCCAGTACATCGTTGTATAGTACATTCCAAAGTGTTGGTCCCAAACCAGATCCTTGAGGCACTCCTTTTTTTTCTTTCCCCTCCCAGACCCGTCCGAGCTATGGTCACCGGTAGGCACCGCAGCCATCAGGCTTATTGTACCACATCGGTATGTTCAAGTCACCCACTCTAGCACGGTAGTCTTTCGTTCTCCCAAATAGATTTTGCCTTCTGCGATCTAGTGCCTTGCAGTCGCGTAGTATGTGATCGGCTGTCTCCGGTTCTATCCCACAAAGTCTACACTTTGTGCCCCCTCAAGCACTCCGATTTTGTGTAGGTGTTCTTTCACCGCAGCATGTCCGGTCATTAGTCCCGTTACAATGCAGAGCTGTTTCCTACTAAGCTGTAGTAGTTCTCTAGCACTTTTCCTGCATGGTTTTCCTATGAAGGTTTTGCCATGTACTATACCGGGTGTAGCTCTCCAGTATTCTTGCTGTTTCGTACGAACCCAGTCGCCTATGTATCTCCGGGCCGTTTGCCTTGTGACCCCGAAGAAAGGTTCTGGGTCGTACATTTTCATCTCTGACCCACTCTTCGCGAGTTCGTCAGCCCTTACGTTGCCTTCAATCCCTGATGGCCCGGTATCCAAGTCAACCAGACCTTGTTCCGGTTCGACAGTTCCACCAATTCGTCGAGGCATTCCGTTACCAGCCTGGACGACACTTTCCTTCACTTAGTAACGCCTTCAGTGCAGCTTGGCTATCAGATATGATGTGAGTTCGTCTATTGATCACCCAGTTTCTGAGAGCATATCCCTTCACCGGTACCATTAGCCGTCTTAGATCCGTCTATGTACCAGACTAAGTCTTGCTCTTTGAGAACATACCTGGCAGCCTCCTCCCGTCCGTCCGCTACAAACACCGTGAAGGGATTCCCATACCTATGCCTTGCCGGCATGTGGTCGGTCCGCATTTCCGAAACCCCCTTTCCCACATACTCAGTTATCGACATGTGTTTTGTATTGACCCCTTTCAGAGTACCATTGTTGCAGCCTTATGCCCCCATCCTTGTCCCCCGTATAACCAGGTGCAACGGTGGCAAGTCCAAGAGTCTTGCTGCAATCGGTGTCGACCGCATTGCTCCAGTTATTCTTGCATCTTGCTCAGCCTCTGAATGGCGTTTCTTTGATCGTCTTTGTCCATCAAAGCTGTATACGTCATTATTGGCTTAACCACCATGCTGTATATCCAACTCAGCATGTCTGGTCTTAGCCCCCATTTCTTTCCATATAAGCATCTTACCAGTGTTAACGCTGTCACCGCTTTTTAGGTAGTTCTATCCAGATGTTGGTTCCAGGTATGTTTGGAGTCTAATGTTACTCCAAGGCACTTCACCTCTCCCACCATCCCAATGGTAACTTCAAGTTATCGACCATCCTGCTTTTTAAAGGCCATCTGATGCTCAGTTCCGGAGTCGCTAACCAAGTTCAGAGCCTCTTGAGGCACTTCTACTTCCATTTTAAGTTTAATCTGCTTGGTAGCTCGTATGTACCGTTCCTTAAGATAGTCCGCAATAATTTTTATTAGGTATTGTCTTCTCGCCAATTTTTCAAGAATTAAGTTCCAGCTTGCTGTATTGAACGCATTTCAACTGTCTAGGGTTACCAGTACATTGCAGTCGTTTTTGTGTTTTTCGCATACATTTTTAATTATCTGCATTGCCTGAAAAGTTGACCGTCCTTTTCTGAACCCATACTGGTGTTTCGCAAGTACTATTTCATCTTCAATCTGTCTTATCAATATTTTATAATTTGCCATTTAATAGACAAAGCGGTTAATCACTTTGCGTCCCTGATATTAAAATAATGGCAAGTCGAACCTTATATTGTCAATAGTTCACTTAGTGCATGTAATAGCCACTGACCGTTAGACTTCACCGCTTCTTTTTGATAGCTTCCGGTAGTATTCAGTCCATCCCCGAGGCTCACTCTTTGATACCTACATTATAATGGATTTAGAACAATATTAAATTTACATTAACATAGTTGCCTATATTTTTCGATGCGATGTTTACCCAAATATGAATTCATGCTGGCTCCAAAATTTTGTTTAATTTCAACTTGTTTTCAGTATAATGCTAAATTTTTAGTACTAATGGATTCTCCATTATTTACTGTCGTTTGTATATTGAATTGAAAAATATAATTCATAGTTTTTATGGCCAGACCATTAAACTAATACATACTGATTTTAGAAAAAAGAATTGAAGCAAATTTAACCGATATTAAGGAAAAGCAATTACCCGAAAATGTGTTATTTCAAATTAATAATAATGGAATTAATTTAACACCATACATATTAACTAACGTTATTCACACAGGAGTTTTAAAACATTATTATAAAAAAAAGTATTAATCTATGAAACGATATATGTACATATATCACAAAGGGAAACTAAACCGGCAATTTTGGAACTGATATTGATCATTTGAGTATTATTTATAATAATTTAATTCACACCTGAATGTTATTAAATTAAATTCTTGACTAGATTCTGCTTCCCTCTTTTTCCCCCAGTCATTGAATAGAATTGTTGAAACTGGACAAAAAATACAAATAGAAAAAGATATGTATCAACTTTGCTCCGGAAATATTTCTTAAGGTAGCTACCGCACTTTAAAGATGACGTCCCAAAACTGGTTTTAGGTCAATTTATCTTAAATTACATTTAATTTCCGATTCAAATTTGGTACATGATTTACAAATGATAACATAATTATAATGCTCTGGAATAAATTGAATCGTAGTTGATTCTTTTTTTAGTGATCTACAAGTGGAACTATATCATGTGTGGCAGATTCCTAGTTGCAGTGACTTCTTACACTGTATCGCTTGCTTGACCATTAATGCAACTCTCACGGTGTAGTTTATGTGTATGTATAATAATTGTATTCAAATTTTACTCACAAAGTATCAGTAAAATGAATTCCTCGAAAATGTCCTTTTATTGATCTACAAGAATGAAAATGCATTATCCAGCTGAAAAAAGCTCAAAGGTACCCCTTTATATGACATTCCATTGTGCTTTGTAATGTATCACACTCATAAACACACATTAACAAACATATATCAGTTGCTAGAAGAAATCCTACTAAATGAATTGTTAGCAATAGAAGCTAATATTTAGTTCCTGCTTATGCTTAGGCAGATTGAGAACGTAATATTTATGTTTACAAAAGCATTTCGATATAATTCACATTAAATTTTTTAATTTAATATAACAGAACTCGCCTAAAATCGCCAACTACATCCGACACATCGAACACGACTGAAATTAACATTAACCAGTTTAAATATAGCCAACGACTTAAAAATTGTTCAAGTGCTACTGTAGTGTAATGTTGTATAATAAACTGCATACTACTGTCAGCTTGATCAATGTACCACTCCCCAATTTTACATTCTCCGTTAAGCATATGGTATTTGCAATACGGTTAAATAACGATTACTGTTATGTACTTAGCCTGAAAAGCATTCCATATTTTAAGCTATTTATTACGACATTTCTAACGTAAAGGCCTCAGAAGTAGCCCGCATAACGTCCCTTAACTCTCTTAAATATGTGTTTACACTTGAACTCCCTTTGATGTGTTCGTATTTTATTGAGCTTCCCTATACGATTACGTCTGCGTCTTACCGTAAACTTTTATGATCATACGTATCTGAAAATAGCCTAAAACGGGCTATACTAGCGCAGGGGTTTGGAATATAATATCTATAACAATTCCTTCCCTGAAATTTACGCAGTACAGATATTATATAATTCATACACATATAAAATAGATATATTAAAATTGCGAAACTCCATATAAAATATGTTGTCTCGTTAGGTTAAACTTTAAATTTTAACCAAAATTGTTGAAAACAAAAGTCATATAAAACACAAGACCAAACATTTCATATATCAATTTCAAGTTATAAAACATATAGACATTTCCTAATGAAATTGCTCAATCTGTTATCCTAATTCTGCGTCGATTTCTTTTACTATTATTTTGATACACGTACATATATTCTTAGCTTTATTTTAAAATATTTCGTAAATTAGTAACACTGTATCCAACTAAGATGTATGCAGCTTCCGCCACCACTTGAATATAGACTGCGTCACAGGCTATGATAGGGGAATTTAAAATAGCTCACTCAGATAATACAGAATAAAGCAATTGCGGTTTTGACATATGACGTAGAGGAAATGCCTGCTAGATGAAAGACTGTAGCGGGTGAATGTTCACGTGGCTTAACACATCGGTCACTTGTGCGCTACGTCCCGGACAGCTGGCACTTGTGCTTCTATTGCGGCAACAGCGGTAGTCTGAAATACTTTCAAAAGAGCTCTTCAGAATGGACAATGGCTGACAAGCCATTGGCTCCTTTAAGGAACGAGTAAAAAAACTTACCGGAAAACCTATTTTTTATCATTTTTTACATAGTTGTCAGTTGATTTACGTTCTACTGCTCTTAATACTGGCGTTGCGTTTCTTAAAATTTAATCAATTTTACTGAATCGTCATCATCAGTAGGAATATATATTAATTACCCTAAATTGTTGGCAAATAAAAACATTTTTGAGACTAGAAAACCTACCCTTACCTACTTTTCGTTATGTATGGCATAAAAATCTACATAAGCATGGGTTTTCTCAAAATTAGACCGCTAAATCAAACCTCGGTAACATTTGTTTTATGCACTTTATTTACTTTATTAAAAAGACTGAATCTTTTTTATTTAATATATCCAGATCTAAAAACCTAAAATAATACCAATTATACGGAGGGTGTCCCATTTCCTCTAAACAGAAAGCAACTTTGTTTTTATAAATACAAACTATATTTTTTATCATTTATTTTGAATCTACATGACAAACAAAAGGCATATTATGTATGGTACTCGCACGAGAAAACTGACGGTTTTTGAAATGTTTAACTGACCATGTTTCTCCAGTAAATTTTCGTCAACCATAATATTGCAAATTTTTTTTTGAAAAAGTATTTTTTGATTAAATGTTAGGCAACATTGGTTGTTCAAAATGCCATATCAGAAAATGTTTCAAATTTTTCGAAGAAATATATCACAAATTTTTGTTATGTGAAATGGAACATTCCGTATATTATTAGTTAGTAAAACGTAGAATTAAATATTCTACAACTTTGTTATATCATTTCCTATACCGTAAAACGAGGTGACTTTGTGACAGATTTGACATTTTTAATAATTTTTCAGTTCTAGTTTTATAACTGGAAGGTCGAGTAAATAATATGAAGTAGTCACATTATTTAGCTACTAAACAATGACGATGTGAAACAAAAAACAATAGTGGTTTAGCCAGAATTTTGATGTATACTTGTTACATTCACCTCATCGCTCGGGGTGACTGTGACAGCATCCGGCTTTAACTAGAACACAATGTCATTTTTCTGTGAGGAGATTTTGGAACATTATAACCACGTAAATGTATGCCAGGCTACACATTCGTCGCAAAAACACCTCTTAACCAAATCATCAATATATCACAAAGTCAACCCAAATAATAAAAATTATCGTTTTGGCACAATTTATTTATAGAAAATGTAAGAAAACAACGTAAATTAAGTTTTAAATACAACGTATTGCGATGTATTCCATACCTAAGCAAAATCGAAATTATGAAGCACATAGGACAGATCTTTATTACATCTAAGTATCTTCCTTTTCTTGCGCTTCTCGAAGGGTTACTTTTTTCTAATTTCACTTAAAGCTTTTTCTAATGATTCAGATGGATAACTTTTGTAGGAGCGACTCCCCGGTAGCCCCTTATACTTTCGTGGCATTTCTAAAATATGCACCGAATAATTACACTAAACAATCTCACCCCTACTAATACCAAAATGTGTCACAATCTCACCTCGATATTTGTTCACATTTCATTTCACAGCATAAGTACTTTATTTTTAAGAACAGAGGGGTGATGGCACTTACTGCTTCGTAATAGATCATACTATAACACTATCCTATGCAAAAATATATGAAACAAACGGTTCAAATTACACAAGACAAAGTATTGCAAGTTTCTGATAAAGTTATCTATGTACCTTAAAAATATGTGTGTTGTAAAAAAACTGCAGAACGACCGCGACACATAATACGTGACACTGCTTCAACCCTTTAGCGATACGTGTGCAAGGGGTTGTTACAATAACATAATAAACAGAGGTGTAAGAATGACATTTTCAAAGGAGTATGTCACAAAGTGCTGGGTGTCACAAAGTCGCCTCGTTTTACGGTAACTAATTTCAATACTTTAGATAAAAACACAGTAAGATAGTAAAAAGTGAGGTGTATTAAGTAACCAATTAATATTAGTTGTAATAATTTAGAAAATCAAAATATTTGGAACTTCAGAATTCATTTTTAGGGCATACAAAATATTTTTGACATATCGAAGGTATGAGATCTGGATTTTTGACTAACTGGTTCTTTTTTTGACTCCGTAAGCTGTTTCTTGCCTGGCTACTATGCAACTCTCGCGATGTAGGTTTGTGCCTTTTATAACGCCGCGCTGTTACTCATTTTGCTCCCAACAGCGAATAGTAAATCGACTCGAATTTCAACTGTTTGAAAAAAAGTCAACGCTACAACGATAGTCAGCCATCAAATTACTGCGGCTATCGACCCGTTAGAACATATATATCTGATCTATTAACATAAAGTTTAGCAAAATGTATTTATCATATTATTTTTGTTCCTAGATAGATATCGAATCAAATATTTACTACCCTAGCTTTTATAATAAAAGTAAACTTTGGAAATTTGTTTACAGGCTTTTTTAACTGGAAAAAATACAGCGCTTTTCAGCAGTACACGTGTGCAGTTTGTATAAAAAAACTTATTACATTTACTTATTAGTAAAGAAGATCAATCAAAGAAAAAAGTCGGACAACACGGCACAGTCTGTATGTAATCTGTGATTGCAGCTAGCCCAACAAAATCGATAAGTCATCGATAAGCGTGGCTGTAAATTTGCAAGAGAAAAAAATCAAATCTGTTCCTTATAAACTTGCCGTAGCTCAAGAACCCAGCTATTAATATGAGACTAAACGATTTGAATTTGGCAAGATTTGTTAAACGTAATAATTAAAATGCGAATGTTTAAAGTAATTTTTTTATGAGAAACGAAGCACATTTTCTGCTACATTGCACATACTAATAAACAACAACTGCCATTACTGGATTAAGAACCACATACACAAATTTAAGCATTCACGTCTTTGATTCTGTATCAAATATTAAAAATATCAAAACCACTCTTAATAACTTAATAAATATCACAAAAGATAAGTCAAAAGAAGATAGTAATATTATCACCAAAAGTAATGGAAATATTGGAAAGACCCTAAACATATGGTTTACCAAAAATCCATAAAACAAATATTCCCTAAAAAAATGTTTAGCTAACTCCACTGACTGACCTAAATCCTTAGAAAAAAACAAATACCATTTAAAGACTCTTGGAAGTTCCACAAATTTATTAATAAATCAGCAGATTGCAAGATGTGAAGTTCCAATTTCAGCAAAAAGTACTCGTATTGTGTCGCAAGAAGTACCTTGCGAGATTGGTATTTCGGTTGAGCTATTTTTGTATTGGGACACAATTAACAGCGCAACAATACTGCTGACAAGATGATGTTGTAACGAAGCCAGGAAAACACACATACACATAAAAATTACACACATTAAATGCCAAATGAGTGTAGTATACAAATTTAGTGGATCGATATTGGACTTAGTAAAAAAGTTTAAACTGAAAAGAAAAATTAACAAGATGAGAAGCATGTTACAAATTAAGCGCTGACATAATATCAAAAATTATCAACAACTCGATAGCCACAAAGACAAGAGCGATTGTCGGATTTTCTTATGGTCCGATTTTCGAATCTTGTCGGTGGCGCTTGTGACACACATTTACACAGCAAGAGCTGAAGTGATAGTCTTGACAAAAATACAGCTTATAAAATCGCTGCTGCGGCACTCACCACGAACAGCAACAATAGAAAAACAAATAATATAATCAAAAAACAACATTTTCTTGCCCTACATTAAGAATCGTTCAGAAAACTTATAGAAATGTTTAAAACTATTTAATATAAGAATAGCACACAAACCAAACAAACTTTACTAAAACGAAACAACTCAGAAAATTCTTAAAGAAAACACATACTATTTATCAGCTTGATTCATTCATTCATCTGAAGACATACAACTGATTGATGTAAAAATACACTGTCGTCATGACAAATTAATCTTGCTTATATACGAACTTGTGATATATTCAAAATGATACTGCTTTTAATCCCAGATATCTTTCTACTTGTAAGTCAATAAGCCAGTCAATAAATTATAAAATCGATTTATTCGTTTTCGCAAAAACGTTTACTACTACGTCGTCAAGTATGTTTCAAGCTGATTAAGCAAATAATCTGTTTTCAACTGCACCACTTCAAAAATATCAGGTACAGTTAAGCTTAACTTCGTTCGATTGAAGCGATTAAATTGGCAGAATTTTGGTTTTTAATCCTCAATTTGTTGTCTGAAATTTATTGTGTCATAACTCATACGTTAGGAATCTAGTTCTTAAATACCTAAAGAGAACAATTATGAAAATTCAAACCAAACAGATTATTTGAGTAAAGTTTTTGCTTGAAATAAATATTTTTAATCCCGCCTTTACTACATTGTCCTAAATAGATATTAAGAATTTAATGTAATTCATACAACAACGCAAACGCTAAAATAAAAGCAAATTAAAAATACATTACTTAACAAAAAAACAATTACGAATGACAGCTTCATACATACATTCGTGCAAATGTGGAGCATTTTGAACCAATTTAACACGTAACATGTCATGGACGGAACAAGGTTTTAATTAAAACCTGGCAAAAGAACGTTCAACAGTTTGTGCAATGAAATATTACAAATTGCATCCTGTACATCGACTTACTTCATTGACGACGGTCATTTATCATTTTGACGTTAACACTTGTACAATATACGTAAACTATCCATACAAGTTTTCAAATTTAGTTTCGATTTCAAGCAACTGCGCTAGTATGATTTATATGTACTCAAGATCCATAATAGAAAGCGTATCATCTAAATTCGTGATACAACACTGAGAATTGTAAATGGTGTAGCATACTGAAGAAGCTGAGTAATTGCTTGTATTTTTAAAAGCAGTTGAACGAATCTGATGCCCAGGCGAAATTAAATTTGAAATAAAAGCGCATTCGTTCGAATGAAATGATAAATCATAGAAGTAATCTACTGCCATTGTTTAAATTGAATACATCCTTTCGAAAAAAATATTTTATAATTGTAAGAAGTTGTTAAAGACAAAAGTAAGGTTTGATTATACAACTTAGATTGTACACGCTTTATTTTCAGGCTCTATTTGGAATTAATAATAAATTTAGGGTCCACTAACTTGCTCACCCTCCACTCAACCGCGTCATAATTGTAGAAATTTGTCTCAAAAGCTAGCACCTGATGGTTTTGATCTAGTACCATCACACAAAAAGCTAGCACCACCTACTATTCCAATAGTTGCACTTCTTTTTAGGGTAAGCGGACTAAGTCAATGCTGGCCCCCGCTTTGTTGCTCCTGGCGTTCAAAATCGAGAATTAGATAAACGTTTTCTTCCCAAAAAATCAGTTTTTTTTTCCTGAAACTACATCAGTTTTGAACAATTATAAATATTTGTTCGGTGATGTTATACACACCATGGCCAACTAACAAACAAACCCGGTTA
The DNA here is from genome assembly GCA_023690525.1 of Holotrichia oblita. Lineage (NCBI taxonomy): Eukaryota > Metazoa > Arthropoda > Insecta > Coleoptera > Scarabaeidae > Holotrichia > Holotrichia oblita. The sequence goes on along the minus strand of CM043017.1, from coordinate 31,506,166 downwards.
TTGACAGAAACTTCTTAATGCAACATATTAGCTAGTTTAAATTATCAAATAAGGGGAGAATACTGAATCCTAAGAGAAGAAAAACAAGTTCAGATTTGCATTATAAAAAAGTCAATTCTCGAATATATCCATTACATAAAATCACGTATTCGAACATCTGTGCGAAAAAGAAAAATATCTTCAACTTTATCACTTTTATTCGATACTTTACGACCTCACAGTATAAATCAATACAGTATCTACACATTATTTAAATACAGTATTCACACCGTTTATGTCATCTCTATACCATTTAAAAAAGTTCTTATATTTCACTGCATCATAGTTGCCTACTTTATGAGCTACTTTACCGTCCATAAAGTGCCACTGTAATGGTTGGTTCAGTCTGCTTTCCTTAGTCCTAACTTAGTATTAGTCTTAACCTTAAAAAGTTCAGTGATATGCAATTAATGAGTTCTACAATTTGTGTCTTGAAAGTTCGTAATATTGAACTTTTAAGAAAGATTAAGACCAAAAATGTCAAATTGTTTTTATTGGCGTTATTGGTTTTTGTTGAAAAAGTAATGCATTCCTTAAATATCAAATAGTTTTTTGTCTACTATGGGAAGTAAAATACGTTCAATATTGATGTTTAACGGCTATATCACACTTAGAAGTTCCGAATGTTGATTTTATTACAAGAAAAAAGTGTTTAGAAATTTGTAGAAAAAGAAATTAAAGAGATAGATTACGAAGACTGAAAACGGAAGCTAAGAAATGTGATAATAGATGCAAGTTTTTATTGTAAGTGCTTAGATCATACACAAATAGAATTAATTCGAGATAAAGAAATGGCATATAGCATGTGGAAAATTCTGGAAGAGAGATATGAGAAGAGAGGTGTCACTGCACTGAGCATGAAATTAACAGAAGCAAAAAATCTAGAATACTTTTTGAATTTGACGAGGTAACAAGACTGTTGATAGAGCTTATTATTTGCGTTGCCACCATCATTTACAATAGTTACAACCATATAGAGAATATGCCAGAGGAAGAGATAGTGAAGTGAAGTACCTTATAGTTGTTAATTGTTGTAGAAATGTATTATTTTATATTATTATATGTAATATATCATTGGATATGTATTAAAGCGATTAATAGATTTAAGGAAGGCATTAATAAGAGAGGGTGTTGAAAATGGTGTTGCTAGTCTATTTTTATAGTTTTTATTTGTATCATATATATGCGCAAAGTCCCTCACTAGTTCGATTCATCATCCATCATCAAATTTCTTACTCATTTTTATCGCTTTTCCTATATCTACCTAAATATTACAAACATGTCACACTTATTTCTATTGGATGATATCGCTTGTTGTGACGTAATTTTTTATGAACGTCTAATACCGAGTTTTAAGACTAATACTAAATTAAGACTAAGGAAAGCTGACTGAACCAACCATAAAGTACTAGTACTTAAAAACTGAAAGATGGACTCTTGTGTCAGTGTCAAATAAATGTCAAAATCAGCTCAAAACCTTACTATATTATTTGATGAATACCTACCATTTGCGGTATAGGTACCGCAAAGTTTCGTACTGAAACTTAGATTTACTAGGTAAAAGTTAATCTCTAGCATTTGCAGGTATTTCTTTTTACAACTTCTTGTTCTGCATTCATTTTGCGATTGAGATCCTGACATTTTTAATAAGTCACTTGAAAAGCTCGCTCGGGCATAAATTCGACTCGGCCAAGAAAGTACTACTTTGTGTACTTGTTATATAAATAGCTATTATGGTGTTATATTTGGAACAGTTTAATTTTTTTCTTTTGAGAAAGTACCTTGATGATAGCTCTACAAGATAAGTGCTAGATTTTAAGATACATAAATATCTGAACGGCGAAAGGGAGCGGGGATGGGGCAAGTTCACTTACAGGTATATCGCTTGTATTTCATATAATCAACCCTTATTTGATAAAAGAGAAACGACAGCAACAGAAGCTAGCTACTGGCTTCTACCACTCCTTCCGTAAAACAATCAGAATGACAATGACACCAATTTTAGAGATTTTGGTAGTTAAGGAAGAAAACCAGAGATAATTAAATTGTACAATAGGTACTATAATAAAATTATAGATGACTGAGAAGGGAAGTTGATCATACTGGTTAAATCTTTGGCATTCACTCAGCAAATCGAAAATCAAGAAGATAACCGGTTGCAATAACAGAAGACATATGTTCCTATTCCCTACTGTTTAGCAAATGAAATTGTTGTGGCTTTTATGAGTCGAAGAAGTCAAAATCCAAAATTTTCAAATGCTGTGAAACATAGCATAATATGTATAGCTTATTACGCTTTCAGAAACACAAAGTTTCCAAGCATCTTCAACTTTAAAAATGAAAAGGAGATGGGTGAAATTCTCTACACAAAATTGTAGAATGAACGCATTGATTGTAAAGTGTAGTAAGCCAACATGAAAAGAACAATCAAAAGTGACTTAGCTAGCCTAGTTTCTCCACTAGACCACAGATAATTGACAAAAAACTGATAGGCTATAGAGAAAATATGTAATTGATCAGAAACTCTTGATTAAGACAGGTCGATAGCTTCAGTAATTAGGCGGCTGATTAGCATTGTGGCAGGACGATAGAAGCCGAGTTTCAATTCTCTGGAGGAACGGTGACATTTTTTCAGGGGGTTGAAATCCGGATCGACATACCATTCGCTGTTGGGAGCAGAGTGATTAACAGTGGAGCATTATAAAAGGCGATACGATGCTGCCACAAAGCCATTTGAACACAATTTACACACACAAAACTACACCGCGAGAGTTGCATGATAGTCAGACAAGTAATACAGCTTACGGAGTCACTGCAACTAACATAAAAAAACAAAGTTGAAGTAATGTTTCTTGTTTACATTTAAAGATAATCATTTTGAAATGTCTTATAGTACCATCTTTTCCAAAGTACATAAATTCACATTTTCAGCACATAATGTGTGTTTACTAAATACAGGTTTGCTTTAAAGCGAATTTAATTACTTTAAAGAAGTTGCATGACTGAAACAAACATTTCTTAAATCGCTCGCTAAAGGATGTCCATGTGAAACCATCTAATAACAGCGTCTTCAGCTGCATTCTTGCGTGAACATCAATTACATACAGGTATTCTAATCTTAGACTCTGTATTTTGCTTAGGTGATTTAAATATTAATGTGTTGAGTCGTCGACTTCAAAAGAATTGTTATATAATTTTACCTCTTTCGAAATGCAACAAATAGTATGTGAACCGAACCATGTAACTTTAACTACAACCATCTTATTAGATGTGGTTCTCGTATCAGATTTCGTGAATATCGTTTCCTGATTACGATTTAGTGCATTGTCAAATTAAACCTCTCATTCGATGTCTCCCTTCAAAGCTTATTACCTACCGAGATTTTTCCTTGTCGAATTATAATTATTTACTAGCTGATCTGAATACCATTCCTTTTCATCACATGTATACGTAGGATGCCAATAGTAAAATAAACTTCTTCAATAGTCGCTCACTATTTGACTGCTGATTTAATTACTCCAGAAACTTAAGGGCAAATACACAAAGACTCTCGTTGAGGGCAGTTGGAATTTTTACAAAAAATTTCGTATTATACTACCTTAGCTAAGCATGATGTAAAGTCTGTTTGCTTTCTAAATATCTTTTTGAATACATAACGACTTAGAACGACTTTGGTTGCAACTATAATCATTGAAAGTTAACTGTCATTCGAATAAAATTATCCATCAACACTCAAATATTTCTGAAACCTTATAGTAATTCCAATTGCTTGCTCAATATTAAGAATAATATTGGTATTAGTTTTTATGTTTAAAGTATTATTGCTCTATATTCTATGTATATTATTGACTACGAAACACAATGTACAAAATACAAAAGGATAGGGATAAGAACCACATCAGTAATCTAATAATGCCATATCAGCATATTACATGCTTAACAGTAACAAGTGCCAGAGCCAGCAAAACGACCCCGTGGATCCCCTTATATTTTAAAACTTAACTAATTTCACTTCATGAATAGCTCTTCTATTCACTCTTAAAAAATGAGTGAGGAGAAATATGTTTTAAAATATATGAACACAATTTTGTATATACTACAAAAGTTGCAACTATCTAAAAATCAATAGTTTACATAGTTGGTGCATATTGTTAATATATGCTGCTTGTAGAACCACTTACTAAATTAACTTAAAATTAGAAATTGAAATTCCCGCATACTAAAAAACACCAAAACCTTCGTAAACGTTGTAAAACTTCACCTCATTTACATGGGTATTCAAAGAATCTTTTCAGTAGGGCTATGAAGAATGGCCCGTCAATTCATCACAATTATTCATTCGCCCCGATAAAGTCACTTTTTTTAACACGAATAATATGTAGGTCCCCCTGAAATTGAGTACAAACATTATTTTAGTTTTATCTGATAAGAGCATTCGTGATCATTAATCATTGTGACGTATAAAAATATGTAAAAATGCTAACAACGCTACCGCAATTTAATTAATAGTAAACTTCAGGCGTAAATTCATGTGAATTGTTTTGACATTTATAATGGATACTTTTTCAGCCTTTCGGGTTCAGATAATAATTTAAGTGGCAGTGATTGCATCAAAAGCACATTATTTTAAATCTAAATGAGGAAACTATCAGTAACAATCCAAATATTTACAAAGTAAGCAAATCTTGATGTTTTCGTATATTGTTCAAAATTTCAATTTGACTATAAAAGGCTCCATCTCTTACTTCTAGAAAAAGTAACTGCAACACACAATAATCTGTTATGCAATTGAAGCAGCATTGAATGCAATATTACATGCCATACTATTTTATCAATATTGGTTTGCAAAATCTATTTCTATTCATATAAAACAAATCCTGTATATAATTAATTGCATAGGAAATTTGATACTACATAAAACATCTGCGTGGTCTCTAATTTATATGTTACCTGTGAAGTTCTTGTTACTGATTTGTTCTTTTATTCTAGTCAGCAGAGTAAAACACCTTTTTTCCTAAATATCGCAAGTAGTTATTAATAAAGATCCTTGACTCTGTGTCGTATGTCTAAATAGAAATTTTGACGGATATATTACGACGTTTGATTTCTTCCAGTTGTTTTAGGAACATCGTGGAGTCTATATCCACTACTCCAAGTTTTGCAAAAGAGTTCTTAAAATTCCATGCTGATACAATATTTCCTCGTGAAATACTATCTAAAGCGAGCACATTCTTTTGTCAAAAACAGAATTGGTAATTTCTTGTTTTGCTACGTAACGGAAACTGAAGTAGTTTTTGTTTCACAATTATAAAAGCAATAGGAATGTAAAAATTTAATGTAATATGTGCTAATGAGTACAATTCTATGCTATTTTTATATTTTCAATAAATATAAAGATCTTGCATAGATATATTTATATCACATGCAGGGGATACATAATATTTTCTAATCGTTTATTGAAAAAAAAGTTCTGTAAGGATATAGGTATACATTCCTCAAGATTACAATACAAGTTTTTAATAACAATATCATCAAATTCGTTAGATGGAAAACTATAATAGTTTTTAAAATCCAAGAATTCTTAGTGATATCGAATCTCCATTGGCATATTTCCAGGTTACTTTTGATGTTCAATAAATACAGCTTGATAGCCGCAGAGGTAAAAGCCAAAGAAACACGTTTACATCCACAATTTACACAAAAACAGCTGCAATAGGAGTTTTTATAAACAATACAATTTAGGAGAATGTTGTAACTACACTCACCACAAAAAATGCAGCTATATAATGGATTCGAATCTCAGATGTTGGATGGCATATTCAGGTCAATGGTTTTAGGATCAATCTGGAATGTAAGTTCTGCACCGCGAATCCAGATCCGAGGTTTTGCAAAATGTTTGAAAATTGTAACTACAGTAAAAGTTTAGAATAGCAACATTACTTTTTTGTGATGAGTGCAGCTGTAGCGGTTTCCCAAACTATACTACTTATATAGACTACTCACTGCCGCTCTTTCTGTGTAAATTGTGTGTATAAATGTGTTTCTATAACTTTGCTCAACCGGAGTATCGATCTAACAAGAAATTCCTACAAGCTTCTCCGACTTAATCCTGGACCATAAGTACTACCCTACTTATGGTGAACCGCTCTTATATCTGCGGCTATTATTAGTGTGTAATAATCTTCTTACGATTATGAATGCCAACGTGTACGGGCCTGTATGAACAGGTATACATTATTCGATCCTGGTTATTTTACAAACGTGTGTGTGTGTGTAATTGTTGGTTGGCTTTTCCTGTATTTTTGTCCCAACCTTCTTGATAATCCTACGGTCGCACGTTTTCATACATATATTCATTGGAAATTACTGTTTTATTCGTTATCTTTGGAATGTTCTGACTAAGTGCTTGTTTCATTATGGTGATTGATTTGATGACTACTATTCTCGGTAGCTGCTTATGAATTCTAATTAGTGGGTTAAGGATTTTTAGGTCTTCAAAAAGAGAAAGAAATCTTGGCCAGCTACACATAGAATCATCGATACAATTATGACATTGTGTGTTTTGTTTGTGTATTTGCTTATGATACAACAATATATCTAAGAAGTTGATTATACATTTCTGTTTGTCGATAATATGTAGTTATGTTCAGTATACATTATTTATTATAATATTTATAATATTATTGTATTCTATAGATCTATCAAACTGAATGGTATTGTTCCAGCACTAGGTATGTCTGTTTGTGATTGGAATTATTTGTGTATTTGAGTCATAGAAATGTCGTCCCTCTTCAGTGTACCACCACGATTAGACACACCTTCAGGTATTGAAACATCGTTTGAACTTCATTGCTTTTTTTGTCATCATTTGCTGGTGGATCTCAATGGTTGTTCCGATCTGAAGCCGTCTACATCCCCAACGCACTTAGCTTTCAGTTCAGTTCTTTATAGCGTCATATGTCACATATATAGGCCACTGGCCCGTGTTAACCAGTTATTACTTTGTTATCAGCTTCCTACAAAAATATGCTGAATTGGCTGTTCTAAGCACCAGAATTCATTTTATTCCCAAATTGTCCAGAGGTTAAAAAGTAGTGTCAACATTTACCCCTTTCGTCAGCATGAACGGCTGACCGTTTATCTCATTTTCTAATATAATTTAATTGTATTAATCATCAATCATACAATGATAATTGAAAATACAATGCGACTATAAATAATTGCTGTTGCAATTTGAATTTGACTTTTAGTTGTGAATTTGCCTTTTAGCGTGCTCCAATTAAACCACAATAATATCAGATATCATGCATGCCCTATTAATTTAAGAATTCTAGTGAGATGCACTATTAGAGTTTTGCAAAATTGAGCAACACGGGAACGACAAAATTTTGCTACAACGCTTAATTCAACAACAGTACTAATTAACTATCAGTTTTATTCCAATTTTATAGATGTTAAATGTATTTTGCTCAACAGTATGTTGTTTATCTCAACAGTAAAGTATTATCAATTAATTATTTACTTTTAAGTTTTTATCTTTCCTGAACTCTCCTATGAATCCAATAAAAAAGCATTTACATCCGTATAAATCCAATTGTTCAGCAATTTATTTTTGAACAAGTTTTGTTACCGTGTCTCGACAGAATAACAGAAAAATCAATAGGTAACTTGTATAACACTATTTCAATGTAGAAATTTACTACTTTCATTTTTGAAAGAAGCCAAAGAATCAATGAATCAAACTAATAACGCGTAGAGTACGAAAAATTTCAGAATAGTAATTGTAAACCATTCAGCTAATTGATTAATATTTGCAAGCACTCTCCATTGTCCGAAATTACGCCCAAGAGAACACCTGTGAGAATAATTAAAGGAGGTAGTTACACAGTGACCCATTTTTCAATAGAAATGAGTTAATTACAAGAATTCATTGAAGAGTAATTTGACCGTTTATCTCATTTTCTAATATAATTTAATCGTATTAACTCATCAATCATACAATGATAATAGAAAATAGAAAATAGTAGATTACATATTTGCCCAACTATACATATATCGAAAATACTATAGCAATTACATCTAAAGAAAAAGAACATCTTTAATTAATTAGCATTAATTAAAAACACGAAAACAAAATGAATAAAACAACTTTATGCGTCTCTAGTTTCATATAGGTGCTGGTTTATAAATCTAGAAGAGTTATTTCTTAATAGTCCTTTGCAATTAAGAGATGCACATCTACTAGGTAATATGCAACAGTTTTCTTCAGAACTTTTTAGACAAATTTAATTTACTAATGAATGCTCTAGCTTTAGAATACAGTATTTATACGGCGCTCTTAGTAGTAATAATTTTCTTGATACAATTCCACTTGCAATATCTTGGATATGAAATTGAAAAAGTTATATCTACGTGACTGGACCTTTAATTCAAAGTACTAGAATTGAACTAGAAGGAGAATTATTACTTACGTATGTAACAAAAACAACTATCCAGCTGTAAAATTATTATATTACAAAAGCAATTAAATTTTATATATGTAGATGTGCTGGTGTAAAAACAGATTGATATTCAATGTACTTTATTTTTATTTATTAAACAATTCATTTAATTAGAGCATAAACTATTAAACAAAAGGACCTTCCATTAAAACTCCTGGTCCTATTTGTCCAGAATTCTGAAATACATATACATATGTTTTACTTGATATCCAGTGTATCTTATTATACATAAGAGATTTAGTAGACATTAGACAATTAAAAAATAATCTATCGCGGCACCTCCACCAAAACTTAAATAAGCATTCAAAATAATTTTATAATCGGAGGGTTATTTTTTATTACTCCTCCCTCTTTGTAATTCAACTTGTTTCGAAAACGGTACCAAAAACGTAATTTGAAACGCATTAACAGCCCATTAAAACAAGAAAAACAACAGAATCCAATCAAAACATTTTCGAAACGTCACGCCATCTAATATCACATCACCGTTATAACTTTATGTATTATTAATGACATATTTCCTATTAATAGTCGACTACGTAACTGTTCAAATCGTCGTCGATCATACATTTTAACCGAATCGCTCATCGCGAAATAGAGTGGAAAACCGATTTCCTTCGTTTAGACGCTTTCGTGATTATGCGATGTGTCGATGTGGAAGGCACCTTGTTTTTATTTCAGAATGAGAAAAACAGATACCTTCGTCTCCGCCCAGGCATGTGCGGAACGGTTCGAAGTTACGTAGATGGAATTTTGCATTCAACAATGTCAGATCGGGGTTTTCTGTTGAGTGCACTTCGGTAATTCGTATTAGAAAGACAGGAGATGTGAGCACGAAGTGAAACCAATAATCCGCTGGTTTAACGGATATTAGAGGATTGTACTACTAATACCTTCTTGAAATTATAATTTTGCTTGTATTGTAATGGGTATATGTAGTATATACATAAAGGGTTGCCCATTAGTGCCTGGAAGCTCGATTAATCCGACATTGTAAAAGATATTAAAAAACTTTATTGAGGAAATGTGTAGGTATTCTTAAGCTTCATATTTCAAAATTAGTTGCAACTATACAGGGTGTTCTATAACGCCGTACCAGGCCAAACTTCTATTTGTTTAAATAGAATGGTATACTTTTTTGCATTTTTAAAATTTGCTTATTTTTACGACCCTCTTTATATACGGTTTGCCGAATCTATACCGAGTATTTAAATGTTATGACCATTGTTACGTCTAAATTAAGGTGTATTAAGAGGCGTTAATCGAGCTTCCACGCACTAGTGGGCCACCCTATATATACATGCAGAATTTACAATTTAAAACTATTGCAATAATTCTCCAATTATATTTTAGTATGAGCGCCGAATATGTTTTTAAAAAATTAACAACAAATGATGAAGGTTGAAAACAAAATATACGGAAATCACTATGCTATAATCCTACAAACGATCATTTCTTTACAAATTTGGCGCAAAATATAACGATTTATGCTAGCCTGTCAAAATCGCCCCAGTAAATAAGCTTTCATAAAAAGAAACTTATTCGATTTACTCAAAATCAAAAGCCTGTTTATCGCTTCTTGGCAAATGCTTGCAGGCTGTTTCACACAAACCGTCTATTAGGATATCTAAAACGGTTTGAAATCACTAACATGTACTAACTAATCTGAAAATTAAAATTATACTTATACTTTTGTGAAACGAAATTAAATTTAATCTTTAGTATCTTAAATTATACTAGTTAATTAGCAATAGGTTTTAAATTAGATTAAATAACTTACGGGAGCTAAAGGGACTAAACAGCCTCTTGCTACTGCGACCTATGTCTCTTTTGTAACTCTCTGTCATCTAGACCGCCTAGCTTTGCCATCTTCATGAGGCTTCTTTCTAGCTTTACCTGGTTTGTCTTCATGGAGCTATATCTGGGTATGGTTCGCCCATATACTTTAGCCTCAATCTAGCTAGTTTGACCCCCGTGATATACATGCATGCTAGCCTTTGTACACCATTTCGGAGCCTTACTACTCCAGCCTGTTGAGTTTTTCGCCACAACACCACTGACCCATATGTTATAATAGATTTGATCACCTTTGTGTATAACCATTTTCTGCATCTGCCAATGGCCATAGATGCTTTATTACACGTCTTTTGTATGTGTATGTTCCAGGTGAGTTTTTGGTCAAAGGTAACCACCAAGTATTTTGCTGCCTTGGCTACTGGGATTTCTATATCTCTTAGCCTTACTGATTTGAGCCCCCTTAAGTCTCTCTTTTTTGTGAATGTGGCAATCCGTGTTTTCATGGAATTAATTGACAACCTTTTTTGATTGCACCAATTGTTCACCGTATTTAGGGCTATTTGCATTCGTTCAGAAATCATTCCTGCACATTTCCCCTTCACTATGATTGCCAGGTCTTCTATGTATCCGAGGCAATAAAAACCCTTAACTGAAAGTTCCTCTAGCAACTCATCAACTAGGTTTGCCCACAGTGGAGGTGAGAATATTCCCCATTATGAACAAGCTAAAAGTTAGCGATAAGGAACTCAGATAAGAAAATAGACCAATTGGTCCCACCATATAAAGATCAGCTATACCATTTTCTTGGGGCAACATTAAAGTAGAAGTTTGATGTTGTGCACGTTTATTAACGAAATATGGGCTAAATTTAAGCAAAAAAAATCGAAATGTGACATTAGAACAAATGAGGCCCTTCTAATGCTAAATACGAAAATATCACAATTGAGTTAGTAAAATTTGCTTTCACTGGCATTCATATAGGCAGTTACCGCAGTAGCATCTCTTACTACTACTATTTAGTTCTTTTCTACATAATAAAAGATGAAAACCCTTAACCAAGAGACTACTTTGAAAGATAGGAATTAGGAATAGCTATCAAAATATCACATCGCACATCAAAAGTCTATCAATAGTCCGCAAAATATTGACACATTAAAGAATAAAGCTCGTGAACAATTGTGAAACATTACTGTAGATCAATTAGGCTACTGTTTACGTGAATTCCAGTAGAAATTGTTGTATTGTTAAATCACGCAGAGTTCAAACTTTTGACACAATGACTTTAAATTTGAATCAACTCTTTGGATATACTTTTTTGTAACAATTCTAAATAACTTTTTAGAATTTGGCCCACATTTTGATAATAAACTGGCAAAAGAATGAAGCTTCTATTTCAACATCGATCCAAAGAAAATTAAGTTTTTCCGAACACATTCATTTAATAAAAATTACAAAGAAGAGTAAATATCTGAAGAATGGAGACACAGTTGCATGTACAGATCCACTTTAAGATCGCACAAAAATTAACAGTGTTATATTTGAAAAAAACAAACAAACAAGAAACCCTTGCTTATTTAAGTAAAGCCCTTGATAACATCAAGAAATCCATCTTGACAGTCAGGACGTATCGATAGCATAATAAATACAATCTGTAGTAATACGCGTTATAGTAAACAGTTTAGTATAACTCGAATAACATAAGAACTAGTATAAGCCTAATGATTATTAAAAAAAACTACTAGATGAAGAAAATAGTATATACCGTAGTACTGTGTTAAAACTCTTATTAACAAAAAATAGCGTTTAGCTTGGGCACGTCGTAAATAAGGATCGCGATCGGAGCAATGATGTTTTTGCTGATAAGTCCTCATTGTAGATATGGGTTCCTAAGACTTGGTTAACTAATGATTATCGCAGACTGCAACGGACCGTAAAACGTCCTTTAAAACTTCATGTGTAGAGATGCTTTAGTCTGCACGGTTTTTGGGATTGTATACATCTTTAACAGCAACTTAACCGCCACAATGATGATTAAACTATATAAAACAGAGTTCCTGAGATTCGTAAAAAGTGGTGCTGAAGCACAGATAAAGCTTGAACACTGGTAGATGATAACGACCCAAAACCTCACAGCAGTGCTTGCACTAAACATGAAACATGAAAATGGTCTTATAACCATGGATTGGTCGTCTCAGCTCCCAGACCCAAATTCTATAGAAAATATATGGTTCATAATGAAATTTAAGCTTCCAGGAAACAGCTATCGCACCGAGTTCGCAAAATATGGCGCTTTCTTCCAGCATCTTATATAAAAAGTGAAAAGCATGTATTATAATTTCTACCAGTGTATAAATTTTTAGCTTTCGACCACACACATTAACTCATTTCATTCCAATATCACTTACTAACACAAATCTAAAACATTTACTCATGTATAACTAAAGAAATCTACAATCATGTTATTACTAGAATATAATAGCTTTCAAAGAGGAGCTTGTGAACTGCAAATCTCCATTTCCCTACAATTTCAATAACTTGAGTCACGTGTTACTTGTTACCGAAATAAATGCAGTCATTTCCTTTATTCCGTCGCCTCGTTTAAATCCAGGCGAACATACAAGAACTCCGTAGATTTATAACGCTTCAGGTGTTACGATACGAAGCAACCTCGCAGTCCCATTTATCTTAATGTTTTAGGATAGAAGCAATTGCGTACCGTATTATTTGGTCCGAGTTTTCCAAATACGGTTCCATTTGCATTCTAATAAGTGTTTATAATTAATTACTATCTTAATTGTAATCAACAGAGAAATGGTATGTAGAACTCGTTTATAGTTATTAATAATTATTATTTTAACGGTCACAATCAAGGATGCCTATTAAATGTAGTATATTAAAAAGGAAAATAAAAAGTTTACTCTATAACGCAATCGAGATAATAAAATTTTTAGATCTAAACATTTCACATAGGAAGATGATACGGTTTCAACTCCCACCTTATAATTTGAATGCACTAGACAGACGAACACGATTTTTATTTCCACCCAATTATGTCATCTGGATTCATCAGCAAAATTATTTACGCCATTGTACCACTTCCTGTTTACCGGAAGTTGACGTCAACTTTCTAAATTTAAATAGCATGGTATATTTATGTGTTTTTTGTATCGGGCATACAATTCTGCATCAAAACTTAGTGTGACACCCTATGTCAAAAATCAGCCGTTCTTGAGTTATTCAATTTTTTCAAATATAGTGCCAATTGCAACTTTATGTTCAAAATTCTGTCTTTCTAAAGCCATTGCAGCTAAAGACCTCATATTTGGCATGTTATTAGCCGAAATAGCATATATCAAATTTAAGTCCTAAAATTTATCATAATTTATACAGGGTCGTCCAAAATTGACGTTAGTTTCAACCAACTTTACGTCGATAGAAGTCACTTTTTTAAATGGAACACCCTATATATTATTGCATTTTTTTAATACACTTAATAATTCTCTACCATTGATTATTAGACATATTGGCTTCGATCTTTTACAGTTTTCGAGTTATTAGAGATTTCCGGATGAAAGTCCGAGAAATACGCCTTTTTAATGCATTTGAAATCTCAGTCAACCTTGAATGTCAAAATAATTGATATTGTATTTTTACTATGAATATACATAGTTGATATCTGTCAAGCAAAATAACAAATGAAATACATTGCGGAAAAGAAACGATATTTTAGATTTATTTTCCATTCATGAAGACTGTAGTAGAATTGTGAGTAGCAAATGTCGAGTATATGACGGCAGATATCCACATTTATACAAAATAACCTAAATAATATCAATACAAGAAGCCAAAAAAGAATCTTAAACAAAAAAGCTTTGGAAAGGAATAAGTTAAGTGTGTTTTATATGTCATCGTGATCTGATCATATTTTGTCATTTGCAATTTTGCTATTTTGTTTAATTTTCTTGTTTGAGTTTTTGTAACGATATTGTTTTATATCACTTTGCAAAAATTTGGATATCTGTCTCAAATACTGTGCATGTACTATTCATAATTGTATTGCATTCTCCATGAATGGAAAATAAATCTAAAATGTCGTTTCTTTGCTGTAAAATATTTCATTTGCTATTTTGCTCGACAGATATAATCTATGTGTATTTATAGTACAAATGCAATATCAATTATTTTGACATTCAAGGATTACCAAGATTTTAAACGCATAAAAAAGGATATTTTTCGGACTTTCACCCGAAAAGTACTTATAACTCGGAAACCGTAAAAAACACAAGCTAATATGTTGAATAAGGAAAGATAGAGAACTATTAAGTGTATTCAAAAATGCAATAATATATAGGGTGTTCCATTAAAAAAAATGACTTTCATCGATGTGAACTTGGTTGAAATGAACGTTAATTTTGGACGACCCTGTATAAATTATGATAAATTTTAGGACGTAAATTTGATGTATGCTATTTCGGCTAATATCATGCCAAATATGTGATCTTTAGCTGCAATGCATTCAGAAATACAGAATTTTAAACATAACATTGCAATTGGCCCTATATTTGAAAAAAATTGAATAACTCAAAATCGGCTGATTTTTGACATAGGCTGTCTTAGTAAGTTTTGATGCATAATTGTATGCCCAATACAAAAAACTCATAAAAAATATACCATGCTATTTAAATTTAGAAAGTTGACGTCAACTTCCGGTACACCGGAAGTGGTACAATGACGTAAATAATTTTGCTGATGAGTTCAGATGATATGAGTTATAATTACAAATTTTCAGAAATGTTGAATTTCAAGAACATCAAAAAGTTCTAACGAACCAGTTTCGTGAATGATCCTGTATACGTATATTAAATATTAAGCTAGAATATGCAAAATGCAGTTTGTGGGTTGTCGTCGACAATATCTAAACGAATAAATGGAAAATAAATTAGAAATCCATCAGATGAAACTCATGTGAACATAATGACTATTCACATTAAAAATAAGATACGCGAGTTACAACAGGAAACTATCGACCCATTTCATGAGGAACTAAGTGAGGATGTTCCTACTAAACATTACCCGTGAAATGCAACAAAGAATTCAAAAGGCCAACTGCTCTGGAGAATATCTTTCAGCCGTCTAACACTCAACAAAAGGCTCCTTACAATCTCTAAGTAAGAAACGATATCACAGAACCATCAAGAAATATCAACATGCTTACCAAGTTTAATGCTGCGATGTGACTGAAAATATACCAAAATTATGGAAATATGTAAAAGTGCTAATGATTCAAAAACCTAAGGAGGATATAAGTGACGTGCAGGAAAATCGATCGATCATATCTAAACTTTTAGAAAAACTGATAACAAAGAGAGTGTAACCGATTATCGAAAATAGCGACCACGTCCGTAAAATTACCAATTTAATAGAAGAAGGCGTTAGATTCACTCTGCTGCTATAAATTGGTTGAGAAACTCGAAAAGTTCCTTCATGTTCAGTACAACCAGACTATAGAATCCTGCCTCTCTCTAATAAATATTTTAGAGTAGGATGAAGCATATTTCAATCTGACTGGTGTATTTCAATCGAGTGCTCTGATAAACACGTTATACTTATATTATCCTTATCTAGAGCAATTCCTAATAAAGCGATTTAATTTTTAAAACTCTGTTAAAAACTTTGTTATGAAATATTAACGATTTGTGATAATTATAACTACAATTTATACAGGGTGTAAGGAGCGTGACTGCCAAGATTTTCCCAACATATAGAGCAAGTAGATAGGATTAAAAAAAGTTTATAATGAAGTAGGCGTTAAAATAAAAATAATTTTGGCACTCAAACCACTTACACCCTGTACTAGATCTACTGATTTTTTGCCTTCCAATATTAACACGTCTGTAATAAGTTGGGCAATTATTATCAGAAATGGAATTGTTCACATGCTTGCTAATCTAACGTTGGCGTGTTTTGGGGCACAAATTATATTCATCTGTCAAATGATGATGATTTACACGTTGAACACTTCACCTTTATCTGGTAGTCAGTTGAAAACAACGATAAAAGACCCACATCCTCAAATATCCCGCATGCACACCAACCAGTGATCCTCCATCCATCATTTTTTTTAACTTATAGGGTCAGATTCCACTATTGCCATATTTGTTTTCTTCATTCTTTTTGAAATCATTTTAGGAAATCATGACTCATCATGACGAATATATCTATCATAGATTTTTGATCACCACTACTTCTAATGGTTCAAATTATAAGAGGCATCAATATTTTATGACATTCTTAGTTGGCCACCCGGTAAAAAATCAAATTGTATCAAATAAAAGTTACACGATCAAGAACATATTTTCTAAGTATTGCAACCAAACCTGATAGTTTATGAATGGTAACCATTACAAAAATATATTAACAGTGATTATTTCAGATACTTAAGTTTTATTTTATCATTTCTTTAAAATTATTTAAAAAGTACCACATATCTGATTAAAACAGAATATGTATACCAATATGAAATAGTTGCAATGTGAAGGATGCATCCAACGTATTCATGTAAACTAATACAACTGATTCATCTGTCTGCTCTTGCTGAAACTAACAAGTAACTATAAATCACATTATGCTGGCATGCAGTTTATATCAATATAACGTATTAGAATCCCATAATTCCTTAATTTACAGAATCTGTTTCTCCGTTATACCTTGCCACCAAAACTATAATAAAAGGAATAGATTACAAAGTAATCAATCCTCTATACCTGACTCGCCATCGCATTGTGTAAATAGACACTTCTTACTTCTGGCAACGGCAAATAGGTGGGAGATATAGCCCCAATACAAAAACAAATGATGATATAATTAACTTGATAAAGTGTCTTACTTCTAGCTAAAAAGTTCTTGCCGATACATCTCCGAACACAAATATCCCTGTTTATGTTGGATAGTTACAACTCGCCACTTCATACATTAGAATTATTTCTCAATTCTCTCTATTATTATATATAAAAGTTAGTTTTAAAAATAAATGTAAATCGAAGTCAAAACCTCACTAAAACTATTTTTAGCATCCTACGATTAGACTTATTCACGACAGTTACCTTTATTTATTAATGATGTTTGTTTAACATTGAGTATAAAATCAATGGTATCCGTTAGCCGTTGCCTAAAGCGGTTGTGTTCATATTTAACGAGGGATCCGTCAAGATCGTGAAATATGTAGATTAACCTGACCGATTTCGAAATGTATCTGTGCAAAATTCATCAGCGATGAGATGGTGATTTCGCAGAAGAAATGCACAGCGCAGGCAATAAGTTTACTTTAATTTTATTTTCCCGGATATACTTTCGGTCTCGGCGGGGTCCGTTACCCGGAATTCATTTCTATATTTAATTTGATATCTTAGAATTCCGGTATATTTCTGTATTCTGTGCGTTGTCATGGATACGAGCGCTTTG
The DNA here is from genome assembly GCA_023690525.1 of Holotrichia oblita. Taxonomy (NCBI): domain Eukaryota; kingdom Metazoa; phylum Arthropoda; class Insecta; order Coleoptera; family Scarabaeidae; genus Holotrichia; species Holotrichia oblita. The sequence continues at coordinate 31,488,368 of CM043017.1, read as the reverse complement.
GACAGTTTCCATTCCGGCACATATTAAGCACCTGAATGTAAACAGTGAGATGAAATCGAAATTCGGTGCGGGCACTGTTGTGTACTTAATAAAAGAATATATTATAATTATGTATTTATTAGAACTCGTTACAGAGTACATGGATGATATTGACACTCTGTGTGTGTTGCCGTGCGCTTGCGCATGAACTTGATACCTTGTGGTGTCTAATGTAACAACATCCACAACAACAAACTAGTCTAACTCTACAAAACTGCTTAATATATTAAGATATTTAGTACATTACAAAAAGGTTTGATGCATTACAAAGATTTAATACATTACAAAGTCATTCAATCTGGACGGTTTATGAGTTACTCTATTTGAGCGTCTTAAAGCCATGTTGTTAGTATTGTTAGGATACTTCTTCGTTCTCCCTCTCTCCTTCCATTGAAAAATCTTTTTCCATATAGTGGTCTCTGTATTAATGGTTCATTGTAACTCTTTCTTATATGTGTTTCATTTCGTCTGATGATATTGCCAGTATCTGTCATTATCCAATATGATCTTGGAGAAATGTCTTTATTATATATTCCCGGTTTCCACGTTTTTTTGTCTTAACAACGTTTTCATTTTCATTATATTGATTAGCTTGTCTATTTCCTCGTCTGTCGTGCCATTTCTTGTATCTATTTTGATTTTGTTTTAGCCTATTATGTAGACTAGGTTGAAATCTTGATGTTAAATTGCTGTCTCTAATTGGAATTTTTGTTCGCAATACTCGGTTCATTAGTGCTTCGGCCGGTGATATTCCTAAACTAGGAACAGTCGTTGTTCGAAATTCTAACAATAGTGATTCTAAATCTGTGTTTGATTCTATCGATTTCTTTAACATTCTCTTTTGCTTTTTCCGCTAACCCATTTGCGCGAGGATATAATGGACTAGAAGTTACTCCTTCAATACTCCAGTTTTTGCAGAAGTTCTTAAATTCGTTTGACGAAAATGGCATGTTATCCGATACAATTATTTTAGGTATTTAGTTTGAAAAATTTTCTTTAAATTTCTTGATCAATTCCCCTGCCGTTTTGTATTTTAATTTTATAATATCTAGCCATTTTGAGTAATAATCTATGATAATAAGGTAATCGTCATTAGCATATGACAATGTCACTAGCGATTTTCTCATATAGATATACAGGTATTGGTTCATGTGCCATAAGTTCGCTATGCCTATTACTTGGTCTAAATTTTTCACATATTTTACATTTTCCGACGTGTTGTTCTATTTCCTTCATCATTCTAGGCCAATAAACAGTTTGTTTTGCTCTTAATTTTGTTTTATAAACACCCATGTGTCCTTCATGCAATAATTGCAATAGCTTATTTCTTAATGTACTCGGAATTATGATACGGTTTTGATAGTATAGTATACCATTTTCCAATTCCAATTCATTTCTAATAACGTTATAGAAGTTTAAATCACCGCTTAATTTTGATATATTCTTGGGCCAACCATGCAAATGATATTCACTAACAGTTTTTAATATTAAATCTTTTTCTGTTTCGCCTTTTATATCTAGTTTTTTATTTGATTCCTCTTTAAATCTATTTATAGTGTGATTACCCATTAAGTCAATTTCATCTTCAACACCAATATTTTCAAGTTTCTAGATAATAAATCTGCTATATACATATGCTTTCCTGGTAAGTATCTTAATTCAATATCATAATTCATTAATTTTATAATCATTTTTTGGATTCTACTTGACATCACTTTCTGTATATCTTTTTTAACTATTCCAATTAACGGCTTATGATCTGTGTTAATAATTACTTTTCTTCCCCATATGTAATAATTAAATTTTCGACATGCAAATAGAACAGCAAGGAGCTCTTTTTCTATTTGCGCGTAGCCTCTCTCCGTAGGTGTCATGGGAAAAGCGAATATTACATTCCGTCTTGTAATATACAACAACCCATTCCATCTTTCGATGCGTCTGTTTGTATTACTATCTCTTTATTTGGATTGAATTGACTAAATCTGTGGACTCGCTATTAAATTTTTTAATTCATTTAATGCATTTTCATGTCTACTGGTCCATTCCCATATATTATCTTTCTGTAATAATTCCCTTAAAGGACTCGTTATTTGAGCCATATTGGGGATATAATCTCTTAAAAAATTGATCATTCCGATTATCATTTGCAATTCTTTTTTATTCGTTGGGTTTTTTAACTTTGTGATCGATTCAACGCGTTCTGGATCAGGGCGTACACCATCTTCGTTAAAGATTGTCCCATGAATTTTATTTGACTTTGCTTATATTGAACTTTATTTTTATTAAATTTAACATTATGTTTTCTAGCAGCTTCTAAAATTTTTCCCACTAAATAGTCGTGCTTTTCTAAAGTTTCAGTCGCGATCACAATATCATCAAAATAAATTACAATATTATCGTCATCAATTTTGCCAAAATATTTATTATTTAATGATATAAACGCCTCTGGGGCTGACTTAATTCCAAACGGAAGTCTTAGAAAACGATAATATCCGAATGGAGTACCAAAAGTACAAATATTACTAGATTCGTCATCTAATTTAATGTGATAGAAACCCTGTTTGATGTCTAATACTGTATAATATTTTTTATTTAATAATTTTGGCCTCATCTCTTCAAATGTTGGTATAAGGTGAAAATCTCTTTTTATTACTTTGTTTAAATCGATCGGATTTAGACATAAACGTAACGATTTATCTGGTTTTTCTATTAAAATTATATTACTTGACCATTTCTCTGGTTCTTTAACCTTAGCTATGATTTTATTTTTTACAAGCTCTTCTAGTTCTTTTTCTAATTTAACTGCTAGTGTTTGGGGCAATCGCCGTGGCGGTCTGATAATACCCTCAGCATTACTATCAATTTTAATTTTATAAGTATCTGGAAATTAATCCATTAAATACATCTGCATTGTTTTCAATAAACATGTCCTTATTACTATAGTTATTGTTGCTAATTACTAAATTACTATTAACATTATCAACTTTCTTTATTAAACCTAATTTTACGCAACCATCAAGATAGGCTGAGCCTTTTCTTCAATAATTATGAAATTTAAATTTACATTTTTATTATTAATACATGCATTTAATTCAACTTCAAATAATGGTACAATACCGTATGCTCTTAAAACTATATTACATGATTTAGGTTTTTTATTAATTGACATTTGTTTATATAATGCATAAGGAATTAAATTTACCTGGCTTCCAGTGTCCAATTTAAACTTTAATAAATTATAGTCATCTAATTTAATTTTCTTTACCACACTGTTGCATTGTCGTTGTTTATGCTTGACACGTCCATATTTCTATCATCTCCTCGAGGTTATCTTCCTGTATCAGGTCCTGTACATTTCTTTGTTGAATACGTTGCTGTGGCAATCCCTTATTTTTACAGCCAACTGCATAATGGTTAAGTTTCCCACATATATTGCACGCTTTACCATATGCTGGACATTTTCGGGCAAATGGCTTAAATTACATTTTTTACACTTGTATCGCTCATTGTTATTGACTTGTGAACCAGTCGCCTTGTTCCTGAATTACTTGGTCTATCATTTTTATTTGTTTTTAAAGTCATATTTCGGTTATTTCTTGAAATACTGTCTGTGCTGTGTTCACTGTGAAGCACCTTTACTTGAGATTTACTTATCTCTCCAGCTCGACACACATCGATGGCTTTACTTAATGTTAATTTTGGCATTCGGAGCAATTGTTCTTGATTTTCTCTGCTTCTAATACCAATTACAACTCTATCTCTGATCATATTTTCTTTTTCATTACCAAACTCACAAGATTCTGCTAATCTCTTGATATCTTTAATAAATGACTCAAAAGTCTCTCCTTCTACCTGGTTACGATTGTAGAATAAATATCTATCGTAAATTATATTTTTTCTAGGTTTAATATAATCTTCAAACGATCTTTCTGGTGTTCCTTACTAAGATTAAATGTATTAAAAAGATCTAGTGCTTCTTCACCTATTAGGTTTAGTAACATTGCTGCTTTAACTTCGCTCTTTTCTTCGCTTTTACCACTAGCCATAATAAAAATATCAAATGTGTCGGAACTTGTTCCAGTTTACCTTCCATGCACAGTTTTTTAGGTGGTCTGAACTCCATTTTGGTTTATTACCACTTTTTAATTTTACTAATTACTTACTATTATACAACTACTGTATTTATACGTTTATCTGAACTTTTACACTCTTATTGTTCGTTTTTATTCACAGTCGCAGCGCCATGTTGTGTACTTAATAAAAGAATATATTATTATTATGTATTTATTAGAACTCGTTACATAGTACATGGATGACATATGTATTGACACTCTGTGTGTGTTGCCGTCAGGGGGTAGATACTTGACTGTGGGCGCAACCTATAGTTGACGCATACAAATAAGCCGTAAGTTTCAGAGTAGATTTCTACATTTTCAACTGATGTGGAAACATGTCCTTTCTACTTTCTTTTTGTAATTTGATAGATAACCTCAACGATGGACACCTTTTCTGAATAGTTTTTTTATTTGATCAAATTTCTTTAATATTTCTCTGTTTAACGGTAAGAATTTGTACGATTTAATTTCCGTGTAAATATTTATATATAATTTTGTTTTAGGTGAAATTTCGTGTATGTATATAATTTTGATATTGGACACTTTTGCATTACTTATAAGCAGTGATTATATAGTTGTTTTAAGCTTATTTTGTACACTATTTTTCATTTTAAAAAATGAACGTTGTTGTGTTCCAAAATTGATGATAAATCTGCTCGAGGGTAAATGTTGCCACCAATAATATCTATATATGGTTTAAAAGGAATTCATGTTTTGCTCAGAATTATAATAAATATTGTGGTTTTTAGTTATTTAAAAAAGATTAATAGCACATTGAAAGGTGACACAAGAAATATATATATTCGATTGTAAAATCCGCGCACGAGTTGCATTTAAAAACACGCAAAAGATAATAATAATTTTTGAACATTATTACTGTCTTCTTATATTTCAATGACAATTTGTAGTAAAATGACTTATTTAGTAACATTATCTTTTAGGTTAAACGTAGGTATATTTTAGAATATGTATAAAGTTTAGTTTGAATTTATAATTAATAAAAGATTTTATAAAAAAAGTTTTACAAAAAAAAGTTATTCAAACCTAATTATCCCACACTTGAATTTTGCCTTGACAGAGGATTTAATTCTAGTTTGATGCGGCAAAAGTAGATGATGCTGTTTATGTTATGCCGCCGTTCCAAGTTTCCTATCTTTACTAGGGTTAATCGTTGGTTGCCGTGCGCTTGCGCATGCAGGCTTGATACCTGTGTGGTGTCTAATGTAACAACATCCACAACAGGCACGAAAATAGAAAACACAGAGAGATATCACCTTTTTTAGGAATATACGAAATGAGAAATTAAATAAACAGATAACCGATTTCCAATCTGGAATAAGTCCGTTTCTATTTGAAGGACACTGGTGAATCATAGGCATTTATCGATACCTCTCGGATATATCAAAGTAACCGTTTAATATTTCGGACCAATTAAAACATTGACTCATTTAATTGTATAGTGAACGATGTCCAATTTTCTTTTTCTACGCTTTTAATCGATTTATTTGAAAAGCTACAACTTATCCGATAATATTTTTACAATTTCGTACTATTGCTGCGTGACGATAACCTGCACACATCAATTTATATCATAGGGTTTCCTTTCTGAGTTTGGTCTTCTGTAGTTTTCCAAATTCCACGGCAAATGCGGAAAGGTAACATCTTAAGTTGGTATACAGCCGCAGGCGCTAACTCAGCCGATGCCTCCTGTAATTGGCGCAAGCTGTTGGGGGATGGGAAGGCATGGATTATTATTATTATTAATAATAATTGAAATTTGGGCACCAATGTATAGTAAAGTAATCGACATTATACACAATCAGATAATTTTCAGTTAATTTGCATCAACTAGCGAGAAAATAAAACCCCATATAAGTGACAGTACAGTAGTTAAACCCAGAACGCCACCTATTTTACAAATATGTAGCAAATACGTTATCGAAAGTAAATGTGGATAGCTTTCGTTAAACATTCTACAAGTTCTACTACGACGCTTGTGGCACTTTCCATTTTAACTATTTATAGCAATAATGTAAAGGCACTTAACGGATAATTATTAACTCACAAACATCAAACGACGAAGTGTGACGTTAGACCTCGATAATTAATTTTTGGGAACGCTTATTTTCCATGGCGCACTGGATAACTATAACGCATATATAACGATGAGTTATATATGCGCATTTTGCAAACAACTACTTATCTCTTAAACTGTCAACTTTAGGTATAGGACATATAGGGTCCAAAAAATGTAAAATTAGACGCCGAAGACGACTAAGTAATAAAATATGGGAGTGCCATTTGATTTTTTTAATAAATGTCCACTATAATTTTTTTTAGAAAAACTTGAAACACCCGAATCAAATAACAAAAAGTAATAAAAAATTAAAAATACCAAAGTGGATGGAAACTTCCAGCACAACCGGAAATACTAGAAATCGAACAATATTTTAATTAAAAAGAACACAATCGATTATATGTATATAATTATGAATTTTCAAATTTATATTTTGGCTAGAACCCCATAAACTTCTAATGAACGATCTCGTTCAGACACCCTGTATAAAATTCAGTGATAAATACGAAATATCCATGGATAGAGAATTATATCAGATACAGCAAATGCCATTTTAGTTAAAGAATATTTTTCAAAACTGATCAATCTTCACAAGACGTTGATAAATTTAACTAACTATCCATCAGTATCCTTCAACTAAAAGGAACTTGTTTTATAAAACATTGAAGACAATCATATCAACACATTAATCTGTTGAGATTCCACAAACCTTCGCACTATCTTGCAACTACAACATGTAGTTGATGGTTCCTTAATAATCACATCCAATATGACCTCTGTTTCAATGTAATACTCTGACTGGCTGACATGAGTTCCCTCAGTAGATAAAATGAATAAGCAATTTTCATAATATTCATAATCAGAAAAATGAAAATCCTTACGCCATAATTGCTCTAAGTTAATGTTTGCGTAAATATGGCAAACATATTTATTATAGTTAAAATTGTTAATAGAATAAAGATTAAGGACATGTCAAGCAATTACTTGAAAAAAAAACTTGAAAAGATATGCAAATACGACCACAACTGTTTTAGGAATCGGCTAACGAACGCCACTGATTTTATACTTAATGTTAAAGAAACATTAAAATAGCACAATAAAATGACGAAAAATAAGGCAATAACATGTAGTGAAAGGGAAAGCAAATACACAAAATTAAAATTAGATGAGAAGCTATGACTTACTTGGAAGATGCTGTGTCAAACTTGCGTATGGAAACTGTCCAACAAAAGTCAAAAATGTCATCCGCTTGATCATTTCACAAAAGTATGTCGATGTAAGATAGTAAAAGAAACTTACAAGACAGACGAAGATCAAACTAATGAAAGCATTATAGAAACAGCTATGAAAAAATTTTAAACAATACCAGAATATACTTAAAACTACAAAATACAAGATAGAACTTTCAGAAATTTATGAATCAACTATAGCAAAATGTCGTTACAAGCATTACTGCAAAGAAAAAATGAAAAAGAACAGTATTCTAACAGAGCCAGGTGTAGTCGATACAAAATATTTTACAGTGTTAGATGTAAGTGCGGCTTTTCATTGAATTCCCTTCAATGAAAGTAGCTGTCCATTATATACATCAAATTATTACCTCATTTGAAAATATCAATTCAAAAGGTTCCCGTATAAATTATCCTGTGCATAAGATATCTGCTTATTCGGATATCATGTTAGTACTTGGATTAAATAAAAAAAATGAAAAATAATGATACATTAGAAAAAGTTAAAAAAAAATTCAGAAATAATAAGATGCAATTAGGTATTCAAAAAACGAAATACCTTGAATTTATGATTTTTCCAACAGTAAATGGTAATACAACAGAAATATCTGACACGAAAGTAAATGCCGTATGAAAAATGAAAACCCCTGATAACAAAAACCAATAATTTTCAAAAGCCTTAAACATAATTAAATGTCTATGAAAATTGATCCCAAAGTTGATCCCAAAGAAAGTTGATGTCAAAATTCCAAAATACCTATTAAAATCATCGTTATTACAGCAGCACTAAATTTCTTTGATCTAATGAAAGAGGTTTATTTAAGTACCGATGCTAGTAAAGACTTGAAGAAATTGGCTATTTTTCTGAAAACTAACAAGCAAAGTGAAAAATAGAAGACCCCTACGTGTAGGCGCTGCTTTTTGTTCTAAGCGGTTGAAAACGGTGTCCCCTTGAGAACACATTTTCCGTATTACCTACCTCAATACTGACGTAATGCGTCAATATGTAACCAAAATTGGTATAATTTACCCAATTTATTTTGCAAAAGAACCGGCATCCCGGATGAGAGGGGTGAGGATATATATGAGAAACAAAAGCAAGAAGTACCTGTTTTAGGATATTTTTATTGATTTTTTGCAAGAGATTCTTGAAGGATAAGTAGACTAGCTCTTTTGTTTAAATTACTTAAGCTTATTATGTACTTTAGCAGATTAAGTAAATTCAACGTCTATTTAGAATTTCTACTTCAGAAGATTAGGGACATGTATTGTTTTGCACGTAAGAATTTTATATTAAAATGTAGCCTTATTAGTGCCTTATTTTAGTAATTAAAAGTTCTTTTACATTAATGTTGATAGTCTTTGCAGTTATGGTTATCCTCAAAAAAGTAACCAACAATCATCAACTAAAACAGTATTTGTTCAAACTTATTTTTCGATATCCCACATGGGTATAACTTCTTATGAAAGTTGGAGAGCGATAGTTTCGCTACTTTCCTTGTGAATCTGAGCACTTTCATTATTACTTAGACGGCCGATACGTAGCAATTAGAACTGATTACAAACCAGTGCTGGGCCTATTTCATAAGTGTGTCGATTAGATCTGTCCCATGAACTTCTAAAATATAAATGTAGCCACATTATCATCAATCTTTGAAATTCAATTTAGTAGTAGTGGCTAGGCAAAAATGAATAATTATTTTAAAAACTATTTTACATCAGAAATGAATGGCCTTTCGATACTTTATCTATGAACAAAAAGGGTTTTCAAACCAACAATTGGAACAACAACATGTTTCTTGGCGTACAAACATAAGCAGTGTCTTTTTTCTACAAACATCAACATTATATTTGCAAATATTTTTATTATTTTGTCTCTAACACAGGAATCGAAGCTGGAAGTTTTACTAGTGGGGTAACCGTGCAGACCACCGCACACCAAATTCAATTCCCGGCTTAGACACAAATATACTGCTATATTTGCAAATATAATATTGGCGTTAGTAGAAATAGACATTATAAACCAAGAATTGTTGGTCGCAAACGCTTTGTGCAAATTATTTGAAATATAGTAATAATAAGCGCTGATAAAAAAAGCAATAAGTACTTTAACATTAAAAGCAGCACCAGTCCCTAATAAGAAATTTTCAAATTATAACAGAATATCAGTACGAAAAGTAAGCCTAGTGGCACAATAAAAAAAGCAACATTTAAAATACAATCAATTCTCTAAGTAATATATTACTTTTCATAGTTAAGACTTTATTACAGAAAAGTTTATTCTTTTCAAACGACCTTAACTAAAGTGTAGAGAAGCTTTTTTGCAAGCAATTGTTTTCTTGAGATCAACAATGGTCCTTTATTAAAAGTACTGTAGAATGTCTGTGAGGATGCTTGAACTCTATTCTCTCTTTGTTTGTATATAACTAAATAATTTTATTTCAGGAAAAGTAAAAGGTTCTGAAGCGGGATATGGAAGATTTCGGTAAAATTTACATTCGTTCCTACTTAATGTAATAACTTTTTATTTCGTTTGTTATTTTGAATTTGCATTGTGGCTGAGAGCTACAACTGCGATTTATACAAAACAATTTATATTTAAGAACAGGTTTATGGCGTTGATTTTATTTTTAAATCCTTTTTAAAACAAAGTTTACGATTCATATTCTGTAATACATATATATCATCAACAGGATTAATATCAACATTAGATAGAATTATAGTTTCTCTTTTTGAAGCCTTAAACATTGCGCACCTAGAAACGTACACGCTAACATACGGCGAGTTAATAATTTAGACACTTTCAGTGTAGACCTACCCGTCCTTAGAGTTAAGTTAACAAATGTGAGACACGTCTTTTGGGAAATTATGACATTCTTACTTGAATAATACAAGAGCAACTCGTCTTTTGCTAGCTTTGTAGCTTAAAGAATATTTAAGGTAGCGCTTGTATTTTTAATAGACGAAATGGACCGAACCAGTAAACTTTACACTAAAGCGAAAAAAAGTACTGGCTAGAGTTGAAGCTAAAGTTAATGAAAATGTAAATATGTGACAAAGATCGGGTGTCATAAATTTATTTTATTTAGGTAGTTTGTTATTGTTAAAAATAACAATTTTATAACTTTACCGTTGAACACGGTTTTCCTGTCGAAAGTACCTAAAATTTTAGTTACAATACCAGTAGGTCGGGGACTTCCTTCCGCTAGTATATGAGCAAAAGAGTAACGGTCTTATTTGATACAATAGCTAGACCATTAACATTAAAAATTGCTGCAACAGGATAGCTTCGGTTTTTTTTTAATTTTTAAATAATAACAGAAGTTATTTATATATATTAAGTTAAGTAAGCTACTTAAAAAGGATTAAAAAGTTTTAGGAACATTAAAATCAAATTTAAATTGTGTATTGTAATGCTAAACAAAATTATATAAAATGTAGGTCCTATTTTTAAATAAAACGATGAAAAATTTTAATACAAGAACTCCCAAAGGGAAAATATTTAAATTCTTAAAATGTGACATGTATATATGATAGTTATCATACAACGAAGAGCTTTCGTTTGGGACAAGACCTCACCATTACCATAAATTAAGGTAATCTGAACATTCTCATAATAAAAATACAATAAACTATTTCTACCAATTATATATTTCCAGCCTCATAGAGATTAGCTACTTAGATTATTGCAATTAGATGTCATTTTTGTTAATCGTATTTGCGTAAATTGTTCCAACTGAATTGCGAAAAATAAACCGTATACATATAAAGTAATCATGAATTTATATGTCGAATAAGGGATCGTTTAGGCAAGTAAATCCAGATGCTATTGGAAGAACTACAACTACAGGAGTACGTCTCCGAATTAAGAAACGGTGGCCATATCGAACCATTTAAATAACTTATTTATTTATGTTATTGTGATATTGTTCTTCACCATTGTTCTACGAACATATCGGTTGTTAAAACTTTTTTATATGCCAGAAAATTCTCGCTGATCATTGGTTGCAAATGTCGATATCTTTCGCTAAATGCTCGATATGTTTGTTCTACTATTTCATTACAATCACTTTGCATAATAAATAAATTCATAATTACATACACCGAGAAAAATATATTGTACAAAAGCGACAACAATATGTATGTTATTAGAGACAAAATAAACATTGCAAAAAATACCAAGATTATAATATGTTTTGTAACAAATAAATAAAATAAATTTCTAATTGTTGTAAAATACATTCTCGTATTGGGCACGATAATTATTGTACCGGTGCAGATATATTTCTCTAAGTTATGCGAGAACGACTAACCAAAATGTCAAACGTCAAAATAAGTGTTAAGTAATTATGTAAAACAAATAACCTAAGCACCTTTGCTTCGTAAATTGACCTATCTGAGCATTTTAGGTACGGAAGCTAATTAAATCGTCATAACTTATTCACCTTCCATTTTATGTATAGGAACACCTAATACAGATTAAAAGGTAATCTTTTGTAGAATCAGAATATCTAAGAGAATATATACCGTTCCATTTAAAAAGAGCGACTTTCCGAAGATTGAAGTTACTTGTAAGCAACTAAGTTTTTAAACACCCTGTATAATATTACAGAAAATAACTTCAAACTCTGTATAACTACACGATATCAGTTGTGTATGTGCAAAATTTCATTCGTCTACTCTGCTCCTACGTGACGTAATATCACTATAAAGTAAGATCGATATCTGTCACTTTTTTCTTTAATTCTGAATAACTCAGAAGGAGTGATATTTAGGTATAGGATAGAATACATGAAATATGTGTAAAACATATCCTAGAAGCTGAATTTATAATTAAATTTATAGTATGCTATTTAAAATATCGAAGTTGATGCCCACTTGCAGTTAACCAGAAGTAATATTTATTCAAAAATAAATTATATAACAATGTTACAAGAAATTAAAACAAAATAAATCTTGAAAAAGATGGTAAACATACGTCGAAATAAAAACGTTTCCTATTAATTAAAAAATTTGTATTGCAAACGGCTATAATAACTCAAATATTAGAAAAAAGTGTTCACATTAAATAATTCACCGTCAAACAAAGAAATAAATAGTTGACAAATTAGAGGGAATTGCTAGTAGACGGTAATTATTTACCAACATCGTTCATATGCTCATCAATCTCCTAGGGATCTTTTACTAACATTCCATAACAACAATTAAGATATGTTGAAATTTTTCTATACTACTCGATAACTCGTGTGTAATATATCATGCAATTTGAAGAATTTATAATTCTTGCTGTACAATATTTCTCTTTAATCAAAGTACACCTAAATTTGTACAACCTTCAGTAGAACTTTAATCCTCTCATGGAACAGCTTTTAGTTTCACTTAATCTTGTTGTAGTTAATGAACATTGAAAATTTTTAATAAAAATATTAAAAAAGAACTAAAAAAGTGACATTAGGTCTCCAATGCTTCACTATTGTTAGAATCAACATAAAAATAAACTACTAAAGTAATAATGCTTTTCACGATAAAAATTTTTACAAATAAATGTTTAATTGCATTTAGTTTTTAATATCAAATATAAATATCACAAATTGGAAACCTATAGAATAAAACCAGATACAATCTAATAACACAGGCAGTCGAATACGTCGACCGACACATTCTCTGTTGACCAAATTGCACGCCCATTCCTGAACTGTCAATTGCAAAACAATTTGATATCTAACTTCTCCTACTTTCTAAACGTACCCAAGAATCTCAGGGCAGTTTCAGTAAACCAAATCATTGATCCATCATTGTGCCACATGCATGTGTATAGTTTCATCGTAAAGGAAGATAAATAAAGATACCGAATGGAATTGTATTGGAAAGAAAGTAACATATATTTCGACATGTTTAATGTGTCGCTTATAACATGTTATCTGTGCATCTATAAACATACAAAAAAATCGATCTAAATGATATACGATTATGGATTTTCTCAAAGTAAAACGAAAACATCTCTTACAGCACATCTTACTGAATGACAACTGGAGAAAATTTGACTTCTACTTATATGATATAGTTCTTCTTCCCTAAAATGTTCAAACCCACACACTTTATTTATATCAACTGAAAAAAATTGATTTGGTTTATATCGCTAAAATGTATAAAATATAACTCCAACCACCACGACCAAAACACAGCAGTAATTGGAAAACAACAACTATAAGAAAAACAACAACAAAAATAACGTACAATAAACCTACATATATGCCACACTGTTGTTTTGTTGTTTTCCGCAGTGTTGTAAAGTAGGCGGCACAATTTCTTCAATAACAGAATATTTGTCAGCATTCTAGAACAAATCAATAATCCTTATTGTAGTTCGTCTATCTTGGACGTTATCCAAATCAGCGGAGAGTAAAATAATAGAAATAATAAAAATGATTATACATATACATTATATCTGTTCAGTGCATGACACAAATTTAAATCTTTTAAATTTTATTTTACAACTCGAATTATATATTGTACACAAAACTATACAATTTTTTGTACACAATTTCATATTATAAGTATTCGTTTCTGCATCTAAGTTCTTGAAGAAGCTTTTAGGAGCCTGGCCAACGCCGCAAGGGAAATCAGCCGTGATAGCTCCACACAGCTATTGAGATATACTGGGCCCCAATGGGCCGTATTACAGTTACATTACGCACATTTTTATCATTGAATGGTCAAACGTTTGCAGCCGTTTGCGTGTCGCTAAAATTCGCATTGTAAAACTAAACGACCCTATCACCAAATGACTAAATTTTACCACAGATTGCGATCTACGTTTTTTTCGGTATCGTTTGAAAAAAAAAACCAAAATACACCAGACCTTTTTTAACACGTCTATAAATTAAACTAGGATTACCACTATCACACGCTAAAAAGTAAATTTCAATTAAACTAATTGATATATTAAGCAGTCCTGTGTTCTTTTTAAGGGTCCTGATCTGAATACGTAGCGAACACTGTGATTGCTTAAATGTAGTAAAGTGCTTGTTCGAGCTACAGTCTTGATACATTATCCACCCTAAGCGAAGAGAAGGCACGTTAATAGATTGGTTCTAACATACACTAATGGCTTAATTGCTTTGTTCATGTGAAATCTGTTAGCTATATTGACTCAATCTAATACTATTAATAGCATTATTTAAGTAAGGATGGTGGAGTCGAAATCTAAATATAAGTATTGTCAAAGTAAGACAATTATTTATATCTCCTTATGGTAAAAATATAAGTCCTGCCACAACACGTTCATTTACACAAATCAATTGGAAGAATGAATACTTTACAGAAAGCGTGTATAAAGAGACAGCGCATATCTTCGACATGGCTTCAGATAATAAGCTCCGGACATCAAAAGTAAACTTCTAAGTTCAGGTGTATCGCTAATCACATTACGGTATTCGGAAATCCTGTCACGCGAACGGAAGACACACTCAAAGAAAAGCGCCCTTTGCACAAACTTTAGTAGATGTGATTAGAATGCTTCTAGTTTATAAATCTGTGAGTTACTATTACGAAGCAGGTTTGCGATGAATTTGGTCTACCGCTGTTCAACTAAACGTATTTAATAAAGTTACCATCATAAATTATATATTATACACTATATCAAAAGTAGGAGTCTAATTCAATATTCTGTAAATGGATAACGGATTTGGATTGTAACAGAAATGACAATTATTGGACATAATATTTATTTGTTGAAAAACTAATTTCAAACTAAGCCCTAATATTGTTCAAATGATATAAAATAATATAGACACATCAAAAAAAATCGTAATTAGAGTAGGCTATGTGAGTGGATTGTTACTTTAGCCACTTTCACATAATGACATTTATTCCTTGACATTTAATTTGAGGTTATAAATTTGGTTACAATAAAATGTCAAATAATAAATGTCATTATGTGGTAGTGGCTAAAGCAACGATCAAAAGCATTTTCATAGCCTACACCAATTATGTTTTTTTTTTCGATGGCACGTTATAATCGAATTGCACTTGTACATTTACCCCAAAACTTTTGCATTTAACATTTTTCGCTAGCTATTCTATTTTAATTCTATCTCTCAATTCCTGAAATATTTCCACTTGTAAGTCAATAAAACAACCATTAATTAAATACCAATTTATTCCAGAACATATAATATTATGTTTTCCTTAATGAGACTTCTTCAGTGGAAGAAATTGACACTTAATATATGTCAAAATACTAATAATATAAACGGCCATGCTTATCGACTAAAATATCTAAAAAACAAAGAAATCATTGATATATCGAATTTTAATTACATTCTCAAATAATAATAATGAAGGATATATTGGTTTAATACAACTATAAAAATTAAAATGATTTGAATTATTCGTACCTATATCAACCCAGCAAACAGAATTGAAACGAGCTCGTGTTATTCACGTTGTATTTTGGTTTATTATAACGAGTTTTTGGGCGACCTAATGAATATATAAAGTATTTGATGTTGAACATATTTTCAACTTTTGCGCAAACTAAACTTATTGAGGAGACTTAAAGATAAATCCGAAATTGAGATATATAGAACAACAATTTTACATACAACTATTGGCAATTAGGTACTAAAAGGACGTCTTCTATATCAAATTTAACCCAAAAAGCTCCCAAATATAAATACACTTTAAAATTTTTATTATTTGTGTTCTACGATACCTACTATTCTATAACTAGTAATAATCATGCTTCATGATGTTATTTTAATAAATCTGGAACTGTTGATAAATAGTGATGTAATATTGCATAGAATATGAAATTGAATTACGCGCCAGCTCGAGTCATATACGGGCCAACGGCCATTTCATTACTGTCAGTGTTTATCTTTAGGCGTGATTGCTGTAAATTGGGATGCTGTGAATTAAAGAATGTAGATGTTAAATACAGTATTAATATTGTGTGTATATGTAACAAATGCATATATATATACTATGTATAGTTTATTAAAGAACGTTCTTGGATTTGTTTGGGATTAGATATATGAGGGTTGGTTTTCATAACCTCTAATATACTCGTTCTGTGGAAATATTAAACATAACAAGATGGCCGGACAAACTATTATATATATACATAATGTACTTCATTAACTTTTATAATTTATTAAAGCAACAGTAGGTATAAACATGCTGTTAGGCTCAATAATATAACTCGGCCAGTGAATTCGCACTCATATAATACCTGTAAACATTCACTGGTGCTAGCTTGATATTAAAACTAGCATAATGTTTACACGTATTATTAATTACATTATCACTCAAGTTAATAAATAATAAATGAAGGATATATTGCTTTAAACGTCTTGAATTACGTATTTATGCCGTCCTGGTAGAACGTAATAAGATTAAGATGATTTGAATTATATACACGTGCCAAAAACACGTCTTTTGGTTGCAATATTACCAAAATATTACGTGCTTTTCACGTTTTTCTGTTTGCTGGGAATCTGCCAATAATAAACACTTCACAAATTTAAAAACACCCATTAAACAAGCTAATTAAAGTAATGTCGTTCATAAGTTAGATTGCAAAGATTGTAACTAATGTTATATTGTTATTTGAGAATATAATTAAAATTCGATATATTCTATATATATATATATTCTTTGTTTTTTAGATATTTTTGTTGATAGGCATTGCCATTTATATTATTAGTATTTTGACACATATTAAATGTCAATTTCTTCCACTGAAGAAGTCTCATTAACGAAAACATAATATTATATGTTCTGGAATAAATTGGTATTTAATTAATTGTTCTTTTATTGACCTACAAGTGGAAATATTTCAGGAATTGAAAGATAAGTAAATAATTAACCGTTTCTATACATATCAGCAACTCTGTATAATTGCAAATGGTAAAAATATAAACATGGTCTAAATAAACTTTTTTGCAACGATGAATCAAATGTTTCAATAAAATGTTCATATGTTTCTGCTGATATAGTCTACAGAGAGTTGTAGCCAATGTTGAATTTGAAATTAAATAACATTCATTTGTGTCTTCCATAGGCTCTCGGTTTATTTAAAATATTTATCATTAAGTAAATGACGAATATTTCAAGTTACTTCACTGAAAAAGTGAATCCCGACCTTCTTCAATCCTGTATTGGCTATAGAAGGACCTGCGTTATGTTTGGTATGTGGTACATGGTGTTTTCTATTAACAATTATAGTGTTTTACAAGCCTCATCATTTTAATGACCCTATGTCAAATTCTTCTGTGGCCATGATTCTACCATCAAATCTATGTTTCTGCAATAAATTTTGAAAATAACTTCAAACACCCAGTCAGTGCCGCACAAGCCGGCAAAATCAGAGGGGCGGCACGAAAGAGAAAAAAAAGGATATTAAAAAATCGCTGTTAATATGCGCAGTAATAAAATCGAACGTATCTGAAAATGTATCTGTATTTTATTAAGGATATTAGTACTAAAAAAATAATAGGATTTTCATGATATGTACTCGTATTTTGATTTATTTTCCTATATTATAACGAACAAACTTGTTATTGAGTAGATTTTGTACCTTTCAATAAAACAATTATTGAAGACAGGTTAGGTAAGGAAAAGGAGGGGAGGGAACAAATTTTATTTTGCACAGGGCACCAAAAGGGTTAGAAACGGCGCTGTACCCAGTATTGTGTTTCTGCCAGTTGAGAAAATTATCCCAGGTTGTTTTCACAGATAGATCGACCAGAATCCCATGGCAATTGCGCTTAAGTCAAAGTCTATATGCGCAGAACGCGTCATTACTGCCACGGCATTCTGGTCGACCTGTAGTAGAGTGAGCTGATTTTTATAAAGTTAATATTTTATTGTCTTGCCTAGTGGTCATGTACATTGTACATACTAACATATGACGAATGCCCATGATATATTATAAGTCCTGATGTGTTGAACACAACATCAGAATCAATTCACTTTGTTTTACTGGGAGCGTAGGGATCATTCAGTTTCAAGTCAAGCAACGGTCAAGACCTTGACGTCACAGATTTCTATAATTTTTTGAATAGGCGTTGTATCTACCAAAAATAGTTTAAATTGCACTTTAAAAAATCCAAAAAGACAACGATTTTCGGTCTCGTTTCAATACTTTAGAAATGATATAACTGAAAAATCATAACTGTTAGAGAGCTCAAATTTAGGTCGTTCTTTTCTATTTTCAACGCTCTTTAATTTTATATACCACATGACAAATATTTTGCTATCAAAGTACAGGTCGACCAGAATCCCATGACAATTGCGCTTAAGTCAGAGAGGTTGGGTAAAAGTATGACGTTGCAGCACTCAGCTGTGATTGGCGCGTTGATGTAAGAGACAGATTTAATGGCTCTTGCATTGGGAGTATATATGCCAAGAGCGCTCATTCACGCTTGTTATACGCGTTGTACACGCGCCACCTATATGCGTAGAACGCGTCAGCACTACCACGACATTCTGGTCGACCTGTACGGATCGATTAGGTGAAAGCTACTCAAGTATATGTTATAAGAGTATGCCACGGTGTACCTAAATAGTTATTTACGAACCAAGTGCGTGAAATCATATTTCGCGAATGAGTGACCAGTTTTGTATGGACGCGAATTCGCGAAATGTTTCACGTACGAAGTTTGTACAATACTTTTTGTACGAGAACTATAATAATAATACATACAAATTGTTAAATACGTTAGCGTTTATGACCATATTATTAAGATTAGGGATTTATAATTTCAAAATGTCACTAAATTAATCAAGTTCCAGGAAGTACCAACTTTACTTTTACGCACTCGTGTTTAAAGTGACTTTTTACGCACGCAAATCGAATCATGAAATGACAGGTTTTGATAAGCGAGTACAAAAAATTAGTTAAGTATGTATGTCACAACTTTCCTGTTTTCAAGTTTGCTCTTTTCATCTGGCTTGGTTGATACCTCTAAATAGTCATAGGAAAACATTTTTATTTATCCTAAAAGGAAGATCATACATAAAGTTACTCGCCTTAACTCTTTCCTAGAGTAATAATATCAACTATTACTGTGATGATAAATTGTAGAGCCTAGCATTTATATCTTTTTACTTGAGTCTTATAATAAAAAATTAATTGTTATATAATAAAATAACTAGAACTATGAATACAGGATAAAGTTTTCCACGTTACTATATGTGACCCTGCATAAGAAAACCCACCTAGTGTGTCAAATTTCATGATTCACTTTCTTTTGGATTTGTATAAAAAAACCTTCAATTTTCATATGAACTGATCACGGCAATGACAAGTTAACTCACGTGGTATAATTTCATTACATTTGTTTTTACAACAAGATTTTGCTTCTGGCCCATAAAAAGCTTCGATTACTTCATACTCGTATAAATAGAATGATAAATGTTCCAAGAAACTATCGTTCGTTGAAGGAGCTGAAGAAATTCTCAAAATGGAATTATCTATTTCTTCTAGACAGTCGTCTGAATTGTCGTGTAAATGATAAAACAAACATTGAAATCAATCAAAACAAACAACAATGAAATGAGAACGCGCACAGTATAAAAATACAACACAGAGGGGGAAACTTAAATTGCGTTTAATTCAAAAACTTGTTTTGACACACTAGATGGGTTTTCGTATGCACGGTCACATATTATGTCATATTTCGTCCTCTATTTCTAAGAACATTAAGTATTTACATATGATGAAGTCTTCCGGATGTTGTCGCGTAGAT
The DNA here is from genome assembly GCA_023690525.1 of Holotrichia oblita. NCBI lineage: Eukaryota > Metazoa > Arthropoda > Insecta > Coleoptera > Scarabaeidae > Holotrichia > Holotrichia oblita. Next base: position 31,468,153 of record CM043017.1, on the reverse strand, counting down.
AAGTTTGCACTTGACGTTTCGCTGATCATACCGTCAGCTTCTTCAGTAGTAGTAATAACGGACGTGAAAATCGACCCTCAAGTATTTACATAGTTAATCGTTAATATTTCGTCAGTACTTAAAATGTACATCCATCAAATTGTTGTTTATGAGTCCACTTTTTGCAAAAGTGGTTGTAGTGGTTGTGTTTTGATTGTAGATAGAAGGACGATTGAACTGAATCTTTTAGCTATAAAAAGTTTGTTGTTTAAAAATGTTTTTTTTTCTTCAATTCATAGCAGTCACCAAAAGTTTTCATACCTTACTGTCAAAAAACTAAATCCAGAAGGAGAAGGGAACGCATTTTGGAATTTACAGTTTTTTTTAATTTTTTAAAAGGGTAAATTAAAAATAAAAGGTTAGAAAAATATTAAATTTTCAATTTGGACTATTCTTGATACGTGTAATGCTTGCACAAAAAATCAAGTGGTAGTTGACATGCGTCCCAATGAGCGATACGATAATTCAGAATAGACATCGTTAGGAGCATACCATTTGTCTCAGAGCTTTAAAACTAATTAATATAGACTCTTCTGCCCAGAAACACTGGTCAAATAATCATACAGTAGTATTTTCACGACCAGAACGTGAGAACAGTGCAAACCTCTTTTGCCTACAACTGTTGTTTTACTCCGATCTACGGCAAAACTACTCTCATCAAGGTTCCAAGTGTGAGAAGACGTAGATTTAAATTGTAATTCAATTAAAGTTTTTTCGAGGAGTTTAATATCTGTAAATTACAAAATTGTCAGTGTCTTTTTTCTTACAAATTCTACAGATCGTAGTTTCCTAAATCTTAAACCATGTCCTTTCTTAAAACCATGAAATCAGATAGTCCCTCAGTTTATTTTTCTATAAACTTATAACGTCTCCATTTTTCTACGTAATATTGCGTCTCACTAGTTGAAGCTCATGATTCCAAACCAATACAATTGATCTGCCCTTATTTTGTTTCTTCATTCGTCAAAGACCTGGTAAATGGTACAATATCAAATTGTATAAATTTTGGAATATAACACACGGAAGTATAAAACTCATATTAAACAGGTGATACCCGCTGATTCATATTTACCCCATATTCATTTGTTTGAAACGTTCCTTTATAGCGTTTTCCACTGGGGCAACTCGTGTTGCACCGACACTGCCCTAGAGTAGCGTCATATGACGTAATCACTGATTCTGCCCTCGCTCAGAGCTAGTGCAATACGTGTAATATAGGTAGTATGTCGATAAAACTGGCGTTAGTCCTGTAATGCTTTATCGGGATGAACTGCTCATCGCAAAAAAAAATGAAAATCTTTATAAAAGTAAATAGTAGGTAATACGTATGAAAGAAAAGTAGATGAAGAATTACACCAGAAAGTATTACGTACAATGATTGTTTAATTATTATTCATTTCTGAAAATGGTCTTTTAGTGGATAAGATATTTTGTATAAAATACGCAAAAACGTATTTCATGGATGATGATTATGAAAAATTCGTACCATTATCTGTATCTGAGAATATCATAAAGTAGTATGTTTCAAAATTTAATAGTAATTTGCAGAATATTTTTGGCCATAACGATTACCCGATGAAATATTAACTGTATACACACTTGCTCATTGTATGCTTATCGAAAGTACAATAAACTGAATAACTTGTAATAACTTCAGATTGCACTATAAGTGGCCCCGTCAATTTTGAGAGGTCCAGTTTTTCGCACTCAAGGTCAAATGTAGTGACGCTCACATGTCGTCACTTCTACGTAAGCAGCACGAAATTTGCCAGTGGAACACGTATAATTTTTGCTTGCAGCGAGTGCTAAGACCAGTGGAACAACCAACACCGAGTTAGTGCACTTTTGGTGCGCTCTAAATGTCCGAGTGGAAAACGCTATTAGTAAAAATGTATTGTAGCCATCATAACCGGACAGAAATGTATTTTTAAGACAAAACTAATTATTTTAAATTCTGTTTATTGAGTGGGTAAACACAGCCGATTTATTTTGAACATTTGTAGACGTCATCTAAACTTTCGAAATTTATTTTTTAAGAAATGTGATAAATTGTTAAATAGAAATTCATTCCATTAGATCCGAGTATCGATAATAAAATCTACAAAATTATTTAGATAGGACAAACCTAATGAAATCAATTAGTAAAGCGCTTAAGACAATATTTATCTTTCTTATTGACATAAAAATTACGGTAATCAGTCAATTTATTTTAAAAGCATTTATAAAGGTAAAATCTAACCCACTGTCTTGAAATAAATAAATTTCTACTATTGCATGTTAGACGACCATTGACCAGTTATCAAGATATCAACAATTTACAACGGCGATCTATCTTTCATGGCAGCTTTCTTTTCTGATTCTTAGTTATTTCTATACATAATACCATTAAATGTAAATTTCTTTTCTTATTTTACCCACCACGAACGCATTTTTGCAGAGTCGAAAATCGATAATAAAATTCTACAGTACCAAAATTAAAAATATTAGATTAACACAAACATTAATGAAATCGGTTAATTATTTAAAAGCAATAGTTTAAAGACAATTTTTGGAACATTGTGGTTTTTTTTCATTATTGACAACATAAGACAAAATTGAGATTTTTAGTTAATAAGAAATGACATTATTAAATTCCCAAGTTTAAGCTTTATGGATAAATGGAGGTAAAATAGTACTGAGAATTATAAAAGGATTTGGTTTGACTACACCAAATGTTCGGAGAGCTTTCGAAAATCAACTTGTATTGATCAAAATGGATAGCATATTGAGCACGTATTCTAATTAATGTTAGACAGACCATTGACCAGTTATCAAGATATCAACAATTTACAATCTATGGGCGATCTATCTTTCATGGACTACCATACAGCACCTTTCTTTTCTGTTAATAAATTCTTAGTTATTTTCTATCGGCCCAGGAACCGATTCATAATACCATTAAATTGTTTTAATTTATTTTTCTTATTTTACTTTTATTCTATTCTCTTATTTACAAAATTAACAAGCACAAATGAGAAAGCGTGAGACGTTGAATAAAACTGCTTCAATGCACTATTAAGCAGCATGCTTAATTAAATGGATATTAGCTTTATGAATCTAAAAACAATACCAGTTTAAAAACTTGTAAAAATATGAGCCTATTAACATATCATTATTGCATAATGCTGGTTAATAATATTTAATCTGTTAGCAATAGTTTAAAGATTACGGTGAATTTTTTGGAAGGCTGCAGAATTGTATGTTTTTTCATCATCTACCACTTGACAACATAAGACAAAATATGAGATTTTCAGTTATATAAGAAATGACTTGTTTAGCCTTTTAAAAAAAAGTATATCGACTTCAAGGAAAGCGACATGCTCAAATAATCGATGGTTTTAGCAGCATTTATGTTCCTCTAAATACCTTGTATCAAAAATTTTGTTTACATTTGATGAAATTAAAATCATTAAACAGATGCAGATGATTTAGTACTTAGAATTATAAAAGGATTTGGTTTGACTACACAAAATGTTCGGAGAGCTTTCGAAAATCAACTTGTATTGATCAAAATGGATAGCATATTTGAGCTTTTAAACGTATTCTAATTAATGTTTACAGATTTTAGTAATTGTTATACTCGTAAATTTATTAGTTTTACTATTTTAAAAGAACATTTCCCATTTTTTAAAAAATGACTGGCATTTTAATTTCTAAAATATACAGATTTCTTTAAAAATATTATGGAGGGAGCAACTTAGAAATTTTTAAAGCATGCAATAAATCAAATGACAATTTTAAATTATCAGACTACCATACAGCACCTATTATTTTGTGTGTGTAAATATGTTAATAAATTGTTGCAGTAAACAAATTATTTTCCTTATACTTTAACCCATTAAACACCAAACAAGTTTTAACTAAAACACGACTCTTACTTGTTTGGTGTTTGAGATGTATCGAAAGGTGTTCCACCCAAAGATCCAATTATGATAGTATTATTTATTTTATATTACGAAATGCCAATTTATACCAACTCCAGGAACCATTTAGTTTCGATTTGTATCATGCGTTTAGGAGGCTGCATTTAGTTGGTCATGATCGAAATAGATAATTGCTTTACTTTTATTCTATTCTCTTATTTACAAAATTAACAAGCACAAATGAGAAAGCGTGAGACGTTCGAATAAAACTGCTTCAATGTGAAAGAGCAGCATGCTTAATTAAATGGATATTAGCTTTAGTGAATACTAGAAAAAACCGTGAATCCCCTCAGGCCCACAGTCGTTTGACATTTTATTTGGTAAATGTCTTTTCTGTGTGATAAAATATTGAATCTTGTATGTTAACCTTAAATTAATTTAGAATACAAAATTATAAAAATCGCATTTTTTGACAAATATTATTCATTTTAAACGCCATGTCACATTTTCACGATGCCAAGACGTCATTTAAATAAAGAAACTTCTTATTTAATTACGTTATTGCATCAGCGAGGGCAATCTGGAGCCACTGGAGTTAGAGTTTCGGATCAAACCATCAGAAACCGTCTGAGGGAAATGGATCTTCATAGCTTCGGGCCTGTGAGACGCCCAAAATTAACTAATGACGACAGAATGGCTAGAAGAGACGACTAGTAGAAAATGTTCAATGGGAGCATGGATTATACACCGATGAATCCAGATTCTGCTTATTTAGTGATAATCGTAGAGTAAGAGTCTGGAGAAGTCGAGCAGACCGTTATAGACCCGAGTTTACAAGAGCTGTGGTGGCCTTTTGGCGGCGATGGTGTCATGGTGTGGGCGGGCATTAGTTTGAATGGACGTACGAACCTTCATCTCTTTGAAAACAATGTCAATGGACACATATACAGAGATGACATTATTCAGCAGTACATGGTCGACTTTCGTGAGGCTGTGGATGAAAACATGTTTTTTATTGATGACAATGCACGATCTCATCGTGCACAAATTGTAATGCAAGCAATAAATGACCTCCATATTAACCATCTACCTTTACCACCAATGTCTCCCAACTTGAATCCAATTGAGCACATTTGGGACAGACTTCAAGAACAGCTCAACGAACATAATCCACCCCCCGTGCAACACTTGCGGGAAATTTTACCGCTGTGTTGGAGAAGAGAGAACACATTAATAGTTGCCTTATGAGATATGACCCGAAGATGTACAGCTGTGAGAGATGTCCGTGGCCATTATACACGATATTAGTATTAATTGTTACAGAAAAATGTTTATTTTAGCTATTCATAAAAAAGTTGCTTATTTCATAATTGATCATTTCTTAGTAATCTAACGATTTTTCTGAATAAATATATTTGAAAATTTTAAATTGTTGTGCACAATTATGTATCTAATATAATACACTACAAATATTTACCCCATTTTCTAAAAAATACAAAAAAGTAAAACTTTCAGTAGTTTATTTCGTGATGTAACCCCTGTGATAAAACTTTGGCAATATTCGACGGTAATGCCACACCACGCTCCCTCTACATTTTCCCGGAATTGATGGTGTGATGTTGGATTAGCTTTAGAGACGGCTTTTTTAACATCAACCCATTAATTTCTTATGGTGCTGAGGTCTGGCAATTGGGTTGGCGAAGCTACATAGAACCTCAACTGAAGTATCTCGCAGCCAGTTCTTCACTCTATAGCTAGTATACTTTAGATCATTGTCAATCATAAGCAGCCAACGAAGAGGTATTTCTTCACAGACATATTGATCCATAATCTACTGAGGAAAAACTCCGGGTCCACCGCCGTAATATGAAAAACATGCCCATATCATAAGCTTTTTGTTTTTATAGCATTTTTTTGATAATATGCCATCGCTATAGGTCTTTCAACATATTGTCTTATGCTGTTAGATCCAAATAAAACCATTTTGCTTTCATCAAACTATCAAATATGCTTTGCCATCTTATACGTTCGTTAGCAAATTTTAATCTATCCCATATGTGTCTTTTTTTTAAGTGGAACTTTACGTGGGCTTCTAGCAAAGAGATTAACAGCGTTTAAGTGTCTACGAATAGTACTCACATTAACGGAAAGCTCTGAAGTAACTTTGATGGTTGTGAGTGAACAATTCAAACGATCCGTCTATTGTCGTGGATGCGCGTTTTTCGTTTCCTGCCTTTAGCTTTCGGTTTTTTGTGGTACTTCAGAGCGTTACTGATCATTTTAGCAGAGCACACTAACGTCTCTTCCACAAATTTTTTGCAAGAAAATTAATAACCATATCATTTCAATTTAATACTACTGCTAATCTAACAAACTACTTACGATAACCACGCTATTAAACTCGATTCCACACGTAAAATGTCAGAAAAACCGCTGCTATATTTTTGCATCAGCTCTCTGAAGTGGTCTTCGATAACCAGCGGAATTTTACCAAGATAATCTATAATATTGAGGCTCTGGTTTGATGTGAACGTAAATAAAAATATATGCTTAATCTTTAAATTAAAATATCGACTGCTATTATTTTGCACGGTGCTGTATATTGTTGAAAATTCGTTGTAACGCAAAATAATGGCAGCCTAGATGACATTTAAAAGCAAGAATATAAAACGACAAACACTTCATCAGTTCTTAGGATGATAAAGAGTATGTCTGCGGAGCTTGCGAAATAAATACACGCCATTAAAGAAACAATACATGTATTCATCAAGCCAAAGTGTACAAATTATTATGTTGTAAATTTAGAATACTTTGCAGTGTAGTGTCCTTAACAAAAATTAATTGAATGTGTGTGTATGTTTCAAGAGATTTTGAAACTGGAGCTACTAGAAAACTTATGGCAAAGCTTTACAATCACTTCATAAATGCCCTCTCGTCAAAAACATCTGGATTTACTCATTTTATAGTTATTTGTTTCACTATGTTAATCTACCTAGAAGTATGTATATAATTTCAGTCAATTTGCTCGCCTATATCTAATAATCAGAAATTTGATTGCCGATTTGTTGTTTATAATAATAAGAAAATTTTGTTTTTTTTTATGACATTATCCAATCCATTTATAACCCTCACAAGTATACAGTCGAACAAATATTATGGAAACAAATAGACTAGTAATTAAGTCTCTGGACGAACAAATCTGTGGTAAATGTCAGCGAATATTCCGCACACCTACACATATGTATTAATCAAAATGTTTTCTACACTTCGTGAATTAATGATGCTGGTTTATTCTCGCATTTCAGGGATTAAGATGACACTTTTAATCGTTAGTGATTAAACATAATGGAATGCTTCCAGCACTACTTAATTAAAAAATTGTGTATGGAACGTGTTTGCTACCCTTTAAATTTATTTCATCGTTTGACAATTGTAGAAATACAAAAGAAATGCACAAATGGCGTATATGTATGTACATACACCACTGAACTGAGCAATTTAATACCTTTAGCGCTCTTACTTTAAGATGCAAACTTCAACGTTCATAAATCTGTACTTAGAAGTATCTAAGCTATATATCCGATAATCTGTTCTAATTTCAAAGAAAATAATTGAAGCCTATAAATACAAATATTATATGTTTCAAATATTGCACTCTCACCGACAATATCCTTTCCTCATTGGGCCCTTAACATAAACATTTTTATACCATACTTCATAAATTTGCGGCAAGTATTAAAAAGTTTTTCACGAAACTGTCAGTTTTAAACGCTATCCGAAAGATTTAGTAAAAAGATTGACTTTATTCGCCAGTCGATATTGTGTTTTAGATGGATTCATAAGTGATTGATGTAGGTCGTTTGGAATATCCGCTGTGGCATCGATTGACTTTTTTAGTCTTATCGAGAAACGGTTATAAAGCTCAATCATGTATCCACGTATAAACTCGAATCACTTTTATAAGTTGCTGCGGAGTTTTATATTCTCAATTACAATATAGCAGCACGTTTACGTCATGCCATTACAACCATCATTTGTATTCGTGAAGTAGATTAATTAAAATTAACCTAACAAGAATCAATTATTGGTAATCTTCTTCCCATTTATCCTGAAATCTGTATAATTTGACTCATTTATTTAAAACAACGTTAATTTATATGTCGATATTTCTTGGTTTCTAATCATTCTAAACAACTTGAGAGCTTTTTAACACGAAGTACAAGTTCAAAATAATAAATACATATTTCAATTGATTGTTCCAATTTCAACAAACTAAAAACGACTGCCATCTAATTGTGCTAACTATTCATGATTTACTACTGATTTACCTACTGTAATCGATCTAAATAAAATTCAGCAGAAAGTTTTGTAAGCTATAAAATTATATAGGCCGGAAAGAGAACTTGTAGTTAGATATACAAAAAACAGATGGGACGGATTGCAAGGTATTATTAGAATGAGGCAGTAGCATTTAAAAATACTACATATATACGAGGATGGGTTTAAATTTAAAAAATGACCATTAAACGTTAGATGCTTTATTAACTGACCAAATTTCCACTGGTATTATCTCCAGCAGGAACGATCAATTATTAATTTACAGAACAGAAATATTATTATTGATCATATAATCTGGAAAAGAATAAATATAAATTATAATGTAACATTTAGATGGAAAGATAAAACGCCAAATAGGTTTTATTTACAAGCAACCCGAACATAAATAAAGAATACCTACAAGGATAAATTAAAAAGTTGTGTCATGAATCTATAGAGATTTTACTTAAAACTTACTTGTTAATGTAGTGTTCCTTATTTTCTTTCTCGCCAATTAAACAATTTCATGTCTTTTATTACTTTATTGCTTCACACAGGACATTTTACATTACAATGCCTTTAGGTACACAAACTGGGGAAAACTATTTCACAAAATACAGATGTATCTTTCCGCATATACGAGACAACGGTAGGTAGAACCCATTTAAAGCATAAACCTTACATCCCTCCCACCTTATTTCGTAACATGCTTTATTGGTACCAAAATTAAACAATTCGAAAACTAATCATACTTAAATCTTTCTGGGGGCCTTCTGCGATGCGCAGGTCTACAGGGTTGCCCCTCAGGAGTCGATGAGGTGGATTCTGTTAAGTCATGGTTCAGAAAGTGTGCTTACCGAATCAACTTCCTCTTCTGCTTTTTTTGTAACCAGCTTCCTTTAATTTCATTACCATTACATCATTGCAGCTTAAGCTACTTGTATTTGTCTTTTTTTACATATTTCCCTTTACAATTTGTTATATTTGTATCATATTTTTGAACAAAGTAATTTTCAACTGAATTGTCCATTATTTGATTAACGTGTCTTTTATATATTTCCGAATTTTTGAGTTTTACTAAATAAACATTTATACCTAATAATTTAACTACACAAGCAGGTGTCCAGCAAGGTTTCTTAAATCTATAATCTTTAATTAACACATTTTGACCGAGTTGTACTACACGACGTCCTCTATAATACCTCTGGTTTCGATTTTGTTGTAGTTTAATATTGTCATACACTTTTTCTAAATTTTCATCAATAGGTTGTTTTATTAAATCTAGTTTAGTTCTTAAAGATCGTCCAAACATTAACTAACCTGGCGCTTCTCGAGTTGTTTCGTATTTCGTAACCCTATAGTTTAACAAAAATATATATAATTGGCTTTCTAATTCTTTAAATGACTTACAATTAGGCATGGTGTTCAATAAAAATGTTGTAGCTGTTTTCACGCTGTTTTCAGCAGCACCGTTCGAAGCGGGATTACACGGTGGTGTTGTTATGTGCATAATTTTATTTTGGCTTAAAAACTTTCAAATTCTGAACTAACTAGTTGTTGCCGGTTGTCAGACACTAATAACTTTAGGAAGACCAAAGGTAGCAAATAGTATACGTAATTGATCTATAGTATTTTCCGCTGTAATATTCGACATAATTGAAACGTCTAGCCATTTAAATATCGCATCAGTAATTACCAAGAAATGTTCGCCTGATAACGGTCCACAAAAGTCTATGTGGATACGTTTCTAAGCAGTGGAACCTATCGGTCAATTTTACTACACAAGATTTGCAAAGTGCTTCTATATTTTCATTTAATGTCGGCCACCATACATAAGACCAAAACACTTTGTCTTTAAAATAACCATATGAGCTGTATGTAATTCTCTAAGCAAGTTACCTTGTAATGACTTAGGGACAATAACTCGTTTCCCATAAAGTAATAACATATTTTGAATATGAATTTTATTTTTATGTCTAAAATATAGTTTAATTTCTTCTGTCAATTTCTGGAGCCATCCTTTCATAACAAATTTAAAAATTTTCTTTAAAACAGTATCCTTTTGTGACTCCTTAAAATCATTATTAAATTACAATCAATAGATAAATCTTTATTTTCAGATATAATAATAATAATAATAATAATTCAAATAATTAACATCATAATTAATGTTACTATCAAAAATAATGCATATCGTTGGAGTAGATTTTGTTATCAGTTGTGGTAAACCTCTTTTCAAACCAAAAATCGAAATTAATGGTTTATGACCGCAAAGAATGTTGAATTCCCGACCGTAAACATATTCGTAACATTTCCGTACACCGAACTCAATTGCAGCTTTTAAAGTTTTGAGACGTTTGCCAAATATAACAAGTCAATATGACAATTCTTTTTTAAAGATGATAATGATATAACGTATGATATAATATATTTATCCGAATGACTGATCCCATCTGTTAACTTAGAATAAAAGGAATTTCTTCATAAGATAAGCAACAATTCTAATGTTATATAATTTTTAAAATGTTGGTTATGTTATGAGGTAGTTCCTGGTACAAATTCTAATTTTTATATAACAAAGGAATTAATTTTGATTTGAAGTAAATTAATATCTCCAATAATATTTTTTTATTTTTTTTCAAACCAGGTTTTACTCAAAACGTTTTTCAATTTGACCAGTTTATTTTTCTGATACGTATCACGACAAATATTCAGATTACAACACTTGTTGGATAGCCAAACCAAATCAATTTTATAGTAGAGAAAGTGTGATGATAAAAATAGTACAACTGGAAATAGAATAACTGGAAGTGAAAAAATAATATACTCGTAATAATAATCTCAAGAAATAAGCGGAGAAAAACACTGACAGACTAGTTAACTAAAAATGATCTGAAGTTATAGGCTGAACTAAATTCAAAGAGATATTAGTAAAAAGCGAAACAACATCAAAAGAGGCCAGAACATAACTAACTGGCAATTGAAGGTTATTTCGAAACTTGAAATATTAACCAAGCATTGTTTCGAAAACTCTTTTATATTATTGCTTTTAAACTTGAAATCAATAAAATAGTGAAATAGAAGATTATTATGGAAACCAAATTCTATATCATAAATATTTTTATACGACTACTAAGCAATTCTTTGGTGGCTCTTGCAATGGTATAAAAATATATATCTGTTTCTTAAAGATCTTAGTTTCTTCTTCTCATTTGTGTTTCTTTATAGCTGCAGCCATACATCAATGATATTGTGGTGTAACATTTGTAAAGTCCGACATATATCTGATATTGGAAACCAAGCAGCAGTATCAGAAATACAACGTGACACCAAGCATTACTGCCTAAAAATAAGCAGTATGCGTTGAAAAGATCCTATTGAATGTTTACTTTAAATCCATCTGCATTTAATTGGAGCATTTAAAGCGATACTGCTTGATGTGTTGTATCTCCGATGTTTCTACTTTACACATATGTACATACATCCGTGTGTCAACAAATATAATTTAAATTTGTAACAATATCTATGTAAATATCATCATTCATGAGTACTAGGTATTAGTAATAGCTTTAATTCTGAATTTAGTACTTTCTTTGCGAGTTTAAAACGAGGGAGATTTTCAATTTTTCAGTTGTCATTTTTTCATAGTTAAAATACAAACCTGATTTCCAAATGTATTGTTCCTTCTTTGGATAGTAAGCGTGAAATTATTTCTTTTGGTCACTCAGTTTGTTTATATAGCAATTACTAAACGAAATAATAATTAAAGTTATATTGTTGGCTTTATAGAAAATAAAATTCAGGTCTCAATAAAACACGTTAACTTATTACATCCATCATCCAAATACTATCTACCTTAAACAGGTACTCATCGTCAGTAATAAAAAAAATCCTAATATTATTATGCACAGCTAATAACGACAAAATAAAACAAGAAAATTCAGTCTGTCTCTTTCTTACATAGATTCACCATGTCCTACAATTTAACTATTTATTGAAAATCTCAGAATATTTAAAATTGACATAATAGACTAATATCGCTTTTGAGCGGAAGAAATTCTTCGAATTTCCGTCTACAATAACTTCAGTACGTCTTATAAAACAATATGAACCCGTCAGTATATGAGAATGGATTTGTGAAAGCAAGGAATGCTATAAAAGTCGAAACGAGTCAGTGGGCGTTTCGGCGCCAGTCAACCGGGAGCTACTGCGTACAATGTTATCACACCAAGTACGCCACAACCCTTCGTTTAAATACCGAAGCCATCTCCTGGTAAATTTCTGCAATTCACGATAAAACTGATAAAATTGTTGTTACCTCGGTTGTATACTACGCGATAAGAGATAAGGTGAAAAGTTTAATTGGGAAATGATGGTAACCTATTCCTGCTCCTTAGAAATATGATTAATAAGAAATATAACGCTACACTCTCACTTATATAAATTTCGTCTATAAATGGTCTTTCATGGAATGATAGTAAAAACATACTGCGTTGATTATTTCTGCTTATACATACAGGTGTCTCAACTGCTTTCCCACGTATTTACTCGGAAATCAATAGCCATAAAAGTTTGCAGTTTAATTCACCGAAATAAAGGCAATGTTTTGCATAAAACTCGATTACTAGAAGTTAGCTTCCTGCTATCGACTTTATTTTTTCAAATTATACCCCTTTTTATTTCATGAATTTTTAATTGCTAGTAGTCTTACAAATACAGGTTTATCTAATTGTTGATTTAGGAAATGCGTTTTTCCTTAAATATAATGGGACTCTAACACGCATAGCATACTTGACATATGCTATGCGTGTTAGACTAGGTAGGCTATATGATGCACCAGGTAGAAGTTAAAAATGTTAAAAATAGCCATGAAGTACACTATTTTATCCTACCAACGTATTTAATCTTGCATATTAAATGAAAACACTACATCATTTATTTATCAACTCCATTTAAAAAAGACCCAAAGAAGATCCAGTTCTTCACTTTCACTTGTAATTGTAAAAAAAGTTCAAAGATATGTGGGACACGTAATAGACAGGTCAAAACTCTGCCTTGGTCATGATATCAAAGCTGGACTATTTCGTCTCAGTTCAAAATCCATTATTTTTTCTAAAACACCCAAAATATTTTTAGAGTTTTTTAAATGTTTCAAGTTATCTGAAATCAATACTTTTTGCGGCCGCTTTTTCATATAATTACCATATAGCATTTCAAAACCATCATCTTCATTGAAGTTAACGCCAGTCCTTTAGTATATTAAAGCTGATACGTTTAAATAATATGGTAATCTATTTGATTTTACAAACTATGACTTCAAAAACGCACGTACCCAAAATAAAGGAAATAGAAATTTTGATGATGATTGGTGTTACAAACAGGATATCGACACAACCAGAGATATGCAGATTATTTCATGAAACGCAACCAAGTCATGAACCTATTTCATAGTCTGTTGTAAGCAAAATAGACCACCAAATTACAGCGACTTTGGACATGTGAGGAAATGTTGAGGGCGATGTGATTACATTAGCATTATAAAATCAACAAGTTACGATGGAGTAATTAGCTATTGACGATACTGAATATCGCTCCAGTATCCAAAACTTTTGGAAAAGAAAAATTTAATTTTTTACGTAATACGGCTTATCCTCAAATTGGGTAAAGATGACTTAATTCAATAGGATAGTACATCGCAACATTTTGCGGTTCGTGATTCCTTAAATACATATATAGAGAACGCTCCGATGAAAACGATCCACCTTAAATAAGTCGAAAACGTCAAGGTATATGAAAAAACGCCGAGGCAGGTCGATTTTTGTTTGAAGAGGGAAACTCTCACCGATGAGTCAAGACCAGGTCTTCGCTCCTCTTGCCCCCCCCTTCTCCTTCCCGGGCATTGAAGATTAAAATTTCAAATGGTACAACGCCATATTATCACATTTTTCAATTTTACTATTTGCAACAATTTTCATGTGCTACAGTCTATACCTATCCTTAATACTTTAGAAGATATCCTTTCAAGTTTCAAGAGCTCTTTTCGCTTCATCAGCTTTTCAATTGAACTCAAGGTTAACTATAAGTAATAACAATAAAATAAAATGTAATAATATAACGTAGGTGTCGATCATTTGAAATTTTAATGTTCAGTGCTGGGTGGGACGGAGGCAGCAAGACTTGGTTTTGCCTTATTGATGAAAAAGTTTCCCCTTCAAACAAAAATCGATCTGCCTCAGCATTTTTTCGTATTTATTGACGTTTTCGACTTATTTAAAGTGGATCGTTTTCATTGGAATACTCTACATAACACTTACAAATAGGTAAAATGGTAGAAGGCGAAGAGTTGAATAACCCGCTCATTTTATTTTATTGGATTATTTCAAAGAAAGAGTGTATCCTAAATCAAATAATATCTCTGAATTAAAAAAGGAATCTGGCAGGAAATGCATATCATAACATCATATATACTGCAAAATGTTAGAAAAGAAGTTATCCTTCGGTTATAGACCTTGGCAAACAATTTATTGTAATTTGTTACTTTAGAGTAGTTGTTACTTTTTATATTTACCTTTATAGATTAATTTGATTATCTCTTTCGGAAATTTCTATCAAAATTGTTTTGTTTAGCTGAAAATGAATGTCTGAATGTTACTTTATGTACGAAAAACAAAAATTTGTGTATTTATTTGTCCACCAAGTATCAATTCAAAGCTATTTTAGCAAAAATACATTTTTGTAATAAGATCAGCCTCGGAAATCTAAAAATTAAAAATATATAAAGCGTCCCAGTTAAAAAAATCGTCGACGAGATCATAACTCGAAGACGGTTTACCCGATATATCAAGCTATTCTGGGAAATTGACGTGGTATAATGTCATTCGTGAGAGTAATTAGGATTGTGGATCCAAAAAGATGAATACTCAGTTCACAATTCAAGAAAATCGATAATTTTTTAAATGAACAATATGACAATAAAGTTAGTGCTGGGCAAATATGCAAGTATGTACAGGTATCAATCGAAATACGTTACATAAAGTATCCTGAAGTCTGATATGATGGACTCATCATGTAATGCAAAAATAAGCATTTCAAACATCAAATTAGTTAGACTAGTATCTTTAATTTATTCATATGTTACGTTATATGAACGAAAAAGAAAAAAAAAATAGTATTGCATAATTTAAAAATCCAATATGGCCGTCTATTTCAGTTAAGTAAATCGATATGGGTATTTCGAGAACCGCCATCTTGAATTTTTTTAACAATAATAATAATAATATACATGAGATATGTATTTCAGAATACCCAAGTACAAAATATGTTAATATAAAAATAAACATCGCTAAAATTCTTTGATAATCTTCATCTAATAAAATCATTATCCCCAAGTCTATCTGAACATCCCTTGTATGTACTTTTATACTTTACAGAAACCCTAAAAAATTCACACAAGTCAGACAACTATCTTATACAGTGTAAACGATATCTATTTAATTTTTGTATATAACAAACAATCAACAAGTTAAGTTCATTAAATTTAATGGTTTTCAAAAGTTTATCGTAATATAGCTTTTCATAATACCCAAATTTTACTTCGGATACTAATATTAAATAAGTAAATATGAAAATGTTGCATTGTCAATGTACTTTTAGAACAACATAATTCAAAGATTTAGTATTAAATAGAAAATGACATACTTATGTACTAGTCACCAACCTTTCGACGTTTGAGATAACCGCGTCGTAGTACTCCTCCATATTACAGCACTACCACAATAATGTAAGGAATCACAACAATTTTAAGAAAATAACTTTGATAATAATAAAGCAAAACACTTTCAAAAATAACCGCATTACCTTTCGTCTTGATAGTGAATACAATACTGACTGATCTGACTACCTTTAAAGTTGTATCATCTTTCGTAAACTCATAGCACGTCAGTAAAAAACTGTTTTTACCTAACAAAAACTAAATATACGTTTTTATATTTTATACACGTTGAATGTAACATTATATTTCTGCAAAAAAATTACTAAATTTCTTCTGAATATCTAAAATTGTTATTCTTCACCAGTAACTTGACGTTATTGTCCTAATTTAGCATCTAATATTTTAATTAAATATAATTACAGCAAAGCTTACCTTAATTAAGAGAATATTTGTAAATAACGTTTTGCTATCAATTTATTAATGTACAAGATATGATGTACTTTAATTTAAAGATTAACGTAAAATTTAAAATTAAAAAGATATCTTAACAAGCTCGAGTTTGTGAAAGCACTAGAAGAAGAAAGCAACTACTTTAAATACGTAAACGATAAATTTCCGAAGCTGTCTGATACAAAAGTTCGGCGAAGGAATATTTGTTGCTGCACAAATTAATAAACTCATCAAAGATGAAAATTTTGAACATACCAGAAGTGATTTAGAGCTTAGCTTCTTTTAAAAATATTTGCAAACATTTTCTGTGCCAAATGTAGCACAATATGCGTTTTTTGCAGTTACACTGGGATTTTGTTCTTGCTAATTTAGATGAGTGTTGAATAGGAGAAAATATTCTATCAACATATTGGAAGAAATAACCCTAATTATGCAAATCTTTGATATGTCAGCAATTTTGGGTTCGTGTATAAGTCTAAAACTAGACGTCATACAAAAATTTGGTTTTTGGTTATTCTTTCAGGACAAGACTCTAAGAACTACGCATCCATTCTTATAACGGATATTTAAAAAAAGTGTTTATTTATATTATTTGATAACTTCTACAAGACTTCTGCAACTAAACTATATTTGCTTAAGATAATTTCACATGTTTATTAAGACTTTTGGACTTATTTTCTAGCATAGATTAGATCCTGACAGTTTGTCAATGAAGCTCTAACACACCCGTATACTTTGCAATCAAAGCGAATTACATAAAGTCAAAATGACTGCTTTCAAAGATTATTACAGAAAATATTATTCATAGATTTATCAAACCAATTTTCACTCATGAATGATAAATTGTATTTAAGAAATAGAACGGATTTGAAATGAATGGTAAAAACTATGTTTTCACGGCTAAATCTGTCTTAGTAATATAAAGATCGATTCATGAGCAAGAATATTACTTGAAACTTACTATTAATAAATTATTTTTAACACAATAAATGAAATTCGTTTTTTTTGTGTTTTCGTTAATTAATTCCCAAGCATCTATGTAAAAGAATATTTTTATGGCCATATTTACATGAAACTTTGTATTAGTGCTCCTTGGTGCAAAGGTTGTATGGCAAAGAATATTTTTATGGTCAGATTTGCTTGAAACTAGGTATGACTGCTCTTTGACACAATTAATAAAACATATTTTTTTAAAAGTCAACTACTTAGGGGGTGACAAAGTTTGTACAAGAAAAGGGACCTCTTACGTCTACATGCCTACCCCCAGCTCAATACCCTACGGCCGAAGCAGAGTTCGATCACAGAATTACGTTTTAAGATTTCAGGTTCACATAGGCATCAAGTTTGAAATCCAAACTTCAAAATGGCGGTCACTTGTTAGAATTTGATTACATAATTAAGATTGCCGGTCCCAATGTACTGTAAATATTGATTTTGGAAATGATTGGACCACAACCAAAAAAGCTATTACTGTGTTTGGAGGTCTTGGGGTCCCATAAATAACGGATTTTCGAAACGATAGGTCTAAAAACAACGAAGTTCAAAACGGCGACCACTGATATAAAATTTTGAACACTGAATTTGGTTTGGAAAAGTCAAGATTCCGTAAATATATGATTTTGGAAGCAATCGATTCGAAAACAAAGAAGTTCAAAATGGCGGCCACTTAATCAAATTTGTTCACCTAATAACTGTTCGCACAGTCTGTTGATTTACACATGAATAATAAAGAAAACTGTAAATATTAACATGTAAAACGAGTAATAACTGATGATCTTACGTCACTGAAAAATAAAAAAATTAGGTTTCTATTATTTTGCAGTGTTAGTATATATAATAATAATGAAAGCATATTTGGATATATCTACTGTTTGTGTATTAATTAATGTCTTCTCCTTTAAAGAACATATCAAACTTTCTTCCGCTCACACCGATTCGGTCGTTTTCGTTCGGTCGAGATATTCTTAACGCCCAACTATACATCTCAAGGGGCATTTACGAAAACGACCGAACGCACGTAAGCGGAAGAAAGTTTAATAAGCGCTTCAAATGGGAAGACATTACTTAATACAGAAGCTGTACATACAAGCACTTGCCACACCTACATAAATGCAAGTAATGCAATTCCTCGAATGATTCTAATTTATAAAGATCGAGATGATAAGATTCACGAAAAATTTGACACAACATATTTCTCGTGATATAAACTCACGAATGATTTGAAATTTTGAACGGATTCTAAATCCTAAATTATTATCAACCTAGTACACATTTTATTCACTCTGTATATGCCGGCCAACGAATTAACTATGTATTACTGTCCTATCATTACACACCAAACAAAAAAACAATCTTATCTTATTTCAAATGAATTTAAATTACTCGACTCACATTTTAACCTTTTACACTTTCTCTGCAGATAACGTTGTGTTATTATTCTTAAAAGAGGTTAATATGTATATGACCTTCGGTTCCGAAGATAGATTTATAACGAACTATTTTTAATACCCCCTTTAAAACAATTATTTCATAAAATTCTCCTATTTTTATTTGTTATTATATTATTATTTTTCTCATTTTAACTATTAAATAAGACGAATTATTCTTCTTGGAATTATAACTATTTCCAGAAAATGTATTATCGTTGCGATAACCTTAAATTAGCAGAATAACCACTAATACATACATATATAAAGCAGGAATTTGTTTGTGCCAGCGTTATTAATTAAAAGTATTAAAATGAAACTGCTAGTTAATTTTATACTTGCCTTCATATTTATAAATCTCGTTTACAGTGATAAATGCAAAAGTGATAATTTTGATATACTATGGCGTTTAGTTGATATTGAAGAATGGAAGTCTGGGAAAATTGTGGACGTGCACATCAACAATCCCAGAATAATTGAAATGGATCGTACCGTAAACGAAGCAGCCAAGAAAAATATATGTAAAAATACTTTTATAGGATTGGATAATCTATACATCCTCAGGCTAAATTCCAGTGGGATAGAGCAAATTGAAGGAAAAAGTTTTGAGACCAATAAGAGGTTGTATCATATCGACCTAACTGGTAACGATTTAAAAGAAATAGCTGCTGATGTATTTGAAGGTACTAATTTACGAATTCTTCATCTCGGTCAAAATAAGATTAAACACATCGCATCTACTGCATTCAATAATATGGCAAAATTAGAAATACTGGATTTAAGTTACAATATGATCGAAACTTTAAGTTCTGAATGGTTTAAAAACACAAATAAAGTTATCTATTTACTATTAAATAACAATAAAATTACATCGCTTGATGCCAAGGTATTTAAGAACTTAAAACATTCGAATGTGGATGACAACAAACCTTTAAATATACATTTAGAAAACAATACAATAGAGCATGTAGATAAAAATGCTTTCGACGGTGTAGAAAGATTAGGAAATTTACACCTTGATTATAACGGTATTAGCATTTTAGACGGCAACACTTTTTTATCTTTACATATTGATAATCTTTATTTGGATTCAAACTCATTGACATGTGTAGATGGAAGCTTCTTTGAAAAAACATCTAAAACATATCTAGATGATAATCTTTTCACATGTAATTGTCTCTATGATCTTAAGCGCTGGTCTAAAGAGAATGGTAACAAGCTTAGCTTGCCATATAGAACTACAATATGCGTTAAACGTGAATTTCTTGAGTAATGCATACATATAAACGTTTATTACATTATAATACCTTTTTATTTTAAGTATTAACATCTTTACATTAATTTCATTTACTTTTATTGTAATTTGTTAAAAATAAAGAATATATTCAAACTCAAACAGCAAACACGCTTTTTCGTTTCGACCTCAGACTGAAAATAACAAAGTTAATGTTTCATATCTTGATTAACTCATTCAAATTTATCAACTTTCCTTTAACCTTTAATAACAATGTCAGCTGTAAATAAGATTTTGGCCATTTTTATACCTTTATAAAACAATAAAATTCCTGCACTGTCAAAATCTACCTACCTGTCATACCAATGATTTCCAGCTAATGAGAAATATTTCATTAAGATGTGGGCTCATTTGTCTCAAATGTACCAACTCGTATAGGGCTGAGAATTCTGATGGGCTTAATGCATTTCAGAGATGACCAATCACCACATCCCTAAAGTAGTTAATAATCAAAAAAGTCAATGTCAGGCGGTCATTTTTGTAAACCCCCACGATCGATTAGAATTCTTACAAAATGAAACGAGTAAAGACCAGATGTTGGAAGCACTAGATATGGGCTATGGATTACTTACTTCACTTATGATCACATCGGGTATTATCACGTTAGAGCTTTAAACAGATGCCACTTTATACAAGAAAACAAGACCGGCTAACCACTCATGTAACCTTGGGTATACAGGTATTCAAAGTAAAAAGCATGCCAAAGTTCTTCATAAGCTATGGCGTCTTACCTAGCGAATTCAGAATTAACGAAATGTCCTTTTTACATATATACACTTGAAGAAAACTTTTTGGCCCTGTTATAGTACATACAAACCGTATGTAAAGAAGCAAAGGTATTTGTTGTTTAGGAAAGCATTTTATATATACTGAATTGTAAAAACTATTAAAGGTTGTTTGTAAAGGTATTATTGGTGTATAAAAGTAGAGCACAAGTTAGGCACGAAATTTAACATTAAACAACGTTTTTAAATGTAAAAAGAGATATTTTTTTTATTTTCGTGACTTTCATTGAAACAGACAAGGTAGAAACCTTTCTGACAAATTGCACTTGTTTGATTTCCACCAAGGCTCTTCTATTATGTTGTCCACTAATTTTCTTGCATAATTCATACACCTTTTGCACGCAATTTTGCCACCTCTGTGTAAAATATTTGTTATTTGTTAGTTTGTCAGACTTACAAATGGGCTTTCCAATATTTGCCTTTTCAGATAGTTCAAGTAAAGATGCTGCTAATCATTTGAGTCAGCTACTCAGTTTGTTTGGTTTTATTTCATTCGAAATACTACTTCAATTCACTCTCATTCTTCGACAGTATTCTCTATTTTTATCCAATCTAAATTGTCAAGGAAATACTATCACACCAATTGTCTTCAACAAAAACTCTTCATTTCGATAGCAGATATTTCCTTTCCTAGACTGTAAGCCTCTTGAATATTTGAAAGTAACAACTTCATAAAATTTGCTAGTTTATACAATCTAGTGCCAGATAGAGCGGCTCCATTTTGCCTTTTTTTTTAATTGGAGAAGATCTGTTACAGCTCTTCCCAATTGGGTGAAATGCGGGATGGTAAGAGCTCATCTATATTTGGATACTGGATAAGTCCAGTTACCAAGAGTACTCCCAAAAATTTTGTCATGTCGCAGTAAATAACATGGACCCGCTTGTTCATCCTGTAGGAATATCAAAGCGTACGTGTTAATATACAGGATGTCTCAGCGAGGACGTTCATTAGAAGTTTATGGAGTTCTCGCCAAAATATAAATTTGAAAATCCAGGACTGTTAATAAAATTTAATGTCATTGTCTGGTGTAAGTTCGATTCTCTGCTGGGTAAAAAAAGAAGATAGAGATAGTGTCACGAGTGATTTTCTTGAACATTATCTTGCTTGGGAGATATATATGTACTAACTTATTAATGTAGAATCAGATTCTCATTCATCGCTTGAATCACTAAAATTGTTGTACTATCACCATTATTTTCATTTTTTATCAGATTGGTTTTAAACTTTGTTTGTAAATGTTGTAATTAATCATTCTTGTACACAATTTCAAGCAACATCTATTGATATATGAATTAACCATTAATCTTATTGTGCAATATACCAATCCTTCAACGTACCAATTACTCATTCGACGAGGCGCAACGAAGCTGTTATGAGATTGATACCGAGGGAAAAGAAAGAAAGATCTATTGAGGTATGCAGCCAAAATGATCTTATAGCGTCTAGGCGTAATCTCATATTTGTCTTGTTACTTCCCTTCAACTTTCTCTTCGAGCTTCAACGCAGTCTCACAAACAAAGGCACTCTTGATTCGGAAATCTACTACAATCGGCATAAACTCGACACTGTCTTCTGGATTCCTAGTGCATTCCAGGTAGCGATTCTAAGACTTCCAAGCATCGTGCAGTTCACGGTACGAAAATGGATTGCGCCAGTTCCACGAGAAATTCAAGCTTCTACAGTAAATATTTCAGTTTGTTCAGCTTCATCATATCATTCATAATATTTCGCATCTTAATGTCGTTTCCAGAAACAGGACCTTCTGACACTACTTGCTTTACAGTACTGCTCTTGGTCTGTGATTTGAGGTTGTTAGCAGCTTTCTCTTTGCCTTTGCCAGCGCCTTCTGCTTTTTTTGCAACTTAACGACGTCCTTCTTCTCCTTTCTTTCAGCAAGTTCCTCCTTAATGCATTTAGTCAGCGGAAGGTGTTTTACAATCATCTTTACAAAACGACTTCTCTACGTGATGAATATGTGAAACTGCCTTTCCCAAATGAGAAGTATCCTTCTGAAAATCAGCTGCATTTACAGCATTAGCAAACTAGTAGTCTACCTTTAAGTAGATAGTAACTTACCTGGCGAACAAGACCTGGATACTCTCCATGGACTTTACAATGTCTGCGTAGATGTTAGAATTTTTGTTTAGCTCCACTACTCGCTGTAAACTTGGCTTTTCATGAACTGATTGGCCTTTGAATTTTTTGAATCCCTTATATCCAGCATAACTTAAGGACATAACGTATGTACATTCATTAATTTAGATATTAGATATTCTCAGTAGATTGGTGATAGTAATATCAAAAATGAATGTGTTGATTCCCACAGTTTTAGACAGCTGCAATATCAGTGCATTAACAGGTAAACAAATAATGATATACACGAATTCTTTGAAATTATGTATTTCTAATATATTTATAAATGTTTAAATTAATTCCACTTTTTCCTACAATCCGCTGTATAATATAATTTTTATCTACAATTTAATGATGTTTTGTAAATACTATAATAAAGTGACAAATGTTATCTATTACCATGACCCCAATCTTCAAAAGATGCTTCGTACTTTCAAGTAGACCATTAAGTAAATTTCATACGATTTTAGTGCAACTACAGTTACGCGTAGTGATTCATTAAAATGAAGTACATTCTCATGTTCAGCCTTACAGTTTATGTTTTCTGTAACGATTGCCCGGTAGTAAATTTCAATATCATTTGGCAAAGAACAAATCTTGATAAGCTTCGCCACGCAAAAGTTTTGGATAATAATCTGCATCAAGCAAAAATAGTCACAGTCGAACCCAACCAAACTCTGGACCAAATTTGCAAGGAGACTTTAAGTAAGATACCGAATTTCGATTATCTCTTCTTAAATGGCAGTGGCGTACGACAAATTCAAGCTGGAAGCTTTAATGAAGCGCAAGATTTTGCCGTAATAGATTTGACTCGCAATAAACTAGAGAAAATATCTCCCGGTGTATTTGATGGTTTAAAACTGCGGATACTTAAACTTGGTCAGAACAATATTCAACAGATTGAACCAGAATCATTTAACAATATGATAAATCTGATCATCCTTGATTTGAGCTTCAACAAACTCGAAGAAATTCCAGTTGGCTTATTTAAAAATTCCACAAATATTAATCAAATCTACTTAGGAAATAATCGTATTCAAGTACTCAACGCTAACATATTTCTTAATCTACAACGACAAAATAAAAACACGACTTACCAACCATTAAGCATACATTTAGAATTTAACCAGATTAGCCACATAGACGAACAAGCTTTCAATGGTTTAACAGAATTAGGAGCATTGGATTTACATGGAAATAAAATTACTATCCTTAATAGTAAAATATTTTCGTCAATTAATCATATACGAATGTTCTCGGTGAATCGTAATGGACTTGAATGTATTTCAAATGGTTTCAATTTTATAAATAAAATTGGAAACATGATATTTGATGCTCGTTCCTGGGATTGCACGTGCCTTGAAGATTTACAAATTTGGTACGATGATAATGATTTAGATACAACTCATGTTAACAACTTCGACTGTAAGTGAAAATTAGGAAAATGTTACCTGCATATTGACGTCTACTTTATTTATACCAATTTTCTCGTTTCATATGCAATCTTATTGTAACAGTATTTTAGCAAAATCTAATATGATAATAATAAAGTTTATTTGCCACCATTACTTCTTATGTTGTTAATTATTTTCAACTGCTTGTACATAATATATTTATTTGGTAGAACTTCCTCTAAACTAGATGTAATTGACCACCAATATTGAAATATTTGTTTTTGAACTCTTTGAAAACTCGTTTAGGGCAGCATTTATAGTTTGAATACTGAAACAACAAAGAATTCAATTGTGATACACAATTACTTACTTGCTTATATAACATTACGTACATTCGCCATATTTAATTTAGTCTGCACATAGTTGACACTTAACATAACTTGTAGGTATGTAATACTGCTGTACCTTTCTTAAGAAGTAAACGGAACCTCTTGAATGTATTTTGTATTGCCTAAACTCAGCGTAAGAGTCTTCATTTCTTTTCCAGATAAAATTTCGAATAATAAAACTTTTCTAAAGACGAAATGCAAGCTATTTTGATAAATTTTCTGGTGTATAGTTGCATCTGTAAGTCTGTTATTTAGTACTTTGTGGACACTATCCTCTATTATACCTCCTAATTCATTATAATTATTGCTGAGATTATTATTTAATCCGTTATCTACTACTCAATCACTTTGTTCAAATACAAATCATATAATTGTAAAAAATTTAGTACAACTTCAGAAACTTATTCAGCACCTAAAGTACCAAGAACTGTTCTATATCACTATCATTATTTCATCAATCAGTATTAAAAAGTGTTCAAAGGTTCACAATGAACATAAACAAAGATTTCAATTATTTCATTTTGTATCTGATGCAATACATGGAGGGCATTTCGCCGGACCAGATTTACAGAGGTCCTTTGAAACTGTATCAGCTTCTTCTTCCATTCTGAAGTATAGCTAATCCTTGAAAACTAAACCATCATACGTTTTTTCAAGAAGTAACGAGTTGAAGCTTTTTTTTTCGGTTTTTAGAGAGTTCCCTATGAACTTCAAAATTAAACTGTTCACAAACGTCAATTTTCCATAATCTCCATAACCATCTATCTCTCTATTTGTATGAGATTTCACGTACGCATGAAACTTCTGATATTTAGTGTACGGCCGAACGATAAATGACCCTAACGTATAGCCTCGATGAATTTGTGGGGGAAGTAATACATAACTACGGTAAAGGGGTGCTTCAGCCTGAGCAGTGTGCACGTTCCTCGTTTAAGTTATGTTCTGCTTGAAACTATAATCCTGTGAAGGTGTCCACCACTCTTTCAGTAATTTAAATCGTATTTCATGACTGATAGGTACGTTTGATCCCAAATATAAACGTACGTCACAAATCTCAAGTGTAGATAGAGTACCTCTTTGTGTTATTAATTCCGAAATACTTGGACTTGGGCAATCTTGGCATTAATTGCATAATTCAAAATCAATTAATGAGGACATTCTTGATAGTCTCTAATTTCACCTGTTTTATAAAAGTAACAAACGGATAAAACTACATGAACAACAAAGAAAAACCAAATAGTAAACAACTTCTGCTATTCTATACTAGTGTTGGATTATTTTCTGTTAGATGTCACTAAATTAAATAGTACTTTTATGTAGGTAAATAAAGATGTTATCGAAAGATAATTTTATATTGTATATATGGTAGCAGTAATGAATCTATTATGAACATTTTAAGACCGCATCACCTGAGCTTTTTTCCGACAGTGTCCCTGATTAGAAAAAAACAGTCAAAATTTTAATGTTATTGTATAAATTCTATTTTATAGCAAGTACTTGACTATGAAAGACGAGCTTTACATGCAAATATATATAACCCCAGCTTATGGGAGCTTTTGTATGTAAAAGCCTTAAGGTGAATAATAAAGCGCAACGTTACAGCTTCCTTTATCTAAATTTTCACGCTTAATTATAAGTTGAGCGATTCTTGGCCACCTCTACTTTTATTAAGTTTAAAAAGAGGTATCTTATGGAAGTTTATACACTTTATAGAATTATTTTCAACTTTTATTGAGTTTCGTTGGTAAACCGCGAATGGCCAAAGTAGAAATTACATTTTACTATACCGGAATGATTACAAAGTCTAACTCGTTGCACTCATATTATATCCAAGGAGTGCAACAACTATTGCCACTAAATATAATTTATTTTAATTTAAAAAGAAAGCTCTTTTTACTGCTGATACTTGTTTCAAATATGAATAATTATCATGAATATTCTGACTAACTATTATAACAAATTAAGTAAGTCTGTTACAACAATAGATAAAGATTGCTTAATCGTTGCTGATCTATGGTTGATCTAAGGTGACTTTCAAAATTTTCAATTTGGAAAATGACGCTTCACCAGAATACTAGAAATTAAATCATTCATAAAAATGATGTTAAAAGAGAGTATGTATGGATGTATGTATGTCTTCGTATGTTGATTTTCTATCAAATATTAGTTTTAATAAACAATAATCAACTTACCAGCGTTAACCTTCACTGTCGTCTTGAAGTTTGAACCAAAAAAAACTGGCAACAACTGGTTATAATAGAGTAGGAACATCATCTTTGTCATATAAGGTTAAAAGGGAAAAGAGATGTTTGAAAAAGGAAAGTAGAAAAATTACTAAGCGTTACTACAAAAACAATGATCAAACGAGTTGTTTTATTTAAATTGTAATAAAACAAAAACCATATGCTACGGACTTGAACATTTTGGAGGGAAGGAAAGGGCATATGTGGAGTGAAATGCCTCACGTTCTCTGCAGAGAACATTTACCGTTCACGAGATCCAGCGTCAGGAGGCTCTGATGCTGGCTGGTGGGCAATAAAATGAATCAGGAGAGGAAAGAAAAGGATAAGTGGTACTTATGTATATATTTATTTCCTTTCCTTCTCTTATTATAAAAGAACTAAAAACGAAAAAAGATTGTGATCTAGTTCCAACTCAACTATTTCTAAGTTTTAGAACTCATGAATAGTAAATAAAAAATTGCGTAACAGTGTTACTATGCACAGTGTCTATCAATCTAGAGCATAAATTGTAATTATGTATATTAGAAGTGATAGACAAACCGTGGCAGTCTTGTCAGGAGTACTCGTAAGTGTACATATCTGTCGCAGTGGCAATCAATTGTCAAAGAGGAAGGAAAAAAGATGGAAGAAGGAAAGAACAAAAAATCCAAAATGTGACATAACAATTATTTTATTTAAATTTTAGGTTTTTTCTTTCTGCGACTGTACGGGTGGGACAACCGTAAAGGCAAGCTCGGCCATAAGAGAGACCTATTGTATTCCTGTGCCGTTTTAATCCTCTCTAGGTTGCACGCGAAGAAACCTGGTCCAGAGTTGATTTACTTACTCCGGAATCGTCTAAACGATCGACCCCAAAATGTGTCCGATATACACTGTTGAGCAGTCGGCAAGGAGATGGACTGGAGTTTGCTCCACCCTCCCAGAGTTTCTACACAGGGGAGAATTTACAATGTCCATGCGATGCATTCAGTGCGTATAGTGACCGGTTAAGATCACTGTGAGTAGTCTCAGCCTGTCTTTGCTCATAAAGACTGCCTTGCACAGTCTTTTCTCATACGGTCGGAGTCCGAGAGTTTTACTGTGTTTCATGCCGGCAAATGTATTCCAGTGGGAGCAATGTCAAGCAGTGAGTTCGGACCTGACAAGAACTTCCACACGTCGATTCTGGACCTATGAATAATCGTTTGCCTCTAATTTTAATAATTTTAAGTTTAAAACACATATCTTTACAATGTTTGATTAATTAATCTTTGGAGCAACTAAATAATTTTTTATTCAAAACAAGAACCACATCGTGAAATGTTTTGAAAAACTGTTTTCTAAAAGTATTAAGTATCTATCCAAGTTTCTAAACAATTCTACACTCCCAATTGGTTTTAGATGGAAGATAATTTTACCATGCTTTTCATAATAATTAATATTGATTTTCTTCTAAGACAATTACAATATATACCATAAACATTGCCTTGCACCTTTTCTCATAAGTAGATATCGAGAGTTTTAGCTGTCTGATTGCCGGCAAATATTTAATATGGGAGCAATGTCAAGCAGTGAGGCACTTAACCATTCTCTCCTTCCATGGTTTAATAACGTTGAACTAGCTGTCTTGAGGGATATTATCAAAAAAACACTTAACAGCGATCTCAATCTCTTCTTCTGGTTGGAACCTTTTCCCTCTCAAATCTTCAAAACCTTTTTTCCCTCTCAAATCTTCAAAAAAGAACAAATCCGGTGAGTAAGGAGGATGTTCTATAATTTTGGCTAAATACTGAACAATTTTTAACATGACATACACAGTAGTCAAACAATTTTCAACATACCATTTAGCGGTAACTGTCTTCTGATACATAACTTTTTTCATTGCTCGTTGTTTTTTCACCATCGTAAGGATTTCCTCATCTTCATGTATCCCATATTCGGCTTTCTTGGCAGTTTGTTGGCAAATTCTAACACGTTCTGCTTTTTGTAAATCTGTCAGATGATGGGGTAGAAACCGAGTTACAAACCTGTATCAAATGTAAATGTTCGTGCAATATTGATCTCACTTGTGAGGATCCAGATCTTCGGATTGGACTTTATCATTGTATAGGTAATGGGGATTTTAAACTTTCCTCACGCATACGCGCTCAAGCCTTTCTTGAAATCATAGTAAATCATCATCCGAAAGTTCTCTCGTGATAATTCCATTTTTTCGATAACAGAAACTTATTCTATGGACTATTTCTCAGACACTATTCAACCGAATTGCTCAAAATAAACTGCAATTGACAGATAAAATAATGCACTATTTAATAAACAATAATTTGTTTTGCACGGGTAACTAGATGTAAATCCAAATGTCACAAATACTCGATCATTGCTTCACAGCACAACTTTTCTATTGTCACTCAATGTTTTCCTTGCTATCTCCCCGTGGTTCACATCTACTGTATCACCTAATATGACCAAAATATTGAGATACATATGTATATATCAGTAAAAATGCAGCATCGCAATGTTAAAACATTCTTCACATGGGGATGATAAATAGAACCGAGTTGATAATATACTTAATTTGGCAAGAAATTTTTTAAATCCAAATTATAAATCTAAGCCTCGGTTTAATTTTTAAATAACTAACTTTCTAAACCGGAAATCTATGCAACTATAACAATATATCTTTCCTTTAATCAATATTCCACTTAAAATATCTACAACTTATCAAACAACTCGACGAACCTAATATTTAACTCGAAATATTACTTTATCGATATAAATGTAACTACTAGGTTTTTGCTATAATAAAATCCTCTTTATAGGCTGTATAACACGCAACGCACCAGAAATATATACATAACGAGAGAACCGCTTCCGTATAAAGCACGTGCTGTTCGAAATCATGGTGCTATTATAAGTATAGCATATACATACTTATATATACAATATGGGGTCGATAGGATCCATCGTACGGCGAATTACGTCAGTTTTCATTCAACTAGGCAGCGTTTCGGTCAAGCCAAGCGGAAAATTAACTACACTATTCGTCTTGTAATCCGCGTTCACGCGCTCCGATTCAAAATCGTTACCTAGTTGTCGATAAATTCGCTGCACCTACACAGTGAATGTGCACATGTACCGGAATTTAATTATAAACACGTTTAACTACTTATCATGTTCATAAAACGGATCATGTAGTATTTCCAATATAAAGTAATTATAATCAAAGTTCGCGCGTCTCACTGAAAGTGCTCTTCCTTTTACAATCACCTGCTAACGTAAATACTACTGCATAAAAACATGTTTGTGATTAAATGCAGTCTCCGTGTTTATAATCCAGCGGGATGGTATGTGCTTAATAATTATTTCTTATATGAATATTTACTTAGAACACAGATAAGACAAAATGACAGGAGAATCTAAACTTGTAACAAGCCCGATTTCAATGATATATTTTTATTTTTTGATGTGTCTTAGCGCACACTATCTACAACGTTTTTAGGTCATGTACATCGCAACAGGAAATAAATAAATGTTTCTAAATTAATAAATCATCCTTGATATAAACTTTGTGCGATACTTCATACAGACCTTTTTCTACCTATTCAAGTTCACCGAAGAATTCTCTGTATCTAAAGCGACATATACAGCTATAATGCTGTGATATATCACTGTTCAGCGCAGAAACACTCACAAGATGTTATCGATCTACAGTGGGAAAGATACACGATTACAGTAATCAAAAAAAAATTTGGCGAAAAATGTTCTTGATGCTTTGATGGTGCATAAGATATGAACAATCATAAAAATCGAGTTGTTTAGTCAATAACTACACACATATAATATCTGTTTAAAATAAACCAAATAACTAGCCATCGTAATGTATCCAACAAACACATCGACAGTTTAACAGCAAAGTAGAGAGAAGAATTACATCTACATATACACACATACTATTTTATTGAAAACCCTGTCGAGTGGACTAAAAAGCCACTTTATTGATAAAATGACTCTATCCCCGAAAAAAGATTCTGATTTTATTATGTCCTTGCAGAGCGTAGCTTGGACATTTAATACAAAATCTAAAAGGTTTTCACTTGCATGTTTTACTTTGACATCTTCCTTGTTTTCTCGGCAACTGTGGATGTTTTTTTTAAGTGTGGTGTTGTGCTTAGTTGCAGTGACTCCGTAAGCTGTATTGCTTGATCTGGCTATTACTGCAACTCTTGCGGTGTAGTTTTGTGTGTATAAATTGTGTTCAAATGGCCTTGTGACAGCATTATACCGCTTTTTATAATGCCGCGCTGTTAATCACTTTGCTCCCAACAACGAATGGTAGGTCAATCCGTATTTCAACTCTCTGAAAAAATGTCACCAACCCTTCAGATAATTGAAACCCGGCTTTATCAGTCAATCAGTCGCCGAACAACTGCGACTATAGACCCGTTTAATATTGAAAACATAATTGGCCGTTGCACACTTACAGCCACACCTAATTTTATATAGGCCGCAGTGTTTAATGGGGAGCTCGATGTTATCATGATTTGTTGCGATAATAGCACATTTATTGTCACTCCAGTACACCATTCACCAACAAATCTGTAAGCAAAAGTTTTGCAAGGTTTTTTATTAAACTTTTGGAATTTGGAGTCTCAATCTATTTTCTAGCAACGTACTAGTGACGCTAAAGACCTATAATCAAGATTTGAATTTTGCAACAAGAGTAGTCCAGTAAATTTACAACTACTATTATTGCCAAATTCAAATCTTGATTATAGGTTTGTAGATGTTTCAGCACCATAATATAAATCAACTTTGAAGTAATAACCAATAGAGCCACATAACGCGCAAAGTTATCTACCAAAACATTTTATCAACCAACAAATTTTTCCTGAAGACTCCAAACTGTTGAAACGCTTCATTGATCATAATGAGTAGCGGTCAAAGCTTGAAAGCCCTATTATTCTTATTATTTTCGTTTTGATGTGGATCCTTTTTCGTTGAAATGTATATGTCATTGTATTTCGAGATATCGAACACTACACATCACATTTACGATCTGTACTCCTACATCTTTCTCTTCCGTTCAGTCAGTAGTTTTCCGGAAAGCTTTTGTATGTGTAATTTTTTTCTACTCGAGCATATCTAACCGTTTCTTTAATAACAAAAATTATTATTGTTAACAGGTAAAAAAAAATTAACAGAAGTCTTGCTCGCACATCTTTTAGATCCTCAAGCATATTGTTAGCTTCACTACCCTCTACCTTAATTTTTATATATGTAGATAGGCTTCTGTGGATGAAGGTACAATTACTAGATGACTTCCTACTTGTTGGTTTTCGTTTTGTGAAGCAGTATATTGCAACTACCGTTCTCCAGATACACCACCTGCATCAGCTATATATATAGTAAAAAATGATAAACCAATTTTAAACTGAGTTCTTGCAAGATTTTTCTGAGACCTTTGCTAATAAAGGGATGACAATAAAGAGAAATAACCTGTATAATCAGAATTTCACAAAGAGTCGTAGATTCTTCAAAATTTCTTTTATAATTAAATTTTCTGACTAGCTACTAGATTCGGTTAAAAACTTTCTCACATCTTTAATAAATTTGGACTCGTTGTTATTCCTCTTCCAGGTCAAGGGAAAAATGAGAAGTCTCTGAACCAAAAGGCTAAGACCTGTCATTTTTTGCTACGCACAATGATGAGGATCCGCAGAAACATAGCGAAGTCTCCTTCCTGTACAGGTCAAATTCTAAATCCTATTATGTCTTATAACTAAGTAATACCGTTGATTGAAGGAATACATAAAGATGTGCAACCTATGACAGTTGACAGAAATTTCAGATCCCATCGCATCTTTATGTATTCCTTCAATCAACGGTAATACGTAGTAAGTAACCTGTATCCTCCCAAAACGGATGTTTAATTTATCAAAAGGAAAAAAACGTTAATAGTACTTTTTTTTTGGTATTAAACGCAGCGAAAATGGCATTCACATACATACCTTAACTAACCTCTGAAAAATATTGGCCTTTAGATTCTAGTTCCTTTTCTAAACAGTTCATTACAAGATTAGCTAGGAACGTTGACAAAGAGTTATCCATTACCATTCATTCTGGTTGTTCATAAAAATGTCTGTTAACTTGAAAACTAATCTCCTTCAGACGAGTGTCAGTTGGGCGAATATTTTCTCAGAAAAGTTTTGGAGCGAAGCTTTTTTATGCCAATAAGGAAGAAAATACCTTACATTAAACGAAATCAATATCTTAACATTCAGCAACACAATATTTTGAATCTTTTTAATAAATTCCATAGAGTTTTTAATTGTAAGGCTAAGTTTCTGTATTGTAAAAATATTAAACTCGTTGGCCAACTATTTGAGGTGAGGGCGTCTATTTCTGATACAATAGGCCTAATAATATACAGGATTTTCAATTTGAACCCTTCATATTCTAGATCACTTTCCGTTATGATATTTTAAAAGAGCTATTGTTGCTTAATATTTTATTTAAAAAATGTTTTTTTTTCTGTGAATTGACATAAACAAATATCTAATATTATGATTAACGAAAATTTAGTTAAAAAAAAAACAAAGCAAGCTTGTCATTTTTTTTTCTATGAGTACCATACGTAAAGTGCCATTTGTTTATCATGTAAATTCAAAATAATTGGTAAAAAGTTTAGGCTTGTATTAAAATAAACAAAGTAACCAAGGTATTGGATGCGTACTAGTTGAAGAGAATGACAGAAAAATATAGAAGTTGAAACTAATTCTATATAGGATATAATGTAAGTAGTATAGATACCTATTCCAAAATTATTACTATTATAGAAAGGCAAAAAGTCTTTTAATTTATAAACCAAATATTGAGACAGTTATTCTTTGAAAAGTTTATTCAAATCCGGAAATTATTTTGATGATTTTTATGTTTCTAAAAAAATTGTTGAAAGTATTCGTTCGTATATTGTAAATCTAATTTCCAACTTGTTACCGTTAATATAACATCCAGTACAATGCAAATGTTCACTAATTCCAGTATCACTGCTGACAAAGAACCCTACAGTAGAATATCATACCAAATCTTTGACTAAATTTCCACAATGTACATCAAACAAACAATAACCACTGCTGCTGCTAGGTAGCTTATTAGGTAATATGTAGTTCACTGAGTTTGTTCCATGACAAGGTTGCTTCTAACATGATGCCAAGAAAATTAAATAAATTACATTCTAAAAATTGTGGTCCCTCTATAGGTAAGTTTTGAAGATCTGAAGATGACTTTGTCTTGTATGATAGATAAAATATTTGTTTTCTCTAAAGTTAATGACAAATTTGTTGTCAGAAAACTAGGCTACTACCACTCCAATGAAGAAATTATGTATAGAGTAAATAATACGAGTCCTTGTACCTAGCCTTGCGGAACTCCCACCACGACAGAAAAACTTAGCTGTCGATTTTTCTCTAAATTGTTATGTTAACGAACAAAACTGTATGTAGCAAACTAGGTAACCACATTACGCAAAACGGACTACAAGTTTATCATGGTTTCATAATTAGGTAAAGAGTTGTTTAACTTTGCTGGCATGCTATCCTCCGCAACTTTCGATATACAGGACGTCAACGCAATAGGCCGATGGTTACGCAGTTTCTTACGTATTGGAATGATTTTTTTTAACATTCCCATAGTCGAAAGGTCATGCCATGGGGTTCTGAAAAGTATTTATTTTTTATCCTATTTATGATCTACATCACTCTAGTGATGTAAATATTTCGCGTGTAAATTTCCCTTTATACTAGTTTTTCGGTACATTATTTATACAGGACCCCAACGGTATTGTACTAATTAATAACAACAGCGCGGTACCCAGACACCAAAAACATTCTGCTGGCTATTGACTCTTTTATTAAACGTACCAGCACTTCTATTTAATAATCCCTTAAGGTTTTTACCCGTTGTAGTCCGCTTTCCATTAATTTCTGTTCAGATGGTGTCGGCGATAGGAGACCGCTTCACCTAAAATCTAGGTCAAATTTATACCGATTTTTTACGTCCGCTGAAATGTTTAAAGAAAAGGAAGGGAGTAAGAAAAACGCCCCATGAATTCTTTAGCAGTCCTATTTCACTGTGCTTCGCTGCTGTCTTTTGGTTTTCCTTTCATAAAGATGTGCCTCTTGACTTTCGTTCCGGAGATTAATTCCGTTCTGTGCAAATTTTCCAATTTCTTTTTTTTATTCCAAACGTCGTAGCAAAATAATGGATGACCCGGAGTTTACTTGAATTGTCTTCTTACATTTTCATCAATTACATTTTTAGTTTGTTCTAAGTAATGAAATGTTTTCGAAATGAATTATTTCACCACGTCTCATTAACCAATATAAGAACCGTTTTACATTTTCTTAGGACCAGTACATGCTAACAATTAACGTCGATACAAAACAAAAATTTTAACGTCAGTAACAATTTACCATGAGAAGACTAAAGGCAACTAACGCTAATTGCCAACACATGGAAAGTACTGTGCAGATATATAGAATCCAGTATACTACTGAAATGTAGTTTTAACTTTTTAAACGTCATATATTTTTTTAATTGTATTTTTAATAAAATGTACTACAACTTCGTTTTTATTGTTACAGGAAACAGAAATGCGTTTGAAGAACGTGGAAGGCCCCCTTTCCGTTTATAATGGTAATTCGAACATACTCAATTCGCCGAAGCGAATAAACACATTACAGAATAGCAACGTCACCTCCGCTTACAATACAGCCAACCTAAATTCGGACATACATAATTCGAATGGACTGATCGCGATTACTACAACTGCAAATGCCACTAACACTCTCAATGCAACAAATACAACGGATGAGAATTTACTGAACAACGTCAACAATACCGAAGACACGGTGCAATGGTGCAATCCTGCACGCACCCACAACCTGCATCAGATAACAAACAACGTGAACAACAGGCATCAATTGTTCAACATCAACAACACACTGGCTGTCTCTTTGAACAACAAGCGGCACGGGACCGCCTCGTCCATCTATTCGGAATCCTCACCAGATGATAGTCTACTCGACTACGAAGGTACGTCCTTGATAAGTCGAAATTAACACCGCTTAATATTTCATAATAGTAATCAATCATATGTTAGTGGTTATTAAGAAAGTGCTATATAGTACGTCTACACCATTAGGAAAGCTTTACTGTACACGCGATTAAGCTTTCGCATAATGCCCAGTCCCCGTTATTATTGATTATTGTTATAAAGTTAATTCGAAAACTAAATGAACTGTAATAACCTCGCACGATGTTCTAAAACTAATATCAGCATTAAATGCTGCTTCTCTTAGAATCACATCGGCAATACAATTGAACAAACTATACCATTTACTTGAATACCCTTTCATGGGAAATAATTAAAATCCATATAGGTACATTAACGTATCTTGTTTTTTAATACAAGCTCGCATTTGTGATAATATGTAGTAACAGCAGCAATTCTATCTGGTAAATGTAAGAATAAATATGTGAAATTGTAACCTTACAGACCAACCATTACCTATAACTGTGAATGTAATTTACTCATATTTGTTAAATCATGTTGAAATTTTGAACGATATTTTTTCAACAGGTTAAGACATTGGTTAAGTTTCTAAATATAGATTTGCTTGACATAAATCCAACACAGTCTCCCAAAACTGTAGTCGGCGATCTGGAGTGTGTGCTGAGTTCCTGCAATTTTATGAGAACGACATTTTTCCTTGTTCATAATATGTAGCACGCTTATCTGACTAACTTAATTTTCTAACGCAATTAGTTGATAGGTCTTGAAGATTCTCTTCAATACTTAACAAAACATTCAGTTTCCTATCATCACTAACTTTTGAACTTCACAACCCCACTCTTTTCCTTCTCCATGACAAACTCCTTGGATATGACAAAAATATCTCACACAAGCCCATGGCTTGTCAATTCGCAATATTTTACATTAAATAAATGTTAAACTAATATCTCAACAGCAAATGAAAATAATATTATTCAAATTATGTAGGTTACGTTGTCAAGATTATTGACTACTCATTTCCAAATTTTCCTCAAGATTAATCTTAGTTTCGCCCCAATGTTTTCGTGTATTTCGATAGACCAGAAATCAAGACTTCTGGATGGCCTAAAATTCTTCTATCAGCTTTAATTGCTTAATTCTATAAATCAGTTTTTGGCGCCATCCTCCTAAAACTAAGTTTGTACGTTCAAAATGTTGTACGACTGGAACAAAATATTCTCTTAACACACAATAACGTTTGATATTAACAGGAATTATACGTCTATAACGTATGGGACTTATTGCATTAGTAGGTAGACACAGCAATCGATGCAATGACCTTAGGGCTTTCACCAACGAGGACTTTCGCCAACCTATCTCGCATTTTGCTTATTTATGTAATGTGTTGTTGAAAATGTGTTATACACACAGCCATGTGTTCGATTTAAAAATATTTTACATGGTAGAAAGTGCTCCAAAAAATGTATGAATTAAAATTATCCGTTTCTAAAGTAAAATTTCTCATAGCTATTTTCACATCCGTAATTGTGAGAGATCAATCTAAATATCTTCGTACAGGTAAACCTACTCAAGTGTCGATCACTTAGACAAACCTAAGCTAAAAAAATTAACTTTCAGTTCGATAACGTTGCAACTAACTCATGATGGCTAAAATCCTATGGACTCAGCGGGTCATCTAGCTGAGTTACCTTTTAGTGTAGTCTCGCCCATGAAAGAAAGAAAGAAATCATACTTTATTAGTAGTAATGGAAAACACATTGGCGCGAAAACAAAACCATTGACTCGATGCCTTTTTTAAAACAAAATAAACAAACATATGAGACTCGAGTGCAACTATTAACATTATGAAGGGATGTGTCCAAAGAACAGTGCTATCATTCTTTAAGAGATTGGCTTCGAGGTACAAAACTGTACCGATGACCTAGCAATCACCTTAAAGAATACAAATGACACTTAAATCCAAAACTTTTTAAGCAGCAGCTCAGTCGTTTGTTGGCGGAAAGTGTTGTTTATACAGTCAATGACTTAAATGTGTATATTATATAATGTGCAATTTTGGTATGTTATGGATTGTATGGTTGTCTATGGGGGTGTCTTTTTTTAGATGTTTTTATTACATTTCTTTCTATATATTTTATTATTATATTTATACTCTTTTGACGTGTTCTACACATTTAATATATGTTACGGAATTAAATAGGTATATTTGATTTGATTTGATTCATAAATTACTTTCAGACCGAGTGCTGGTTACCCGGTACCTGACTCAGCTGTGTTGTATGCAGAGGTATTTAAATATTAACCCAAATAAAATAGCTTTTGAATCAAGATAACTTTTACTGAGTCCATTAACATATTTCTCCCACGACAAAATTCGGCTATTTATCTCAAAACCTGACATTTAACAGCTAAGAGCTAGCACCATCATCTAAACTACCGCAATGATGGCCCTTCTTTTCGGGGGTGGCTAAATTAATGCTTACTCCTACTTTCTTCCACACGGCATTCAGACTCTAGCGCCAGATAGTACTTACCTAGCATAATAAATTTTAAATCTAGCACCAAAATACTTTCTTCAAAAAACATTGTTAAACTATAGGAGTAACCATTAACTTGGCTCCCCTTAATTCAGATATGTATCTCAAAAGCTATCACCTGATTGCTCAGGGCTAACACCGTCACGCAACAACCTAGCACAATCTAAAATATCCCAATAATCACACTTCTTTTCAGAGTTAGGGGCACTAAGTTAATGGTGACCTCCACTTTGTCGCCCAATGCGTTTAAAATCTAGCAGCAGATAGTAACCTAGCGCCCACAAATCAGCAATAAAACAGAAGCCAACATTGACCAACGCTTGCCCCCTTACGCCGTTCTCTCTCGAATGAGGTGCGATTATTGGGCTAGTTTAGGTGGTGCTAGCTTTTTGCGTGTTGGTTCTAGTTGATGCTAAGACTAAGCAATCAGCGCTAGCGTTGAAATAAATATCTGAATTGATTGACTTGATGAAACACAACCAGACTTTTTCAAGAAAATAAACTCTACTAACTAAAATCTTAGCGTGTATCTATTTACCCACTACTTAAGAACGCTAATCTTTGATAAACTTTGAAGATTAAAGCCCAACACTAGCCAATAAATTTACGCAGCAATTATCATACCCGCCATTGGTATAATGGCTAAAACCAAGAGTAAAAGTAGAACAAAGTCTGACTGCCAAAAATAGAGCGGTTTGTTTGTTTAAGCATCACAATTGCAATTCCGACCTGGTCGACATTTTTTGCACCTTCAGATGAAATCGGCAAACTAAACTCATCTTTGTATTTGTAGTAATCTTAACACGCTAGATATAGCATGATTTATACCTTTAGCCATTTATGTATATTCCCCTGGAGTAATTTCTAAAATAATACAAAAATTAAATCATTGATTAATGGAAAAAAATTCATATAACAATAATTTTATACATTACTCTTGTTCTTATATCTAACATCCCAGAAATAACTTCGTATATTAACCCTACGAGTATGTAATTTTAAGTTAACCATAATTAAAACCATTGTGGTCCGTGCATGTATAATTAAAGCTATACATACTCAATTAAACTTTAATTAGAAAATGTGTGGAGAATCAGCTTAATCGTCGCTATATTTATTATACCTACTCTACTTGGAATGTATATGGAGTCTTTTCAGCAAGAAATATGTTCACTATTCTTAATTTGCACACCATTTTAGTAGTCTAAAAGCAGTCAAAAAATTATTAGTTTTAAAATTTACGATTTTAAAATTGCACGTATTGTTAAAATTAAAATTAATAAAGAGGAGTCGGAAGTTGTATTATTATATATATAATCGGCAAATCGGTAATAAATTGTTCGGAAACTTTATTTTCTTTCATTGATTCTTCTCAAGTACAAGTTTTCAATATTCGTAGTTAGTAAATATGTTTACTGCATTACAAACTGCAAACATTCTGTAAAATTTCATTATATTTCTCCATCAGATGTATTAATTTCCCCCTATAGCACTTGGCATTCACATGTGATATCGATCCATAGACCTCCCTAGAAATGAGTCCCCTACACGCTATGAAACTTTACGTGTTAACTCACAGTTTAAATTAACCAAGATATACAATTACAATCGACGACAATCTTACGTTAGTCCAAGTAGTTATCGACTTTGATATATTATTGACCATACAAAAAATAAGTTAACCGCCTTTCCCAAATACTCATTCAGAAAATCAAAAATCAATAGAAAGTTATATGTTGAAATTGTAAAACAGTTGGTTTAGTTTGTAAGTTTAGTGCTATTTCACATTTTTTCAAGCCTGTTCATTATTAGATTGTATCGTTCGATAATATGAAGAATTTTTCTTGCAAAATCACGCAATTGTTGTACTTCCAGTTTGGTTTCGTCAAAGAGATCCTTATTATTTTTCTATTCCAACATTATCCCAAATGCTTGATTTAACAAATGACATTTTCAATTTGGTTCTGCAAAAAAATTCGTTCAAATCAAAGAGAAAACATACTCCGTGCAAACACACATGCAACAAACCAAGATATTCATGACATGAATAAGTGTCTTAACGGGTTATAAGCAATACAGAAACTTGGAAACAAATACCTAAACAAAATGACTGAATGAATTTAAACAAAAAAGTCAACGGGAAGCAAACTAGTTAGTCCAACAATAAGATGAGAACAGTATTGTTGGTCATAAACAGCGAAACAGGGAAAAATGTCACACAGTCGAAGGTAGTTAACAGTAACGCCAGTATTTATCAATATTGATCACGTGGAATTCTGGGTTCTGTCCAAAATATTCAAAATCTTTGAGGAAGCAATCACAAATAAATTTTTGTCACCTAGAAAGAAATTGCTGTTAAGACGAAATCAGCGTGGAAGGTAATGAATGACATTTACGTGGAATTTGGTTCCATTAGTCCAGAAATCTTGAACATTGCCAAATGTTTAATTCCATTGATTAAAAATACTCATTGCTAAATGTAAACACTATGATGTAAAAGGCGCTCGTATATTACCAACAGAGGGCAAGCCACCAGTTGGAACAATCTTCCCTAAAATAAATAAGATTTGGCATTACACAGAAATCGATACTATAAATGCCTTACCTATCGATATCCACAAGGATGAAATTCGCCTGTATATTGATGACACGTCCATACTTGTTCAAGCATCATACACCCAAGAACGAAACAGTAAATCTTGCAGGATTATAAACGACGCTTCGACCTTATTCGCTGCAAATAAACTTCAAATGAACAAATAGAAAACACAAAACATCATACTCACGGCAAGGAATAATCACAATACTAAATTTCTGGGCTTGACAGTATTCATTCTCTACTGAGCTACAATGTCATTTTCTGAGGATCATCACATGCAGCACCATTGATTTTCAATCCCCAGAAGAAAACAGTCAGTCAATCTTGAGCACGTACACGAAAGTGAGAATCAGTTAATTTAACACTTTGGGGAGTTGGATCCTGACAGGCCTGCACTACTTGTGAGAACGCAGCGCATATTAGAAGAACCATAATAACGCAAAGTCACGACGTAATCTCCGCCTATACAGACAAAAAATATAACCTGGAAGAACTAGTTCGAACTATACAGATCCCCTATTTTTCCACATTTAATAACATTCAAATTCCAATCGTTAAGTCAAATCCAGTATCTCGGTGTACAGCTGGATGTGGCTAATATTTAAGGAAGAAGTGGACTTCAATATTTCAAAAGTGACTGCTGCATTAGTTCAGATGTATTTGATCTTGAAAAAAACCACAGTATCTTTTGACAATAAGACCTTACTCTAGAAACAGATAACTCGTCCTATCCTAACTTATGGAGCACTTGCTTAAGCAAATATGGCTAAAACAAGGTTGCTGATAATATGTTTTCAGAACAATTATATGGAACCACTATAGTCGACTTCAGATGAAAGAATATTTTAAGGTGATTGCAACTAAATTTTATGATAATACAGTTAATAATAGTAACGCTAATCAAGAACATAAGAGGGACCAGACAACAGATTTGGAATCACTGTTATCAATATCAAATTTTGGACATATTTCAGTAGCCATATCCTACGTAATCGCAATGCTAATTGGGGTCTACGATCATTTAAGTAGTTCCGAATTTTGCTTTAATTTTTCACCGGTATTTGTAGGAAGCTTTTATTGATCTTTTCTTTTTAATATTGGAGTATCTTATAAAAGCACTGAAAACGCCAGCAAATTTCTTGAATACATAATAAATGTAAATTCTGTTATTTACTCTTAAATTGTAAATACTAACTACTAAATAATATATAATCATCTGTATATGTTGATACTAGTTGTTCGATAAATATTTATTGAAACTTGTTGGAGCTTCCTAGTATGGGGCTATCGGATTCCAACCAGCTTCCTTTTCGAATATGATTTTCTATAGTTTCTACAAAACCCCTATAATTGACGCAAGTTGTTAAATGATGCCAAGGCATGAATTATTATTATTATTGTGTAACAAAACTTAAGATTTGTATTTGGTTTACAAGTTTGCATACACTGGTTGCCTTTTTAATTCTAATATAATAATTATAGATTCACTGTTTCTTTGTTTAACGTTGTGAAATTCGTTTTGTTTACGAACAAATGCTACTCCAAGAGAACACTGCGAATATAGGATGTTACATAATTCTTCACAAGTTGTCTCTTTGTGTAATTTGCGAGGATACAAATCGACTACAAATTTATAAGCTTTGTCCCCAATAACAAACCTGCTACTTTCCTGTCCTGTTCAATATTGTATGCAACGAGATTTTGTTTAATTTTTTCTAACTTAATTAATTAATTAATTAATTAATTCTAACTTTAGTTTGATCAACAATTCCTTCCTGTTATCAAATTGTCTTTATCTCCAATATGTAGTAGCTCGTAATAAAACAACACCTTGTTCTTGCGACAATTTTTTTAAGTACAAATTAGTAAACTGAAGTACAATATTTAAACTATAAAATAAACCAAGACTTTTATATATTATATAATAATAACATGTAATAATTTTCTTCTAAAATTGTAGTAAAATATAATTATATTTGGTTTTGCAGATGCACACCAGAGTTGCTCATCAGTAGACACATCGCCGCAGGAAGAAGACCGCGGCTTCGACATTTCCGACTCGGAATCAATTTCTGACGAGGTGAATTTAACTAATAGAGGCGCGTTGCAGCCTCGAGGCATCGTCAACCCCAACTATCCCGGTTTCCAGCATCTCGCTCATACCCTCAATTATAGTCTGAAAGCTTCATCAGACACGGACTTTACCGACGATGATTTCGAATGCGACTCGGGGAGTACAAAATTTCTAACGGACTCCGCAAATAACATCAACAACAACAATAATAATAATAACGAGGAGACGGAGTTTCCAATCGACAAGATCGATAGCGTTAATCGATTGGATAGCGTCGAAAATATCCAGAAGGTATTCTACGATAAACCAGTCTTCAATATTCCCTTAGAGTGTGAGAACCTTAAGCGCATAATCTGCGATTCTGAAGAGGCAAGCACTTCGAATTCCAATCAAGTCAGCGACGATGACCTCGAAATTACGGTTACTTCGAAATTAGATTTGAATATATCTCAGGAAGAAAAAGTATTTAATTGCCAAAGCGTAAAAGCTCACGAAACTTACGGAACTATCATAGGCGATTTTGGCAAAGAAGTTGAACAGGAATTTGGAAGAATCAGTAGAGAAAATAATCGCAGCGACGAGATCGATGAGAGTAAAAATTTAAACGTAAATAATCCAGAATCGTTGATAGATAAGGCTTTTTGTGCAATATTTGAACCCGCTTGTGCTATTGAGTTAGAGGAAGTTATAGAGAAATTATCAATTTCTAACGATCTGCAGCCAACTGCCACCAAATACAATATAGAACCAAACGACGAACAACCCTTCAATAAATGTCCAACGATCAAAACGGAAAGTGATAAAGATCTTAAAGCAACCATATCCGTAAAACAAGACGATATGTCGGTATTATCAGTAGTCCATCCACCCCCCAACGAACTTAAACGACATTTTCCAACAGATTCAACTTACAGCGATACCATTAAAACAAAACATGGAGATGCGTTTCAACTAAAATTGAAAGATGCATTCTTGTCTAGTGTACACGAAAATATTCCAGCTGTTGATCAAAAACTGTTTATAGATAGTAATCCCATTAAGCAAGAAAATGAAAGAATGG
The DNA here is from genome assembly GCA_023690525.1 of Holotrichia oblita. Classification (NCBI taxonomy): domain Eukaryota; kingdom Metazoa; phylum Arthropoda; class Insecta; order Coleoptera; family Scarabaeidae; genus Holotrichia; species Holotrichia oblita. The sequence goes on along the minus strand of CM043017.1, from coordinate 31,423,747 downwards.
AAATAGAAGATATAGGTAAAGGAAAAATAGGCCGAAAAGATTCTAATCGCGAAAACGAAGATGTGTTAATGAACGAGGCAGTGAAACCTAAATCTAATGATAATGAGCTGCCGAAAAATGAGGAAATGGAAAAGTTTTGTAAAGAGGATAAAACTAAGGACGAACCTGAAAAGGATGAAGATAGTGCGGTTCCTCGAAAGAAGGAAAAAATGGAAGTCAATTATGTGAAGAAAAGACGTGATTATAATCAACAAATAGGGAGTTTAATTACAATTCCAAGAAGAGAACTGGGTGGAAGAGGTAAAGAAAATTTGAACCGGCGATCCGTACCAGCAGCAAAGGAGAAGAAAAGGACTAATCCTGAATTGCTAGGTAAGTTAGTTCATTTTTCTATTTATTATGTTTTAAATATCTGCAATTTTAACAAACAACTTTTGAATCATGATGATATCTTAACACACTTATCAATAAATTAACATCAATGTTGGAGGAGAAGTGATACGAAATAATTTTAATACTCTTGTCAAGCAGATTCCAACTCTTTAGTCCTGATAGCAAGAACTTTACCTGATACGTGATCCTTTGATACGGTTAGGTTGCGAACTATGTCATTGAGTTCAGCCTGATTAGTACTGTAAGGTTCTGTAAACATTTCAAGGCCCTAGGACTAAATACTACTGCGGAATAGAAAAGCATTCCAGAAAATGGTGAATTATATTGACAACATTATAAAACCACTTTTGCTCTCTGTAATACTGTATACTGTAGGTATCCTTTTTTTATCATTAATACCATAATAGAACTTCATTATGTTTAGAGAGTAAATGATATGCGTACGAAACCCTTTTTTTTAATAATCTCAATCATTTGTCAATCTCACTTACTGGCTAACACTGAAACAAAAAGATGTAGTGGTAAAAGATTTATTGCATTAGCGTGGCAGGTAGCGTGGCACCTACCAAAGTATTAAATTTAAATTCAATCTTCAATAAGATTCTTAAGAATGATACTATAGGACAAAAATTATTTTCCTCACATATAATGTGTAGTATATCCAACGAAGGTTTTAGAAACTTCTTAGAAATACCATGCGATCTTGAAAACTTTTTTATCATTTTCGAACGATAAGATGCACTTTCCCCTTATCTGGAGCAATGGCACCACCGTGGGTTATTTACCAAGTTAAATACATGAACATATTTATGAAGTAAATGCAACAAAACTCAATGTTTTGCCAATTAAACATATCAATAGCTTATGTAGTTTTAACGAAGATATAAAAACGTTCAGTACAAAAAAGTATCTGGAAAGTAACAATAAATTTAAATGCTTCAAAATTAACTAAAAACCTAAACAAATGCCAAAATAACAATTTCTCTAATAAAATTTTAATCGAAACTTTTTTCCATAAATATAAGATTTTCCAAAGAAAACTCATCTTCTTCCTCCAGTGACACTCCTGTACATGTTCAATAATGAGGTTGTAATTTCGTTTAGGCACATTAATTTCGCATGTCATTGGGCATGCTTTTCCTCTGGTATAATGTCACAGTTGTTGAGATAAATGCCACCTTTCGCAAACCCTTTCCAAATAATGTTCTGATCTGTATCTCTTCAAATATTTCCCGTCGTTTTGAGCAATTTTTGACCGAAATAATTACATTGACATTTTACAAGTTATGCGTCCCAAGCTACCTTAATCTGTTTAAAAACGGCGAAATAAAGAAATTGTAATAGAGGATTTCTGTGCTGTGGTAATTTTGTAATGGTAATGTTAGCTACCACAGCCGCTTCATCTATATCAATACCAACATGAGCTGAATATCCATCATATGTAAAACTGGACCATTTTTGTCAACAAGAGATATAAATGTTTTAGCAAGTAGTTTTTGAAAACTTTGGACATTATTAATCCGCTATCTGTAGCAGCATATGTCGTACATACCTGGAAATACTTCATTTTCATTTGGTATTCAAGTGTTTCCGCCACTCTGCTGCAGCAACAAATAGAATACAGATGTCTATCCCTCCTGCGCTAGATTCTAGTAAAAGCATGGTCTTTTTACCCCAGATCGTCATCTTTGAAAAGTCACTACAAAATCTTGTCTCGTTTCTTTGAATCCTAAAAACCTATCTTCACCAGAAATATTATTGTTGAAGGAAGTATTGATCTGTTTTTGGATATCAAATTTTTTCACAACTTCTAGAACTTCTTTACAGCTTAATCTAGTTGTCTATTTTTCCGTTTCCAATAGTTTCGTTATTTTTGGTATGTAAAGCTGTAGTTTTTCCTCCTTTACGACCTTCGATATGACCTTCGATGTTGAATAACTTCCGAGCACGAAATGTGCTACACTTTCCACTCCTTAGATATTCCACAGCTTTTTCTAGGTCCCTAGGGGATTAAGCATCTCGATCAGTTTTCTGTTTATAGTCCCTGGCCATTTTAACTCTGAAAACGGAGTTGTCAAAGTTAGAGCTCAGAAAAAAAGAATTATCCTAAGAAAAAAGTTTCTACTTTCACAAATGTCAGATGACACCACTTAGGTGTAAACGTAAAAAATGTAAAATACATTTAGTTAAAAAGTAGGTGGTAACTTGCGCCAAAGGCGAAGACGTTGTTGCCCCGCGTCATCCTAACAAATTATAAGTCGTTGAAAAAATTTTTAATAAAACATCTTACTATGGTAACGAACATACTTACTGTTCAATCATTCTCTTTTCGTTGATTCAAGCAGTTAACTTTATTCATATATGTATTTCATAGTCTTACGACAACCACTTCTCTATAAAATGAATAAAGGTAGATATTTATCACTTTGCTAATCTTTATCTGCTGATTAAACTTACATTGCTTAAGAAATTCTAGTAATTGTTGTAGAATCATCATATTACTCATACAATATAAATCTAAGAATGTGACATTTTTAATAATAATTTCCACACAACATGTTTTAATATCAACAAACAAACAATATCTCCATTATTTTATGTATTTTTGTATGAACAATTTAAATCTAAACGACTTATTATGGTGAGAGCCTGTTAAAATACTTCATTCAAATTCACCTCGTAGGATATTATTAAAAAGCAAAGAAAGAATAATAAACGAAATGTTCTCCTTGATTTATTTTTATGGTTTCTAAAAAGCTGAATGATATATAGAGTAATCATAAAATATAACTTTTTAACAAATTAAGTCAATAACAAAAAATAAATGAAATCTAATTGCTTAAGAAATGGGATTTAGTATGCACTAAACCAATTATGGCAATTGCTCGTGGCCTAATGGCTTGCACACTTGCCTCGTAGTCCGGCAGTACCGGGTTCGAACCCCGGTGCTTCCTTTCTGAGTTTGGTTTTCTGTAGTTTTCCAAATTCCACGGCAAATGCGGAAAGGTTACATCTTAAGTCGGTCTACAGCCGCAGGCGTAATAATAACTCATTGCCAGCCGTTGCCCCCTGTAATTGGCGCAAGCTGTTGGGGGATTCTAAGGCATGAATTATTATTATTATTAATTGCTAAATATGACCTCCAGTTTTTTGTTGTAAGAGTACCAACCAAATTCTACACAGCATTCCATAACATTTCTGGTTGAATTGCACGTATTTGCTGCATAATATTGTCTTTTAGTTCTTGTAGCGTTATTGGTCATCTTCCAAACACTAAACTTTTTAAATAACCCCACAGCCAGTAATCCGCTGGGTTAAAATCAGGTGATCTTGATGATCCTGAATTTGCGAAATGTCTGCTTAACACACGAAACTTGAAACTTGAAAAGCGTTGGTTAACAATTCTTTGAATGGTCGGAGAATGTGCGATGTTGCTCCATCCTGCATAAAAATGATGTTTTCGAGTTCGTGGTGCTCGTTTGGCAGCTGTGGAATAAGATAATCTCTTAACATTTGCAAGTATCGTTCTTCGTCATCGCATTTCCTCGTAGAAGTAGGGACCAATGATAAAATCAGCTGTAAAACCGCACCAAACATTTACTTTTTGTTACTAGCTTGATTTTTTGAAATTATATAAGACTTATAGAGAGAGAGACATTACTTAATAGAGAAGCAAAACCTAAATATAAACTTAATACCTTTTGAACTTAATTCAACTTAATTTACTCTCACTAAATAAAAAATGTATCAATTTAGTCATATAAAATATATTTTATAGATATGATCTAACACTAAACTGTACATAACCATAATTATGTCACCGAATCTAAATCTTCGATGAAGACAAATATTTTTCCAAATTTTGAATGTGAATTAAATTTTAGTAAATACTCCGCTCCCTTATTTCTATATATACTTATAATATACATAAAATAAATACTAACATCTGTAAGTTATACAAAATTAGCAGTGCGCCAAAAACTTTTATTGAAGTTAACACAATTAAGTCACCAGAGTTGACTTTACCCTTGTATCTTTCATGCTGAATCATTTCGACAATATTAAAGGGGAGAACATTTTCAACAAAGCACGTTCTAAAATCAAAGCCAAGGCTGGAAATAAGATATAGAAGAAAATACCTATTGCACAAACCGAATAAACGTAACTACTCAATTTACTTTGAGCGCGGTTTGTAATTTATATTTATTTATACATGCCAGCGCATATCTTAGGTAAAATGCAATCAAATTAGGTTCCCTGAATATAAACAATACATTATAATAAAGCTTTATTCGTTTTACAAGCATACTGTATTTAACAAGAGCGAGTAAAGCATACACACGATATTTGCTCATTGTCATCGTTAATTTAAAGATCAAAGATTCGTTTTCACGAAACACGAATTTCGTAGGTAAATTTCCGGAACCAGAACGAAATTCGAGGCGCTCTACCATGCGAAAGCTCCTCTGACAATGCGTGGAAATAGTAAACAAACCGTTAACATTAATAACTTTTGTTTGTTCGTTTATTTTACGACTCGGATGGTTCCTGGTGAATTTTCATCACGAGCGCGACCTTACGGAGGGAATATATTTCTCAAATTTTAACTTTCAGCTTCTACACGCGGGTAATATCAATAAATATTTGAATACACGTGTGCTAAGATGAATATATTAATGTGTACAATTCTTGTTTACTAGGTGAGATATAAACAAACAAAAAATGAAGAATACAGCAAGTTACATTTATATGTTTTCATGTATACCTGTTATACAAACGTATACCAATAAGAGGCACAACGTTTCGAAAACGAGTCTCTCTGTATCTTAGTCATTTGGAATGCGTCCAAATTGCATCGCAGTTCAAGTGGAGCGGAATTTATTATAAGTTGAATGCCTTTATATTAGTTCAATATCGAAGTTTTATGAGCCCTTATTTTGAATACAATGAAAACATATACTATTGCGTTTCGTTAACTAAAGATATTCAAGAAACCATTTACGAGTATAATAAATTTAGCTGCGTCTTGCGAGCAACATGATATTCTAAAAATTGTTTGCTTTACTATAATTTTACAATCTAGCGAATATTTTGCTACCGACTACAAACTCATGAAGCGATTCTGGGATTATTATGTCAAGCCTTTATAATCTGCAAACAGATAATTAATCCTTTCTACTTGGGTTCATCAACTTTATAATATAGACTGTTCATTTAACTTTATTTCCCATGACATGGTACTCGGGTACCATATTTAAATCTAACTCCAACATGTCAGCGTTAAGTTTAACCGATCATTCTGTGACCTTATGACATCTTGTCCCAGTGACATTTTTTTAATTAAGAAAGCAACCTACATTCATATAACAACTTCTAAGCTGTTTCTCTATTCTTGCTGTACATCCAATTTAATCTGCAAATATGTTTTTTTTTTCTAACTTTCGTTTACATCACCAGTAACAGCTATAAACAACAGGACTTAAAACCCTTCCTCGTCTGACACCTTCTTTGTTATGAAAAAATGTTTGAGGTTTTGTTTCTCATCCGCATTTGTTAGTTTGTGTTTTTTGTTCGTCAGGTTTTGCTATACACATTTTCCTCTATCTAGCTCAAATACTTTTTTCGTGTCTAGGAACACCAGTAGGACTTGTTCAATTTTTAAAACGATTTTTCTAGTGATTGCTGCAGTATCATACCAGAATTAGTTCTATAATTCGCATACACCCTTGCCGCTTCCTTTTTATGATATATTTTTTGTCTTGCATGCTGCTATATACCAAGATATCGCACGCAACGCAATCCCACCACCTATTCTATCTTGCCTGCTTTTAATTCACCCAATCTTCTCTCTAGTTCTTTAGGTTCTACTTTATATTTTCCAATTGCATATATTATTATCTATATTCTCGTCACCTGTTATTTCATTTTCACTGTTCAATAATACTACCTCTTTGATCTTGACTATAACTTTGCTTATTAGGATTTATTCCGTATGTCATTTTTGCAAGATTTTCTCATTGCTTTTACTTTACTCTTCTCTTTTAATATTTTCCTCCGCCACATAGTTTATGTTCTAGCTTTATCGGTTCCAGTATAAACACATTCCTTTCTATCTCTTCTATGACTTAACTTAAGGCTTCTGACCCTTTACCCGCCCTCTAACTGGAAAGTAGCTCTATCTAAATACTTTCCATACCTTATCTAGCTGTCTAGCAAAATCTTTACGATTATATTGGCTTGCTGTAGATTAATTTGTATCCTACTTATAATAATCCATCCATATTGTCAATAACTAAGCTAATGTTATAAAAGAATTGTAATTACGATATTTCTTTATTGAGAGCAAAGATCTATTGCCACTCTCTCTCTGTTGCCACCCGAAGTTATCAGAATATATGTATTAGCCTCACCAAAATATCAATTTCAGTAAGTTCGCAAGCACATATTTGGCAAATCAAGTTCATTCCCTAAATAAAATCGTCTACTATTAGACACTCGGAAGTTTATTAATTCAATTTCGGTTTTGCTCCATACTTAGTTTGCTTTAGTTCTTCTCTTACGTGAGTGTTGTAAAATCCTAGACACATTTGAATTTTCTAAACTATACTCGTATTAGAGTGATTTCAAGAACTGTGGGCTCGTATTAAACAGATAAAACGTCGGTATCACGAAACCACAACTTTGATTAATTACTCGGGACACGCGTTTCCAATACCGAATACCAATATCATTCGGTATTCGGTTGATGATGAGAACCCATGCGTTCTCGAAACACGTGTCCTGAGTAATTAATCAAAGTTGTGGTGTTTGGTGGTACCGAAGTTTTATCTGTTTATACTCATATTTATTGGCATTCTTTTTATTATTGGAATGGTATGCACCTGTGGCTATGAATCTTCCAAAATAGATGGCTTATTAGGACTTTCTGTATCCCATTTTTCGTATATGTACATAGATAGAGGTTTCACTTTTCATATTGCTCCATCTTTGAGAATTTGCAAGAGTGGAGTATTTGCTTCTAAGTCGTGTTGAAAATTTCCTCATTCCTGGTTTTTCCACTTTACTTTATTTTGGTCATTAGAAACATTTCAATAACTGCATCTTCTCTTATTGTTTACCACAGTCATGTCCTAATAAATTACCAATACTGACGAGACTCTAGAAAAATATAAGATATTTAAACAATTAAGTATTAATACAATTATAGGCATTTTTTTTGGTTTTTGGAAGTCAAATTTCTGATAAAGCGTTATTTTTATTGTATTTAACATACCTGCCACCTGGAGACCTCTTTTGGAAGAAAGATAAATAACACCTTTGGTGTAAAAGAATGAATACGTTGAACAAGAAACAAAAACTGTTATATATGTACTATATAAAGTAATAATTACATTTACACATTACGTATTAAATTGTGCTCAATTAGTTCTGAAGTGTCCATAACCTAGAAACTGGAATATCAGTAAGTTATATTAATACTACCGCTGCTCATATAGCAAACCTATAATTGGTGGTGTACCAGAGGTACTTCTAAAATTGGCTACAGAGAAATGCAATTTAATTAAGAAAGATGCCAATCTACAATCTACAATTTTGGAAAAATGCTATAGTTGGGCAGTGGAAACACAGATGACAACTTAAGTACTTTAGACATTACGGGCGTTGCTAATGCTGAAAACGAAGACATATATCTAGCTACACAGGAAGAAATAACGTTTTAATAATCATGTTAAAACGGGTCGATAGCGGCAGTGGTTAGGCAGTTAACTATCGCTGTGGCGGAACGATAGGAGCCGGGTTTCCATTCTCCGGAAAGATGGTGACATTTTTCGCGGAGAATTGAAATCCGATCGACCTACCATTCGCTGTTGTGAGCAAAGTGATTAAGAGCGCGGCATTATAACAGACGAAAACTACACCGCAAGAGTTGCATGATAGCCATACAAGCGATACAGCTTACGGAGTCGCTACAACTAAGCACCCACCACACATAAAAAATACAGAGTACTTCATAGCTATGAACAATTGGCAATGATTTTATTATTAAATTCTTTTTCTATGTGTACCATTCAGTAGCCCTGGCTGGAACTGTGGGCCAGTGATCATCCTGCTTTTCAATTAAGTAGTTCTACAAAAATAATGACTGTTTAGTTGTTGAGTAGAGACTATTTAGAAATAATTTCAAGATTGTGGGAATATAGATTCATAAATTTGAAGAAGAAAATGATCAAACATGTGATACACTACAAAAATTTGATAAATTATATTAGAATAGTTGTAGAATGCAATCCAAAACGTTAAAATCTAATTCCACTCGTTAGGTTGTTTAAGACTTCTTTACCTTCAATTATGCATAAAGACCTCAATTATTAGGCATCAGAACCGAAAAATCTTCCAGTTTGCCTTCATTGTGCTGAACTCATGATGCAGACCGAAACCGAAATTTATAACTTGTGAACGTGTTACGCGGCGCTATACAAGTAAAGACAACACAGTTGTACAAATATGAAAAATGCACAGAAACATTAGCAATAACTGCTAATTACTTCAAAGGTATCGCAACTTTTTAGGAAAGTTTAGTAAACATTTAGAAGTGGTCCTAAAGAAAAAACTCAAAAGAGCTCAGATCAGGCGATCGTATCGACCCTTCTACTACACCTCTTACCAATCCATCTACATATTAGGGAACATTTGATTTCACCGTTTCCCAAATAGTAAAACATCTTTCTAAAAGTTTAAGATTATTCTCGTGCAATAAAGAATGTTCTCCTTTGACTGGTTAATTTTCTACACTTTCCGTTATTAGTGAATCTATTAAAGTTTGTAATACCTGCAGACATAAGTCACCACTCCAATTTTGTTCTGTAGAAATGAAAGCAGTTTCCGTATTCGAACTTTTATTTTCGATGGATATTCAGAGCTCAATTCCCCTAACCTAATACAAAAATTCAGCGTTGACACGACAATCCGAGTTACTTCATAAATTGGATCAATGATACAAAAGCTCCTTTTGGTCATGCAATACAATTGTTTTGTCTGCAATACTTATCGATCAAGATTTATTGCCGTAGGAAAAAAAAACAAAAGTTACTCGTTGTCACAGTATTTTACAAAAAATAGTTGCTTGTTTTGTAGAATGTCGTGTGTGGCCAATCACATTACATATACGGTCAATGATTTTCAACCGTATTCTTTTAATAAATATACCATAGAATAGCTTAATTATTAATTAAGTGATTAATTAAGTAACCCAAATTAGTGAAACTGAAAGTGATATTCCTAACAATGTCCTGTACATTTCACCATAGAATTATTTTCAAATTAATTTCAAGGAGGTTTTTCGCAGATACACAGCGACAAGAGTAGATACACGTAACACAATAGAGCAGCACGCTCGAGCGTTTACGTGAAATTAATGAAAACCTTTATTATTCACAAAATTATGAGTGTTAATTAACTTCTTCCCATAATAAAGTGGTGGGGGATTAAATGAAACTGGTCTAACATGTGCTAATGAAGCTCTTCTATTATTCAGCTTAATTGACACATTTGTGTTCCCAGAAATGTTACATAATATGTGCGATAATGTGTCACAATAGTCACGTTTACCCATCACACTATTGTAAGGGAGTAGGTAATCGTGTCCTGATGGACGTCTAGTTAGCTAATGAATCTAGTTAACGCAAATACCCGGTCATACATACATATTTCACACTTGAACGACACAGATGCGATCGCTGTTATCAAATGAACAAAGGATGCTAGAACAACAAAACATGCCTTTCTACAATGAGCGATTAAAAAATCTCAACTATTTTCTTTAAATATACATATTAGGGCTGAAAATAGTAGAGCATGATCTTATATTTCTTTTACATTCGGTTTCTTAGCTTCTTACGTACTAGTTAGTTACTTATTTCATCTATCATATACGAGGACTGCTGGCAGTACTTTTGGAAATACTATAGAAAAACAAATTTAATAGAAATTTAATAGACAGATGTTATTCAATCAGTATACGCACAGCAACAACAAACGTAGACGACCTTAAAATTTGTATCGGGGAGCGATAGATTCATACTGGAATTCGTCATACTACTAATACTGTTCCCGTATGGCGTTTCATTTTTCTTTAATGATTATATTTTTCAACATAATCTCCATTAACTTCAATGTACTTGCACTACTTACACTGCAGCAACTTTGTTCCATCAGGAACATATGATTTCTGTTAATCTTTAAACTAAGCATTAATATCCGCTTCAATTTGTTATGCTGCAAAATAAAGCCTTCTGATGCGTTGTTCCAAATTTCTAAATAAAAATAGGCCAGGTTCGCGCTATTTAGTTTAAATAATAGCTTTGATTTTGACCGTCCTATGAAGAAGTTGTGCATATCTACCATAAAGAACAAGGATTGTTTTAGAATGCTACACTGGACATTTTTGGCCAATAACCGTATATAATCTTGCTAACATATTACCGTAGGTAACGACTAATTGTTGTAATGCTTTCGCCCTCATGAGTAATAATTTCTGCTAGGTTCCAAAAGGTGATAGTGCAAATTGTGGGGCATACACGATCTTCAAGTTTGACCTAGGAAGAGAACTCTTATGGGTCCATTACGCAGTTTCTAATTGTGTTTCTGAATCACCGTGATCTACCCAAATCTGCCTGCTTGTTATTTTTTTTAAATAGCGTTTACATCAACAAACACAGTAAATTGCTTTCAGACATTGGTTGCATAAGCGGTATTTGTTGAAGAGTTAACAATTATAAACATCTTCAATAATTATTTCACTTAACTCACTTAGACCTGCCTTCCAGAGCAAAGTTTATCAACTCTAGCCTCCTCTTCTATACTTAGCCGAGCTCGATATTTCGTTGAAAGTTGTTGAAAGTGATAGTAGTATACAAAATGCTCTTATTTGGAGTGAAGGAAATTCATTATCCACCCCTACCCGAAACTTAACGGGAGATTTGTTACTCTTGCTACCCTTCTGATTTTATCCCTTGGTGTGAAGTCTATTAAGATTTATTTTTCAGGAGATGTGGGACATTTCGAAATATTTTGAAACAGGTCCCTAATGTGCTCGAAACTGGCTATCGAATTATCAACAAAAACATTATTTTTAAGATTGTCGGCCAGCATTGGTAAATGATTTTCAATGATTACAAAAGCTTTAACAAATTCATCCAAATTCGCAAACATATCTAACTTTTCTTGCTTTATATTTGCGTTCAATAATTCCGATTTGCTACAAAAAGCATCAACTTTAACACACGCTCCTTGCAGTTGAAAATCGACGGTATTGAATCTCTCGAATAGGTCTTGTCTGTTAAGGAATACGTGTAGTACAGTCAATATATGAAAGAGGATGTTCTGAAAAATGTCTACTGTGCTAGCTTTGAATCTGTGGTAAGATACGGAATCATCATTTGTGCTGGTAACAGTTTTATAGAAAAGTATTTATCAATTCGTAAATTACATATAACAGCACCTGCGCTTTATATTTATGAATCCTTTCTATTTTCTTTTCGCCAACAAAGAGCATTTTGCACTAGAAAAACAAGGCATGTATACTATCCGAAATATTAATGCTAACTACCCAAGTTAACAGACTACTATAACAGAACTAATTATATAAAAAGTCTAGGCAACTGTTCAACCTTCATAAATGTATTAGATAAATTCTCTTTAATGGGTTTCCTTTCATATTTTGACTTGCAGACGCAATTTCATTTTCTATTTGTGGTACAGTTTTGTATATGATGCATTATGAAGTAAAGATTGTTATTATTATGTCGACGCTTAATTTCATTACAAATTAATTATCCCCATAGTTCTTTTCTAAAACAAAGGCAACTTCTCTCTTACGTCCTAAAAACGTTGCAAATATTTTCGACATGATAACTATCTTACCTAGCTATAAAACAGTAACTCTGAATATACGGCATGCATGTCCTTACTCTTTACAAAGTCTAACAAAAATTCTTAATTTAACGTGTCATCTTGATATAGTTTACTACAGTTAAACTGCCGTAAGCACAATATTGATACCAAAACTCATTTCTTTGGAAGCCAAAGCTTCTCTGCCAATCGTACGATATGCTCCAACACATAGTCGAAATTTTTGCTTTGCAAATGCTTGCAAACTTTAGAGTCCGTCTGGAGATTGTATCATGAACAACAACGCAATTCTTTTACTCTATATTATCGCAGTTCATTTCAGATATTAATTAATGCAAAGTGATGTTTACTTCATCTTATATAATCTTTAGCATCTTTATTGATATCTACATAATAAAAGAACAGTTGTGTTAAAAACAATTTGCCACGCCTACTTTCCAAAAAGCTGGGGCTCTACATCTTCAGATACATCACCATACATTGTTTGACAAAGTTATCTCCAAACATAGTTGTAGAATGAGTTCATTTCTATGCGGATAAAAATTTTACTGCAATGCTCATACAATGATTTAGTAGATTAGATTAACCATCTCTAATTTCCGACATTTCCGGATGTTGTCCCATGTCGTCTACCGGAGATAGGAGTCGATTCTTACTCATTATTATGTATGTAAACACATAATTACTAATATAATTGTAGTAAGAAAAAGACCCTTATAAGAAGAGAAAACAACGGAGTAATTTACTAGAAAAACTCATGACAAAAGCAGCTACTATTTCCCCAATGTTAACATTTTTTACTAACGTTTCATCCAACACATTTTTAGATAAAGCACAAATAAACGACATTCTCTTTCTAAATATAAACCTTATGCTACATATATTTGTAATTTCAACAATTTCAAGTTTAATGTTCTAATACTAAACTATTTATTTAGGTGGTTTCGACGTTTACAACATTGAAACTGCGATGCCAAAGATTGACTTGGAAGCCATTGAATCACACTTACGAGCTGCTAGAGAAGAAGAACGACGGGTAAGTTGTTAATTTGATCCTATAGCCCACACAAAATAAACAGTAGTTGTACCTAATTCGCTTTATTGAACGCAAAGACAATAAATACAAGGTAATAAGTGTTAGTTTTACTTTTAGTGTTTCTCCATAACGTGCATTTGAGGTTATTTTGTAAAATGTTCTTTACCTATATATTCATGTATTCAATTAGTAAACAATATTTTAAGATATATATATATTATAATTATTGCAAAAATAACATTTCAAATTTTGTTTACAAATTAGCGTAAAGTTTGCAGCTTGCAAATGTGTGTCTTTAGGTAATGGAAAAACAAAAACAATTGCACCAATATTTATAGAACATTCTACTAGTCCTTCCGTATAATAACATTGTGTTACTGCAGGATATTGATTTTAATAAACAAGGAAAACCCTAAGTTGGCTATTATAAAACATCGTTCTTTGTCTTGTTCTTCACAAAAGAAGAAATGAATTGTTCAGATGTATGTATGTACTTGTCAGTGGCTACATTAAAATTCTTGTTCATAAAAGCTCGTGTTTAAAAACTGCAGCCTTAAATTTTGCGCACTTTATGACGTCTAAGTTCTATGCGTAACCGTCCAGGTTTAAGTTGTACAAAATGATGAAGCCAAACTGTAGCTTGATTCGCTTTTACTTTTAGCATAATCTATGCCAGGCAGTACTCCTATTTTTTATTCATATTTGTTCAGTCCTTTCAACACAAACATGGAAAGTAAAGATAAGCCAGAAGCAATGACACCAAAAAGACCAGTAGTCGAAACTCCTCTTGTACGATCAGCATCGATTTTATGGTTACCTTTCTGTTCAACAATTTTGTAGAAATTCTAAACTGTTGATATAGCTATTTCATCAACATTGTAGCTAGTCTTTTTAAACTGTTTTTACTAAGACCAAAAGACATGATTTCTAAAAACAACTGGTGGGCTAGACATCCTAAAAATGTATTTTGATTATTGGCAAAATAATTCTCTTCTTTCAAATGCTTCCTTAACTTGACTTACAAACACCGTATGTGCGGGGAACTACGTTGGAACTCCCATTACCATTTTCCAAAACAGTAATGGCTAAGCATTTATTAATCATCTTAAAATTTTAATTTTAATATTAATCCTAAATTGTACCACTAATCTTGGTGATACAATTAAAGAAAATCGAAGAGGTACAATTTAGGCAAAAGCCCCATTTTAAATCGAAAATTTCAAGTAAAATTCTTGATTCGTTTATTAATCGCTAGGAGCACCCCATTACCTTTGTAGTGATTCTATTTAAACACAGTCCCATGAAATCAATTAAATATAACACTAAATAAAAACAAAGAAATTGTAAACGATTGTCAATAACACAGCAGCATAGTTATTAGTGACTTAATTCATTATAGTTTTATGGCATTAAATGTTTCCGAATAACTTTCACTATCTTTCCAAAATATTTGTCTGAATTTAAAAGGAATTCTGGAAACGATTACTCTACTGTTTTAAACTAGTTTCTCAGAATAAGAAGCTGGTATGAAAAAAATCATAAAAAATTATCAGATGATTTATTTCGCTCATACTATTATCAAAACCCAATAATGTTCATAATACAGTTACTACTTTTATGCTGCCACGGCTTATACTGTCTTCTATTCTCCAAAAAAAAGTTGTAGTGTAGTCTTTTATTGGAATAAAAACAAAGAAACTGTGTGTTTTACTAAGTCAGTGCTTTTCATCAGATGAATTTCTTAAGACCATTGACCAACTTTCAGTAAAAGCCTCCATTTTTTTTCCAATATAATTGTTACATTTAACAACTAAAACAACTTTAAAGTACCACAAAAAAAAATAACACCATTCCTCTCGTCTTGTAAACGTGTATGTATTTCATTGGATGCTTGACATGAGTCCTGAACAGGCAACCATAAGATATATGTAAAAAATAATGTCTTATAAATATTGGTTTCTACCATCTACCATTTATATACATCTATTATCTTATAGACATTTGTCAGACGTAAAAGACGTCCCAAATATTTAGCTTAAAGATATTTTAAACATCTACAAGATATATAAAGATGTATCTTTCGGGTATTGCCGTGGTTGTTGTAACAAACTTGACGTTTCGCTGATCATACTGTCAGCTTCTTCAGAAGTTCTCTAAAGACAGAGATAACTTCTGAAGAGAACTTCTGAAGAAGCTGACAGTATGATCAGCGAAACGTCAAGTTTGTTACAACAACCACGGCAATACCCGAAAGATACATCTTTATGGAACAGTGGCCGTGAAAGCCTACATTCGATTATCTACAAGATATCTTTGTGCTATAATTGTTGAAACTATAGGAAAGGAGTGCTTCTCTAGTTTGATAGGTGATAAAACCATCCTTATGCGTGCAATTATTTAAACAATGAAAGATAAATACAAAGTATGTTTACAGTTTAAGTGCTATTAGAAATTCTTTGGTGATAACTCTTACCCAGTGATGGGGTGCTCGTTAGATTCCAGTGAATTTTTAGTTATGACACTCAGCATACAATAAAAAAATGTGTAGTGATTGCTAGACGAAAATTTGCAAGTGTAGTGTTTTGCAATAGTTTCTTTTTATTGATTTTGGATGTACCCAGTTTTGTTAAAATAAGCGTTTTTAAGTCACTACGTAACTGACTACCTATGTTCCAAAATATGACGTTTTGTCCATCGGAATAAATTATCTACAAGCTCCCCGCTAACACACAATTATTTTTCATCATCAATGACTAATTGTGACGGTTATAAAAAGCACTAATGGTGAACGTCTGGTTCTTTATTGAGAGCAACATCGCATACCGGATAGGGAACATGTCAATATTGGCCTGAATGAAATGAACGTACGTTTGTCTCAATACTAGGTTTCTAATTTACACACAGTCACTGTACCTATATTTTTTTAAAGACCCTTTACAATAAATATAAATTCTTTACTTGTATTTCATAAGAAATAAACTCTCTTAGTCAGTAATCTATTATGAATGATGCAAATAATACTATCAATCTTAACAGCGTAAGTATTATAAATACTTAATATGTAATTGTTTTGATTTATCAGAGTCACAGTTCATATGAAGCAAATGCACAAACAAATTTATTTATACTGACTCTTCTTATCGTCGCAGAACAACCAGGGGCCTATTTATTAAAATAATTAAAATATATGATGCCGACGAGATTACGATTGATATATTCCAACTATGACCCACATGTCAGTCCTAGTATCGCAGCACACATACAGCATCTGTTGAAGCGCTCACGAACAACTCGATATAACGTATGTATATGCTCTATTTGTTTGTATACATACGTATGAGAAGGACAAATAGTATCTGCCGTAAAATCCGCTTAAATAATGGTTGATTCATACACACATATCTCTCCTACGTCGATAAATAGTTCCGACAAGCGCGAATAAACTTTCAAGATCGCGATCGTGCTACGACAAAAAAGCTTTAAACTCACCATGCAGAGGTCGAAACGATATGGACGCACATTTATTTCGACTAATTCTCCATTCGACGAATTGACGTCATGTTCCTTGTATCCGGGCGTCGGATCGGTCAGTCTGAAATTCTTTTCGACGCATTATTTGTTAGTGTGCTGAAAGTAGTTTTCTAAACTAGGACAACACCTGTGGGAAATGGAAATGGATCTACCGAAATCATCGTACTACAGAAAATACAAGGTAATTTTTCTGGTAATTATATTACAGAAACATTTATACACGCGTAAGAATTTGTTTACTTTGATTACCTCACGCTGTTAAAATACTCTGAAACACTACGCAACGCACGATGTTTTTAATTATTGGTTCTGAAAATTGGGAAAACATCGAACAGTGCTTAATTTTTTATACGTACTATATTTGAATTTGTGTCAGCTATTTATTCATGTCAATATCTTAAACAGCCACTTTTGTTTGAATCTATTTAATCTACGCAAATGTATATATTACATAAAAATCTATGTTTTCTAATTGCACTTATTCTTCTTATTCTTATTGACACTTTTCATAAGAGTGATTTATCAAGTATTATCATATTGCTTAATATTACGTCATGGCATATAACACATTAAATAGAATTTTTACTATTAGTAACACGTTTACAAATACTCCCAAGAAATCTTATCTGG